>JASPKZ010008455.1:0-440355 GCA_030220185.1 Diploptera punctata | reverse complement strand
TCCTCTGTCTCTGTCTCTCTCTCTCTGGTCTCTGTCTCTCTCTCTTCTGTCTCGTCTCTCTGTCTTCTCTTTCTCTCTCTACTCTCTCTCCTCTTCTCTCTCTCTCTCTCTCTTCTCTCTCTCTCTCTCTCTTCGCCCCGCGCTTTCATTTCACTTCATCGGCGAACATACTTACATTGCGAACAATTCGGTTACAAACCCTACAGAAACCATAATTTTATTGCCAAACGATAGAAAAGGTGCAAGTTTCTGGTGATATCATGGTTAGAGACCGAATATTTATATAGTTAATACCCTATGTTACTATTGTGACAAGAATAATATTGAAACATAAATCCTCAAACAATTTGATCCTAATATGCAATGTAGAAATTACGGTTACAAGTAAACGTTTTAAAATGTGTTTTGGAACATTTTTCTATATTCAAATATACCAGGACTTCTACTCTACATCAACCAAAAACAACATGAATAATAAAATAATAATAATAAATTAATGTTAGTACTTAATAATAGTAATAAGTAATAAAGGGGAAAAAATAATTAAAATGATAAATCAAGATAATAAAATAATAAATAAATTATTATTATATTTAAATTATGAGATTAGGGTAGAATCCTAATTTCTAACACGGCGCGAGGCACAATATGTCACAATATACATTTATTCACATTTTCGAGTTATATTTGTTGGAGATTAGGAAAAATTATGTATAGCAAAACCTGTATTTCCTTTAGTCCGTAAATGGCAAGATGGCAGTAAACACTGTTATAAATGTGCAGTGGTCCATTATGAAGCTAGAAAATGTACACAATTTCTGTTCTGGCAAATTCCAACATTAAATATATAACAAAATATTTTAAATTATAATTTATATTACCTAATGCGAAAAATTAAGTACAACAGCGATTACTTGAAAATATATAATTAACTTTAAAGTGTGTATAACTTAATGAAATATGTAAAAAGTATGTAACCTAAATATTAATTAACATGGTCATTACAGTCTAAATGTCAATATTTTAAATTCTCATATTCTACTCCATGGCGCAACAGGATTGGAAGGTCGTTGGCTTACCAGCCGGCCACATGTGCAAACGATCATACAGCCATGTGGTCAACACGTCTCATTCCCCCAGTCGTCGTAGCTGATTTTCTTAGACTGGACCCTTTTCTTTTGTTATATAAATATCAACATTCAACACCAACGCGTGCATATATTGCAATAAAAAATATCACTTTCAATTATGGAATGAGTTGTTGCAATTATACAAATTTTAAATTAATCTTAATTAAATTTATTACACACAACAACAAAGAATTACTCGCAATCTCGAAATGTATCAATAACTATGTTTTCGGACTCGCAGAAGACGAAAATGATATTACTTTTTTCCAATCACCTAACCGGAGTCAGATATTTCCACGACAACCTTTAGCAGAAGTGACCGTTTCAGTGAGAGTCCCAGGCGCTATTGTCTCTCAAACTGGTCACTTTTTTTTTTTTTTTTTTTTTTTTTTGCGCGGTTTTATTACTCCTAGGGATTGTTAAACCCTCAGGAATACACAGGTATACAAAATGTCCTGATTGCCACTGTCAAATACGTGAAGTAATGGCTTGTAATACCTCGTTCTGTGCAGTTCGTCTTACATTACATCATTGTGATTGTGAAGTGTCGATATATGCATTATTGTGTATCATTATGAAGAAATTGAATTAAAACAATCTACTATAATACATTTTAATACGTAAGTTTTAGCGTTTTTATAATTTTGAAATGTCTCGCCGCTGTAAGAATTCTAATTTATTCTGTTACGTATGTGGAGAGTATTGTACAAAATCTCAGCGCAGAACTAGTAATAAAGGCGTACAATTTATATTTCGGGAACTCTAGTAAATTTGGAGATACTGTTAAATATTGGGCCCCCAATTTTTGCTGTACAAAACTGCCAAAGGATTTTAATAGGGTGGTTAAAAGGTGCCATTTGCCATTTGCCATTCCAATGTTGTGGAGGGAAACTACGGACCACATCTCTGACTTATTTCTGTATGGTCCATATGTCTGGTTTCACTTAAAAAAATAAGCATTCTCTTCAGTATCCAAATTTGCAGTCAGCCATGCGACCTGTTAAACATAGTGATTCTTCACCGAACTTGGGTGACGTCAGTGATGAATATGGCGAAAGGTTCCACGAAGACATTTTAGAAGTGGAAAGGTGTTATAAAGGAAACTCAGTGACCAACATGCTTGCTGATTACTGCTAGCAACTTATCACAGACGTTTCGGAGCCATCTTATCGGCGTAAGTCATTCAGGAAGAAGTTTTGAAAGGTGAGATTTTTGCATGTGTTGTAACGTAACTACTTATTTATCCTTTTTAGAAAAAAAAATTAACTTTTTGGATCTTTTATGATTTGGTTTTACATAGATCAATTGCTTCTAGCAATATTATTGCAAAAAAAATTGAAACTAAATGCAGATAAGCAATAATATGCGAAATATAACGAAAAACGTTCAACACGTCCTCGAAAAAAACTGTTAGGTGATAGAAAAAAACGGACTTCAAATTCGAAATCAGCGCATGGCAATTAACTAAAAACACCTATTTTCGTTTCTGCGAGCGACAAAAAGTTCAAATTTGTTGTTGTGTGTTATCATTATTATTATTATTATTATTATTATTATTATTATTATTATTATTATTATTATTATTATTATTATTATTATTATTATTATTAATAACTTCCTCTCCTGCATCGCTCTCTCACTTTATGCATGAAAATTGAAGTTTTTTTGCATGTCCATTAGCTTCAGTCCTGAACGTTTTTCGATTGTAAATGTGGTTCTTTATTATTATTATTATTATTATTATTATTATTATTATTATTATTATTATTATTATTATCGTCGTCGTTGTTAATATACTAACTCAGTGGTACTATCAAGCCCGGTGGTAACTGTTCACGCAGATAAAATATGAGCTCTGTATATATCCCTATCCTGTACTCTTTTCCAAATATTCCGTGTACAATTTGTGTATACCAAATACAAACAATATTTTGCAAAGAACGTCTCTCATGACCGAATCCTAAGCTTATCTGAAATTTCTAACTACTGCACTGGCTGTTTGTAATTGCTTTTACTTTCTAAACGTTGCAGAATGTGGAATATATATATATTTTTTAAATTCTTGATCTGTTTGGACCCATCACTAGACATATCTGGAGCGATTTCTAAGCATTGTCTATCTTCCATTCCGGTGAACCTCTGTTTCCGAGGTTCGCGGGATAAAATCCGGCTGGGGTTGATGGATATTTGAAAGCGTAAAATTCCTGAGTATGGTTTCCTTCGGAAGGGAAGTAAGCCGTGTCACGTCTTATTTTTATGACACGTAAAAAAGTCAAGTCTGAAATAAGAATCTCTGAACATCGTTTGTCGGCACTTTCACGTCCAACTCTGTGAATTGCGATGTTAATGACCTTGTCAAATGAAAATGCTATCGTTGCCCAACTGGATCTAAAATATATAAAATTAATTACGTAAGCTAAAATCATATTCTGCTGACACACTGATACGAAAAGAATGCACGAAAATAGGGAACATTATGAACATATATTACAAATACAATATCCGGAACGAATAAAACAGTGATTGTATATGCGATATATGCCTTCGGTTCTATATTATCTATGCATGATGTATTGCATTTGTCTGTTCATTTTAATGGAAAATATTTGAGGCATATCTATCTCAGTCCATGGTCAGATAGTTGACCTCATGATCATAGAGAGCTCATGATTGGTAACCAATTATGGTGACCAAAGAGTAGGGTTGGTGCTACTGTACTCTACCGTACTATCGTTCATCTTCATTTTACTGTGTTGTCTTTAGTTGTCTGCTTCAAAGAAGCAGATATTTTAAATTATTTTTTACGGGTTATAACTGTTAGGTCATCGATGTTTATAATTTCAGTATTTATAAGAAAATAATGTTCAAGGAGTAACATTACGAAATACAACATGGCGACTTCTACAGGAGACAAGACAGTCAATAAAGTGGCTTTATGTTCAGCAATATTTGCTGGATTTGCTTACGTTGGTTATTCGGTTGTGAGAACTGCATTTTGTAGAAAACTTGGTCGTCGAGATGGCGAAGGTAAAATAACATCTTTAATATTTTCCAGATACACTTTACACAGTCAGCCATATCAAAATGCAAATGGAAGAGTTAGTAACGTTCTGTGGTTCTTCAGGCCAATTTCTCGTGAATATGCCATTTGCAAATTATGTGTCCTTTATTTTGCATTCCCGTTTCTACTGTGAAATGTAGGCATACCTAATGCCTAATCAAAACACTTTACTTTTTCTGTTCTTAATTAGGTTAGGTCACTGGAGAATACCCGAATCCCAATATTAGTTGATGTTATACGAAAGTTAGGGCATTTACAGTGCATGTTTTTCATATTCATTTTTCCAATTACAATATTCTGGGGTGAGGTAGGTTATATGCCCATCACAATTCTACACGTACATTCTTATGCCACTGATGCACCAAACAATTGTAAACACGTTTTGTACTGTTTTAAACATTTTGCAATGATCTTCAAGCTTTCTTTACAATATTTTATATTTATATATTTATGTAAAACATCGTGGATACATTACTTACTTGCTACTTTCCATGTTGTTCCAACGTTGCCACCATTTGGAAATAATTACAAACCATATTTAGTGTTAGTGTACGTAAAATTAGTGTATAGTTCATTAAATAGTACGCATGTAAATTGTTTTGTTACGTTAGGAAATGGGAAGTTGGTTTACGTCCATTTTTTTAAGCATTTGGGAATAAATAATATGCATGTAATTTGTTTTCTTTAGTTAGGAAATGGCAAGTTAGTTAACGTCCATTTTTTTTGCATTTGGAAACTTAGTTCCAAAGTTGGTACACCGACTGCAACGCCATCTACTGGAGGCTATATTAAACATTACAGCAACTCACGCATGCATACTGCGATTCTGTGGAACTTAGAAGAATTCGTCTACGACATATAACTGACTTTTTCCATAATTTTAAACATAATTTCACATAAATTGTCACTCAGGACTTTTGTATACTGTCGTATAAACATTAAGCATTTATGATAAGATAACATAACCTCTACCAATAATGAATTATAATTTAAGGAATAGTCAGTTTCTTTTTTAACCTATGCCATAAGAGTTTCCACACCAATATAAACAATCATACTCCTGAGTGACAGATGCTATGGAATTATCCTTTTAATTTAGTAATTGGCTATTCTATACGAGATGCCAGTCTATGAATCTTGGGAACGGACTACTATTTACTAACTATATTTGTACTTACGGGATAACATTCTTTGGGCTCAACATTAGATAAATTTCCACTTATTTTTCATACTACATTCTTGTAATTCTGTTGCTCTACATACTTCTTCTGCTTTTTACAAACAAATTTGGGGGATTCTCAAGTCCTATAGAACAAGAGTATACATGTGCCAGAGTTTATAGAGCCAGCGATAACCCATCATCGAACCACATATCGATCATTATCGAAATTGTACTAAAGTTTATACAGCTTATGCTAGATGGCAGAATGTCGCTCTGAAATTTAAATGACTGATCGTTGCAATAAATCCCCAAATCTATGTTAAAGAAATATATCAATAATATTAAAATTACCAAACGTTTATTAAAAATGGGTGTACACTTACTTATCACTTCCTAATGCCGTTCTAACAAGCGATAACCCAAACCAGCGATCGAAAAATCATAGACTAAGTAATATACTCTGTGGAGAAAATAGCAGTCAGCATCACAATATTGTCTAACAGTGTCATAATGTTGTGACTGCATATTTAAATAAATACTTAAAAAGTTAACAAATAATGTTATAAAAATTGTTTGAAAAAGTTTAAAATATTAAAAAATATTAGTAAATACAGAAGAAGAGCTGTAATTTACAACAATAAACTGAAAAATCAAAGGTAACCTAAAGTGCTGTTCAGCCCAAAAATGTTAGTAAATACTGAATAGCTATAGTTTACAACAATAAACTGAAAAATCAAGCATAAGTAGAAGTGCAGTTCAGCCAACTAAATTCTACTGTTGGTATATGTTTCCGCTGAATGAACACCATAATTAATGATTACTGTCTCAAAAATTACATTTTTTGCTACAATATATATATATATCTTAACCTTTGTTTTGTTCTTTACACACAATCGAAGATATTTTTAGACCGGATTTGCAATCCATTTACTCATAACGAGAAAAAATTGCTTGGTTTAATTTTGCTTCAAATTCTACTAGAATTAAGCTAAGTACGCCGTAGCGTAGTGGTTAAGGCACTGAGCTACAAGCCGGAGGGTCGAGGGTTCAAGTCCCGTTGGGGTCAGGATTTTTAAACTGACCCAAACCCTCTGGCGGCACTATGGCCCTGGGGTCGACTCAGCCTCTAACAGAAATGAGTACCAGACGCTTGTTTTGGGGGGTAAAGGCGGCCGTCATGCAGGTCTGACACGACTCAGCCTCTAACAGAAATGAGTACCAGACGCTTGTTTTGGGGGGTAAAGGCGGCCGTCATGCAGGTCTGACAACCCGGCTGACATAAAGTGCCGATTGTCTAGAAAAAAGTGGGAGCCCTAACCTCCTACTACCCCAAGGGCCTCCGGGCCTGTTGTGGGATCACTTTACTTTTTTTTTTTTACAATAAACTAGTCTAAGGTATTATCGCGTCACTCTGATGGTTAACAGTTTATATAAAAGCGGGTGCCGTGCGGCAATGCTTCACATGCGGTGTCGTCACGTTTCTCATAGCGCTATGGGCGTTTATTACACAAGGACAGAAGACATTGATTATTTATATTATTATTTAATTTTTATGTTATTATTTGTATTGTTTAACTTTAAAAATTAAAATTATATATGCATTTATTTAAAAAATAACTTAATTCCAATATACAATAGCTTGTAGGTCTACATAAATTCAACATTCATACAACATCATGCAGAAAATAATAATAATATTATTATTATTATTATTATTATTATTATTATTATTATTAACTGTTCGGTCTCAAATATTTTCCCATGGCCCCCACATGTCGAAGTCACTTATATATTAAGCAATATAATATGTGGATATTGTATTATTATTCGAGCTATATATCACAATAAATCACTGATAATAATATTCCATTAATTACGGTATACAATTTTATAACTGGATCGAATGTTCCACATCATTCCGAGTTTTAATTGAAACTGAGTGTAGAATAGCAATATGACAACATCATGGTAATCGCAGTAGACAAGATCTTTGTATTTTAATAACATATAACAGCTGCGGGGAAACAAAGCGAGCCGCTTGTTAAGCATCATAGTGAGGCGATAATACCTTATGTTGTAGTAAACAACTTCAATTGCAAATTGTGCTCTTTTTTTCCTTATTAATATACACCTTACTCTTACTTTAAGTTATACTAATTTACAATATGCTTTGTATCATGCAATATATTGTACTAATTGAAGGATGCAAAATAATTATTGTCATTTATCCTAATTTACTCAACAAGATGATGAATGAATGAGAGCAATTAGTAAAACGTTAGAGGAAGTCACGTGTAGTTAGTTTTATTAGAATCTGATTCACAATGAAACTTTGTTCCACATTGTTTGTAAATGGATTACAAACACCTATCCTATATTACATCAATATTGCATAAAGAATTCATTCACATTTTTTTTTTGTCAAAATTTGAAACTTAATGAAAGTAATATTTTAACTGAGAAAGGAAGAGAGATAGAGAGAGAGATCTCGTAGAGAAAACTATAATTGTTTATATCCGTTATAGAAATTGTTTACTGCAATATTCATTCAGCTAAATAGTTTATCGAAAGGAGCTAATCTGTTAAATTAATAAACTTTTAATTATTTATCTGGATGTAAAACAGAATTCCCTCAAACGAGGGAGAATTAATTAGAGTGGCAGATAATTTGTTTACATGGCCTTTATCTCAATGCTTCTCTGGAAGAAATTTCAAAATAGATTTCGGCATGCAATAGTTGACAGTTTCCTTGTTAGAGAATTGGGAGAGGGTGTGCCATAGTGTAGTTATTTTTTTAAAGTCTTCTTCTTTTTCTTGAAAGGATTAAACCTTTTTGGTTCATTCCAGCTCCAAGTATTATGGCTGCTGTGTCCACCTCTTTCGTGGGTGTCCCCGATCTCTTTATTCCTCCTCTTGTTTGATAGTTCAAACTTTTCCTAGGCAACCTGTTGGTATCCATTCTGTAGACATGTTCCTACCATTTTCTCCTATACTCTTCTATTTTTATGTCCAAACTGAATATTTGTAATTCTTTACAGATATCTCCAAATATTTGTTTAAAGTAATAATGGAATTTATTGACATTTCGTAAGGAAGGAAATACATTTTCATTTATATTGCGCATGGACCTGTTTGGCCATACATGTATGTTTTGTTCCATGAATAAAGAAAAAGAAAAAACACATGTATATAAACATATGTACATATTTTGTTCCATGAATAAAGAAAAAGTAAAAAACATATACATATATAAACAAATATGTACATGGCTATACACCTATGCTCATATGTAAAAAAAGACATAAAACAATATGTATATTTAAGTCTACATCTATAGTACATACACAGTAATACATATTTACACTCATACATAACAAGACTATGTGTATTGATATAAAAAAAATACAAAATCTCTCATTTTGTATAATAATAAAAAACTAATTAATGCAGAACAGATATTAAAAAAAACCATATACACACACAAATGCATACCATCCCCACCGCCCTGCAGACAGCAAATGTACTATAGTCTGTCCAGCCTAAGAAACACACTTTTACATTTAACTTCCGAATTTTTTACTCCGCGCAGCACGTGTAGAAGTGCATGCGACCTAAGTCAGCTGTTTGTTACAAGCCGAAAAATTAATGCACAATAATCATTTTAATTCTTAATATTGCTGATTGTAACACAATGGTAAGTCGAAAATGAATTAAAGTGTAATTGTAGGGTGTTTTGATATTACCAGTTTCTTTTAATTCCTTGTGAATATGCACAACACTACTATCCGACACATCAGTATATTATGCAGTTAATTTAACTATATCATTCACTACGGTGTACTACAGATTATGCTCCATAAACTTACAAAATACATTTAACACCATCTGTTTTTCACCACTCTTTAACAATTTCCCTTCACGCATTTTATCACTGAGTTAAGTTAATATAAGCTATTCGACAGTCACCTCATTTTTAACTGACTTTCAATTTCCCATCAATAATCGGTCAGTTTCAAACAAATGCAAATTTTTAGTTACTCTCCAACCTTCGAAGAAACATATAGATGTACACTGTATTCTGATCAATTACAGTTAACATAGATAGCTTCAAATATAATTACATATTAATCAATTACGTGACCTATTTTTTTGCTTCTGCTGAACTGTGCTTTGGCCATGAACAAACCACAATAACTGCAGCAGTCACATGCTTTGGGGATTTCCCATCCATTTGTTTTCCTCAAGTGTTTTTCTTAGGCTGGACATAGTATAGATAGTAAAGATTTAATGACGATGCTACTATGCAATTGAGGATTGGAAAGAAATACCATATTGAAGTTCTTATTATTGATAATACGTATTTCCTCATTGATCTCCAATTTGCTATGCCTCAATTTATTTATTGTGCCCAAATATTTGCATGTTTTCACTTCTCTCGACCCGTCCTAAAAGATCCTAACATGGCACTCTCCCACAATCTGACCTGAGAGTTAAGGTAATATGCTTCAAGCTAGAAGGTTGGGGGATTGAGTTCCAGTGGGATAAGCATTTTTAAACTGACCTAAACCTTCTGGCAGCACCTGGGCCTTGGGGAAAACTTTATCTCTGATAGAAATAAGTACCAAATGCTCTTTTTGGGGATAAGGAGGACATCATGCTAGGCTGACAAACTGGTATGACATATGCTGATTGTATATGATGATGGGAGCCTTAAGCTACTAAAGGGCCTCCTAAGGACTGTAGTGAGATCACGTAAAGAAGTGGATGTTGGAGATATGAACTTGGTTCATTTGGCTTAGGACAGCAACATTGAACTTGCAGGTTCCATATTGTGTAGAGTTACTAGCTGCAATAGAGGCTTGTCTGAAATAATTAATTTCAACTTCACCTTTATAATTAGCTGATGCAACAGCAAAATCCCATCATGTAATTGTTTCACATAGTTGTAGCATCGCCGTTAAATCTTATGAACACAGTTTTACTACGTAACAAAGAATTTGGAGATTATAGAGAAAGGAATTTGGGGCTTATCCTGGAGAGTACCTAAGTAGTTGAATAGTAGAGTACTAGGGAGAAATGGTACTTTACCTTTCCCCGTATATTTTCTAAGTCCTACAGAATAAGAGTGCCTGGGTTCAATCCCTGGTCGGACAGTTTTTCTGGGTGAGGTTTTTATTGGTGTTTTTCCTCACCTGTAAGACAAATGTCAGGAAAACTTTAAGGCCCAAACGGTTCCCAAAATCATGTGGCAATCATCATCATCATCCTTCACCGGTGTGGAAAGCATTGGGAAGCTACCACATCTATATTCCCTAGTAAAGCTGCAAAGCATAGCATGAAAATGGTATGGTTACAGTGAAAGACCTGACCTTGGGCAGAATTACTATGGATGATGGATGGAAGGTTCCCATCTTCTTAGACAAATGGTTTGAGATGTCAGTCCTGCATAATGGCAGGCTTTACTCCCAGAACAATCATCAGGTACGTATTTCAATTTGAGGCTGAGTCAACACCAGGGTCATGGTGCTGTGAGGTTTTAGCCAGATTAATAAAAATCAACCTCACTGGACTCAAACCCCAACCTTCTGGCTTGTAGCGTATTGCCTTAACTAAGCTACAGCATGTCCCAGAGAATTGATAAGTAATATGTAAACTTTCGAGTTTAAATAAGTTATTGTTAAGAATACAAATATGTTGTTCCAGAAAAAAAATAAATTATCTATCTATCTTCGGGTTTTTACAGCTGCTGCCGTCTTCCCGTGCCAAACCTCCAAAGCCTACGGTCTTGGGCATCTTCGATGCTTAGCCCTCTAGCTTGCATTACTGTCTTCATGTTTTCCTTCCATGTTAACCTTGGTCTTCCTCTTTTCTTCTTTCTGTTAGGATGCCATTCATATAGTTGCTTCGGCCATCGCTCATCTTCCATTCTTAAAACATGTCCTAACCACTTTAATTCCTTTTTCCTCAATTCTTTCAATTTTGCTTTCTTCTGCTTCCATTTGTTTCTAATTTCCTTATTTGTGACACGTTCTAATTTAGACTTTCTGGCACTTCTTCGTAAATAATCCATTTCTAGAGCTATTAGTCTATTCTTGTAGTACTTATTGATTGTCCATACCTCACTTCCGTACATTGCAACAGATTCCACCAATGTTTTACCAATATATTTTTTTGTGTCTTTCCAAATATGCTTATCCACCATATGGAATTTAATGATGATATTATTTTGCTACTCAATTCAATTCTATGTTTTATGTTCTCTTTGCCTATACCTTCGATGTTATCCATAATCATTCCCAAATATTTAGTTTGTTTCCCTTGCTTTATTTGGATTCCATCTTCCAATACTAAGTTTTCTCTTTCATTGCTATTTATTGCCCAGATATTCTGTTTTTTGTAAATTTACTGTGAGACCCATGATTCATATGTGCTTTTCAAACCTTTTTATCATGAATTCCATATCAAAATTGTCTTGCGCTAAAACCAGTTGATCATCGGCAAATTGTAATGTCAGCAAAAATCTATTGCCTATTGGGATCCCCATACCTTTGCAGCTTTGTTTCCATTTCGTTAATATAAATTCTACATAAATATTAAATAAAATTGGTGATAGACTGCACCCTTGTTTCAATCCCTTTGAGGTGTTTATAGGATTAGACATTATATTTCCCATTTTAACATAAGCGGAGTTATCTTTATAAATTATTGTTTTTGTAAAAAAAAAGTATACTTGGTGTGAAATTGAACTCACTTTAATCCAGTCTTAACATGAATGCAAAGCAACATTTTACAAATTATTACACATTATGTGTGGTAGGCCTAATTTCAAACATTGGATGGTGATACCAACATTGAAGGTGTTCCTTTGTTAGCAATATTTTGTTTTATTTAGTGCAAGTTTTATAGAATGACGTGACCTTTCATGTTTAATTTGTAAGAATAAATGTTTGTAGGTACAGTGCGATCAGTATAGCACTAGACAGCAGATGCGGGGATTTCCCTATACACTGCTGATGCACTCGTAGTGGGGAACAGACAGCGTAGGATTGCAATGATAAAAAAAACACACATTTTCGTAACTATTTTACAAATTGTTGTACTTACCAACTTTTTTGGAGCAGGTGCTGGAATTGTTCACCTTTGTTGTCCATATATTTTTAATAATAATAAGTAAAAAGATTCACTTGAGTGGGAATTAATTATTTAATCTTTGCTATATTCGTTCAGTGATTTTGTGTTCTTTGGGCACTTTGGTATGTGGTACCGTTTGCATCTGTGACCACACAAAGCACATACACATTTTTCATTTGGGTCGTGGTACTTCTTGTTTTCGTCCATACATTTTTGACACCTCTTTATAAAATTTGTTGTACTGATTATGAACTGTTGAACATGACGGAATTTTTACAACGGGGAATCGTGTTTCAAAAAGTTTTCGTACTTGGCTGGCAGACTGAGTTAACAAATATTGATCATAAATAAATACATATTGTTCAGCAGAAAAAATATTAGCCATTATACAGTTTATACTTTACACTTATAGACACGTCATTCAGTTTACACTTATACATGCCTGTTTTATAAGATACAAATTTTAAAATTTATATAACTTATACACATGCCATTCAGTACACAAGAAAAAGCAAGCGAGCACCTTATCCATTCTAAGCACACAATATGACTGCGACCATGAATGCTTGGGATGTGCTTGTATACTGCTGAATCTGTGCACATTTCAAGTCCCGCATCTGCACGTGTAAGCCTTCATCATCGCTCAGCACAAACCCCGCATCTGCTGTCCATTACTATACTGATTGCACTGTACAAATAAATCTCTCATTTACTCTTTCACACACATGCACATAAAAGTGATACCACAACAGGCCTTTAGGAGGTTAAGACTCCCAGCTTCCTAGACATTCTGCACAAATTGTTAGCACTATACCGCTGTGGTCTCGAGGTAGCATGCTGCCTTGTCACGCAGCGGGCCCGGGTTCGATCCCCGGTCGGGGCAGTTTTTCTGAGTGAGGTTTTCATCGGGGTTTTTCTCACCTGTAAGACAAATGTCAGGAAAACTTTAAGGCCCAAACGGTCCCCGAAATCATATGGCCATCATCATCATCAACCTTATCATTCTCATCATCATCATCATCATCCTTCACCAGTGTGGAAAGCAACGGGAAGCTACCACACCTACAATTCCCTAGTAAAGCTGCAAGCATAGCATGAAAATACTATGATTGCAGTGAAGGACCTGCCTTCAGGCAGAATTACTATGGATGGATATGATGGTTGTCTTTACCCAGAACATATTCATGGTATTCATTTCAGTTAGAGGCTGAGTTGACTCCAGGGCCATGGTGCTGCCAGATGGTTTAGGGCAGTTTAAAAATCAGGACACCATCAGGATTGACGACCATGACCTGTATTGGCTTCATCAACAGAATATAGCCTTAACCAATTAAGCTTTGGTCTGACACACACCTTTGTCCTCTATATTTTATTATTACATGTGCACATGGACACGCATGCAAAATGCTCATGCCCACATATCAACACATGGCATGTGGCACACACACTCTCACACAGTCCGTCAGATCACGTCAAACATACACACACACACACACATGTGGTTGTAGATTTATACAATTTAAAGGCTTAGATAATTATCTTTGCTTACATTATTAAGGCTTAAATGTTCATGTTAACAGAGATTATCCCAACCATCCTTATCAGATGGCGTGATTTTCTCCCTTAAACTTCTGCCACCAATCCTTTCCATTTATGCACATCAAGCCTCCAGTTGCGACACTTAAGTAAGTTTGCAGCATCTTCCTTAAATATCCTCCTAGATCGTTCTTTTCAGTCTTGCCAACTCGTCTAATTCTCCAATCAAACTTGTTGTAAGCAGCGTTTTTTTGGTGCTCAGCCTGGGTGAGAGGAGAAGATTTTAGGCTTACCAGTTTCCTAAATGTTCTGCTAACGATTTCACGTGCCAATTGGTACGAATCCATTTTCCTTTGCTTTAGTCGTCGTCATTGTAGACCATCATTTGAAGGCATGTTGGTTTTCTGAACATATTTGTTTTTATGGAGTGGGGATGTCAACCGCACGCCCAACCTCCAGCGCTCCTAGATTGTCAATGATTTTTCGTTGGGACTTTCGTTCCTTAGCTGAGAAATTTCCCAATTTTTACGCAGTCAGGAACTCGCTTTTTTTCTGTCGCCCCAGCCACTTCTTTGTATTAACCAGGAGCCACAACGATGATTTGTTTCATTGGGCTGGGCAGGTCATAAATGTAATTTCATCAATTTTCATTATGGGTTCAACCCACCAGCATGGTGCAGCACGGTCCTGAGACCACATATTGCCCCTGTCGGCTCCCAACACAGACAAACTCTCTATTTCAGCCCTATCATCATAAGTTAATATGTTCCAATCAGTCCCTGTATAATTCACCTTCTCAAATCATGATTAATGTGATTCCTCTCACTTCAAATTCTGATTACTATTATTCTTCTAAACTTGTTCCCTGCCTGGCTCGATCTAATTGGCACTCTCCACCCACGGGTTTTTCCGATAATCCTTTTCCAGTGCCCTTCTTTCATTCCCCAATTATACTGCATGTCTTGCCCATAATAGGGGGGTTTTCTTATTGAAACTTAATTATACTTATTACATCAGTTTCCCATAAAGATCACGCAGTTCTCTTTTATGTAGTTTTTTCCATTCACCTGTCGATTCCATCTCTCTCTTCAGTCCAAAAATTTTCCTAATAATGGTATTCCTCAGAGCTCGGTCGAAATCTCTCGCATTCTCTTAAAGTGAAAGAGGCCATGTTTCTAATCCATGTAGTAAAAACGAAGACTGAACATATGATACATTTTGTGATGTACCATATTTTGGGACAAAATGGGATAATGATGTTACTCTTGGCCCCAAATGGAAGTCAATGACCAATCACGTTTCAATGATTTTTTATTTACAACCAATCACAGTCGTGTTTCTCCTAGAATTTACCAACTAAAGTTTATCATAATAAAGAAAGCACCTCCTTTTTAACATTCTGAATAGGTCATAGCATTATCTAGCAGTGACTGACCAGATTGTATATATAGTGCATGAATGTCAACACATAGTGCATGCGGGAGTTAATATAAAAACATTTGTAGCAATTGATTATACCACCAAAAAAAGAAACCACTGTTTGCAATTTCTTAAATGTATTTTTTCCCAGATAATAACATTCCAGGAAAATATAATTGTCATATTTACATAGGACATCAGAAATGAATTAATATACAGTTTGATGCGTTTCATTTTTTTTTTTTCCCACTAGAGTGCATTCTTACAATATTGCAATCCTTTGGCAATAAATAATATGATCTGGTTGCAGTGAACAAATGAAGCATACCAGTCGTTTCTCATTTGTTTTCAAACATCGCCATTTACATTAAATATATAAATATTTTAAATTAACTAATTTAAATAATGATTTGTAAGTAAAATATTTTAAATTAACTAATTTAAATAATGATTTGTAAGTAAACAGCTTAATTTTATTCGTTAAGTAGTCCTAACAAATGCCACTCCTGATTTCCAAATTCTCTAGATAAATTCACTCCTCACTTCGTGAGTCGTGAATTTATCGATAATTTGGAAATCACTCGTGGCATTACTTATGACAAAGGCCCCTGTATGTATATAGCATGCATTTCCAGAATTTAGCCTAGGTTTAATTTCTTCGTCCACTTCATTCTTGTTTGTAATTATTGTTTCTAGATATTTTAATTCTACCACTTTTTCAAACTTTCCTCATTTGTTAAGCATATATTTCCATTTATTATTATATTTCTACAGGTGACCATATATATTTAGTTTTATTGCTGTTGACTTCCAGTCCCAGCTTCTTAATGTTACTTAATAGAATATGTGTGTTGGCTTTTACTGTTTTCTCACTATCGCCTGATATTATGTCATCAGCATATACCAACAGTTGTCATCAAAACTACTCTCAAAAAGCATTAAACTGAAAATATATAAAACTGTTATTATGGATGCAAAAATGGACTCTTACTTTAAGGTAGGGAAGGAGATTATGAATATTTGAGAATAAAGTTCTCATGAAAATTTTTGGACCAAAGAGAGATGAACAGACAGGTGAATGGAGAAGACTATGTAACAGTGAACTACATGGTCTTTATAGGAAGCCAGATATAATAAGAACAATTAAGTTGTGTAGACTGTGAAGGGCATGGCATGTGGCATGAATGGGGAATGAAAGATGTGCATGGAAGCTTATTGTAGGAAAACCAGAGGGAAAACACCCAGCTGGTAGACCAAGAATGAGGTGGGAGAATGACATTAACTATGATTTGAGGGAAGTAGATTATACAGGGAATGATTGGAAAACATTAGCTCAGGATAGGGATGTATGGGGAACTTATGTCCATTTGGCCATGAACCTATGGGTTCGATAGTGCCAGTGAATTTGTTAGTTATATTATATGGGTGTGAAACATGGACTCTTACTTTAAGGGAGAAGACAAGTTTGTGCATTTGAGAATGAATTTCTTAGGAAAAATTTTGGACCAAAGAGATATGAACAGACAGGCAATTGGAGAAGACTTACAGAGCAATGAGTTACATGATCTTTATGGGAAATTGCATGCAATAACTGTTAAGTCTCGTAGACAGTGATGGGCAGGACATTTGGCACAAATGGGAAATGAAAGAGGGAAATGGAAACTCATTTTAGGAAACCAGAGAGAAAAGTGCCCAGTGAGTAGGCCGAGAGTGAGATTGGGGAATAATATTAACTATGATTTGAGAGAAGTAGATTATAAAGGGGATGATTGAAAAAATTAGCTCAGGATAGGGATGTAGTGAGAGTTTATGTCTGCATGACTGTGAACCTATGGGTTTGATAGTGCCAGTGACTTAGATTGTTAGCTGGTTTAGTGCGGAAATAATAAGTAAGAATTTTTGATCCAAATGTAATCCAGGTCAAACATGATACAATTTATATTTAAGAGTTAGACTTAAAAATCAATTTAATATTTAAAGTAAGTGACACTATGAGGTTTATTTTAAATAATAGGATTTAGATATGCACGACTCACCTCATATTTGCAGTTTTCTTGAAGACTCAGGGTTTCGATGCTCTAAGCATCATTGTCAATTCTTTCTAACTGTTGAATCGGCAGTTGGTGATCCTGTAGGTTCATTTCTGCTCCCTCTTTTGCTGACCAATGAAAATCTGCAATATATGCTCATGCATGGTCAGAGAAACACAGAATCAGAACAAAAGCCAAATTACTGAAACAGTTATATAAATATAACTCCTAACTCCTGGCGCGACAGGCCTACAAGGCCCTTAGCCTACCAGCCGGCTGCTGGCCTCACGTCCACATGTGTCAATCACAGAGGTAGATGATAATCAGCCAGTGTAGGGGTGACATGTGGTCAGCATGTCGAGTCCCCCAGCCGTTATAGCTGATTTTCTCAACCTGGAGCCGCTACTTATTGTAGCTACCCAAATGCATCACGATGCTGGGTGGGCACCGGTCCCATACTGGCCGAAATACCATGAGAAAATTTCTTCCCCCATGGAGACTCGAACCAGCGCAAGTCCCGTAGCTCTGCGCCAAGGCTACCTGCCTTAACCACTCGGCTACGGCGCGGGACTATATAAATATAAGGAACTCACAATTTGGGAGAAAATTTACATCCACAAAAATAGAAAGAAAGTAATGAATTTTTAAATACCCTAGGGAAAAAAAAAAATGATTTGGAAGTTCATCGGACAGCCAACAGAGGGAGCAGAAATCAACCTACATGATCACCAACCTCTGATTCAACAGTTAGAAAGAATTGACAATGATGCTTAGAGCGTCGAAACCCTGGATCTTCAAGAAAACTACAAATATGAGGTTAGTTTGTGCATATCTAACTTCTATTAATTAAAATTCAAGTTTATGCAAAAAATGGAAACATCATACAAGAAAGTTAAATATATTACAAAGTGTATCTAGACAAATACTGAAGAACTTGATTATCAGATAATTTTGTAAGACCATTTAACTCATAAGATATTAAATATATAATATCTTATACATAACCTCAGTAGTACTTTAATATGTATTTTAAAAGTATTGATTTATTTAACTCGTGTCTCAATAGGTAGTCAATGACCAATTGCGTTCCAATAAATTTTGTTTTACAATCAATGACAGTCATGTTTCACCTCACTCTTTATCAATTTCTCTTTCAGCTCCAGCTTTTGTGTTAAAGAAAGCTCCTCCTTTTTAATATTTTGTACAGGTCAGAGCATTATTTTTTTCCAACAAATACATTGAATATAGCAAATAATGAACAGATTCCATGATTTTACTAAGTTGTTTACTAAAAAAATTAGTGAATATCATATGTTATAATACTATAATGATATTGTGAAAAGAAAAATTAATGTTTGGATCAGGAATCGAACCATGGACCTCTCGTATTCCGTGTGAGCATGCAAGACCATTACACTATCCAAGACATGTACAAACATTAACAATTCTTTTTACATATCCATCCATAGTAATTCTGCCCAAAGGCAGGTCCTTCACTACAATCATAGCATTTTCATGCTATGCATGCAGCTTTACTAGGGAATTGTAGGTGTGGTAGCTTCCCGTTGCTTTTTACACCAGTGAAGGATGATGATGATGATAATGATAAGGATGATGATGATGGCCATATGATTTTGGGGACCGTTTGGGCCTTAAAGTTTTCCTGACATTTGTCTTACAGGTGAGGAAAAAAACCCTATAAAAACCTCACCCAGAAAAACTGCCCCAACCAGGGATCGAACCCGGGCCCGCTGCGTGACAAGGCAGTATGCTGCCTTGGACCACAGCGATGGACTTTTTACATATACAAGTCTATAATTCTCGTTTCGTCCGCTGTCAGGTAGATGTCTCCACCAACGTCAACGGCCGGCTTCATTTAGAAGTATCTATGTGGATTAAATGAGAATTATGGACTTGTATATGTGAAAAAAAAAATTGTAATGTTTGTACCATGTCTCGGATAGCGTAGTGGTTGTGTATGCTCATACAGAATACGAGAGGTCCACGGTTCGATTCCTGGTCCAGACATAAATTTTTCTTTTCACAATATCATTATAATATTATAATATGATCCATTATTGGAACTGTGTTAAAATAACAAAATTGGAAAGTGTTAAATAACATATAATGTTGATTATAATATACATTTGACGAGTTTCATTTCTCCACAATATTGCATTCCTATTTGGCAATAAATAATATGATCAAGTTGTAGTGAATATACATAACCTTACATTTCTGATTTGTTTTCAAACTTTGCCATTTGCATTAAATATATGAATATTTTAAAATTCTGATAACTATATTTAAATAGTGATTTTGAGAAAACAGTTTAAATTTATTCGTTGAAGAGTCCTAACAAATGCCACTCCTGATTTCCAAATCTCTAGATAAATTCACTTGTCGCTTCGTGACTTGTGAATTTATTATCGTCATCATCCTGCCAGGTATTAGTCCTAGAAGAACTGTTACGGCCTGAGAAAGTGGTTTTCATGAATTTACTAATGATTTGGAAATCACTCATGACTATGATAATAGAAGTGTGTTGCAGTAAATGGAAGATATTTTCAGCAACTAATATGAGCTTGGTAAGTATATGAAATCTGGAATTTTGTAAGAATTGTAGCAGTGTTGGAGATACACATGTGTGCCGTGTAGTAAGCAACCTGTTGGATAGAGGCAAAGGACACCTGTGAACTGTAGAATTAAACTGTGTGAACAGTCCTTCTGTGTACCAGCTAGTCCAGCTGTATCACTGTAATACCATTGGTATTTTTAGTGAGTGTTGGAAAAATCATCAGATCAGTTTATTTTATATAACATATAAATTATTATATTATTTTTGGTCTGGACATCTTACCTCAATATTAATGTTGATTTGTTCTTGGACATGTTTCAAAACAATTCTGTTTTATCGTCAGCTTTCCCAGACTGGTTTTATTTATGTTGCACCACCTGGATGTCGATGCCAGCTCCATCCTGTGGTTGGCCAAAGAACCTCCAAACAAGGTCACCCTCCATCGGAATATCAAAATTCATAACTCTGTTTCTGTTCTTCTGAATATAAATTTTTTCCCAAATTATATTCAGAAGAACAGAAACAGAGTTATGAATTTTGTTATTCCGATGGAGGGTGACCTTGTTTGGAGGTTCTTTGGCCAACCACAGGATGGAGCTGACATCGACATCCAGGTGGTGCAACATAATGCAACATAAATAAAACCAGTCTGGGAAAGCTGACGATAAAACAGAATTGTTTTGAAACATGTCCAAGAACAAATCAACATTGATATTGAGGTAAGATGTCCAGACCAAAAATAATATAATTAAAATAACCTCAAAATATAACTTCCTAAAATTAAATATTATATAAATTATGTTAAAGAAAATTTGAAATTAACAGATGATGGAATTGGCTACCTTAATTTTTTGGCATTTTCTTGTGAAAATAAGGTATGTGTAGTTCCATATGAGAAGTGAAATGAATTTCAATAATGCTATTTTTCAGCATGTATCAATTATAAAGATTTGCTAATCTTCTGAGATTTTATGGACTCAAAAAGAAGATTGAGTGAATCACATGTTATTGGTCATGACTTGAACACTAAACGTTTTGTGAATTTTCTGCAAGGAAGTATTGGCTGTATGGCAGGGTCCTGCTGAAAATCACAAAACTACATTCTTTCTTTGTTGTGCAAGAAAAGACTTTAATATTAGTTGCACAGTTTATTTACTTGTTGTCTTATGTTCAATAGGACACCATTCTCATGTAGCTAGTTAAGCTGTGTTTTTGTGGTATAAAGTACCCACACTAGTGGAATCAATTTCATGTGACCAGGCAGGCACACAAAGGATATAATCAGTTGGACCATTGTATGCCTCCATGAAATATACGAGGGCGGATCGGAAAGTAACGCACAATAATTTTTTTCTGCCTTGGTATTGCAGCTAGAATGTTGAAATTTCACAGAGATATAGTTTGAAGTGTTCACTACAGATGGTATTTTTTTCTCAGGTGCACCTCTTGCGAGAGAAGCTTGAACTATGCAACAAAGATGGCGTGCATGCTACAGTCGTCCACCTGTGAGGGACGGATCGGATCGGAAAGTAACGCACAATATTTTTTTTTTAAAGTTTAATAGTAAAAAAAAGGAAAAAATCACAAATGAACTTACATCTTTTACCTACTTTTCGACATAGTCACCAACTTTCTCAACACATTTTTCCCATCGTGTTACCAGTTTCAATATGCCCTGTTCGTAGAAGTCCGTTTGGTTGGAGTGTAGCCATCTGCGCACTGCTGATGCCTGCTTTGTTTCGGGCGTGTAGTGGTACGCCAACGACTCATCACCTGTGACGATTCCTTCCAGAAAGTCATGTCCTTGTGCGGTGTACCGCGTTAAGTGGTCCAAGCTTGCCATCATTCGCTGGCCCTTGTGGTCGTCTGTCAGGTTCTTAGGCACCCAGCGAGCACTAACTTTACGGAAGACATTGCTACGGTCCATACAATCATCCCCATACACGCCACGCATGTCCCTGTGAATTTCACTGGGTTATGCCCTTTGGCCCACAAAAATCGAACAACACTTCTCTGTTCCTCACAGGTGGACGACTGTAGCATGCGCGCCATCTTTGTTGCATAGTTCAAGCTTCTCTCGCAAGAGGTGCACCTGAGACAAAAATATCATCTATAGTGAAAACTTCAAACTATATTTTTGTGAAATTTCAACATTCTAGCTGCAATACCAAGGCAGAAAACAATTATTGTGCGTTACTTTCCGATCCGCCCTCATAGATATCATTCAACAATTAAATTAAAGGATGGTATTGTTTTTCTTGATTTTGCACTCTTATAACAGTAGCAATTGACTAGCTACTTGAATGAATCAAATTTTGGGAGACTGCATCAGACCAACCATGTGACTCCAATTAGTGTCATCTGTTAGCCAGTGACAGCAACCAATTCAATTGGCCTTGGCTTTTCGGAGCTGTTGTGCCATGGATTTATATCTTATTTTGAATGTGAGTCCTATTGTCTCCCTGCCTTAACTTGGCAAGAAATTTTTACAAAGAGATAGCTATACTGACCTCTCTCACTCGCACCAGTGTTGTGTTGTCGGTGTTTCTTCACCAGATGTTAATAGGGTAAAGGGGGAAGAGGAAAAATCCCAGGAATGTTTCAAAAACTGACAACAGGGCGAGTTCTTTCTTTTGTAACTGGGCAAAAGCAGTCAAGGATCCACCCTTATATCTCCATCTCTCTCTTAGCCAAGTTAAGCCAGGTATATAATAACAATAATTTAGTATGTCATAGACAAAACATGCTGTTAGTTTATGTTGATGTACCAGTAGTATTATTATGGTAATAGCAAAGGGATACTAAGGGCCAACATGCACACAGTATTGTGTAACACTAAGAATTGGAGGTGGAAGTAAACATCAATAAAACTAAATATATGGTCACACATAGAAAATATTTGTATATTAAATTGACAGTTAATGACATATGAAGGAAATTTTAAAGAAGTGGCTGAATTCAAAAACCTAGGAACAACAATTGGAAACAGAAATAAGGTGCACACAAATTATAGATAGGCTTAATTGTGAAAATTAATTTGATGAACATTAATATTTGTTGAATATTTCTCTCATATATTTTTATATTTCGAACAATAGGGTAAGAATTCATATGTAGCATATTTGGTGAATGTATGGAGAGTTCATCCATGACCACGGGGTTTGTTAGTGTAGAGAGAAAGCATTTTTGTCTGCTTCTGGAATGCTTGAGTAGCAGAATTGGTTAATGCATCAGCATGTACAGCTGGAGATTTGGGTTCAAATCCTAGTTCAGGCAAACATTTTTCTCTTTAATTGTATTAACTATTGCATGCAAACAGCGTGCCCGAGTACATTAATTTCAATTTTCTTCTTCTTCTTCTTCACGGGTTAGGCTTATTTACTAGAATGTTCCGGCTCCAAATTGCTGCTCTTTCCATCTTTTCCTTGGTCTTCCCAAACTTCTTCTTCTTGTGGTGAATAGTTGTATGCTGCTTTTGGTATTCTATTCTCAGTCATCCTTGCCAAGTGTTCTTTCCAGTTTGTTCTGTATTTCTCTATTGTTGAGTTTAATTCCTCTATTTTTAGTTGTTGTCTTATTTCTGTGTTATGTTTTTTGTCTGTTCTTTGATATCCTGCTATTGGTCTGAGGAATCTCATTTCAGCAGCTTGTATTCTGGCAGATTGTTGTGTTGTCACTGTCCATGTTTCGGATCCATAAGTAATAATAGGCATTGCCATTGTCTTGTATAATTTCATTATAGAGTCTTTCCTGGCTTTATTTTTCAAAGTTCTTTTTAGTGTACCTGTTATATAATTAAATTTATTTATTTTGTTATTTATATCTGTTTCTGCTGTGTATGATATTTTGCAACCTAGGAAGTTATGTTACTACTTGTTCTATTGGTTTATTTTCTAATATTATCTTTGTCCAAACTGGATGAGCACCCTTGAAGGCCATTGTTTTTTATTTTTGTGAGGATATTTCCATAATTTGAATTTTATGTTCTTAATTAGACGATAAGGCACAATCACAGTATACTGATTTCTTAGTTGAAATAGTATTTTTCTAATGTAAATAGAAGCTCACTATTATTGGGTATAGAGGGATTTCAAATGGAGAAAACATTCTGTTCCTGGATTGCATGAATAGCACGAAAAAATTCAATTTAGATGCATAACGTATTATTATTTTGAAAAGAAAAATTAATACTTGGATCAGGATTTGAACTTGAGACTTCTAGCTTTATATGCTAGTGTGCTACCGCTGCACACTCAGGAATCTCAATGCAAGTTCTAATATACTACTCTCATAGTACTTCATATACTACTCTCTTTTTGTCCGAGTCATTTAATCATTACTACCAGTGCCATCTGATGGCTTCTAAATTCAAGAAGATTTTTTTAATGAGAATTTACCTTACCATCGTGGCAGTGAAGCTTAATATTTCAATTTTATAATACAAATTTTAATATTTGTACCGATGAACCATTATTACTTGGGGGGGAAAAAAAATTGCATGAAAATTGTTAACTTTCCATCTCACAATATTGCTTCTCCTTAAAATTTAAAATTATAATACAGGATGATGTAGAATATATTGTCCACTCTTCCAGGGAGGGGGGGTGCAGAGACTAGGTATATTAAGTTTAAAAAAGGAATCTGCATTTGGAGGCATACCATTTTAATTCAGCAAAAATAAATTAAAGTAAATTAAACATTTTCCTCTTTGCAGTAGTAACCCAAATCGACAGAGATCAAATGTTGTGAAGCAATTTATCAGATTGTAATCAGAAAATGTTAGTCACCAGGTGACTGAAGATGTCCTCTTTCAATTTTGGTTGCATGTATAAAGTGTGTGTGTGTATGTATGTATGTATTTTTATTATGGACAAGGAAAATGTTTTATTTGTTGTATTGGATTCATGTTTGTTGGTATGATCACTTTTTATGTTTGTCACAAATTACAGATAGATTGCTCTAATTTTCGTATGCATTTTAAAATAATTATTATAATTTTACTTTAAAAATAATTTGAACTTCTCTGTCCTGTTAATGAGATAAAATGAAAGTGAGCATTAGTGAACTTCTACGTTTCAACATAAATTAATTAGTTAGCCTAATTTGGTTTTGTTATATTTTGGTCTGTGTGTTCTTTGAATCATCAGAATCATTGTTACTGTTTAAGGTTGAAATACAAGATCTTTAATCATAGCTTACTTAAAAAAAAAAACTCTTCCATAAAAATGTTGGTAAAATTATTTGATATTGATTTATATTTATTTGATATTTGTGTGCCATTACTATACCTGGGACATATTTGAGACCTGTAACATAATTTATTTATTCTAATCCAGAGGAGACACTGGAATACTTAGCCCATAATTTTTTCTCAACACTCAAATACCATATTTACTTGCAAAATTTGCATCATCACATAATTCTTGCACAAGAATTTTTTGCATTAAATTAAATAAAAATTCTTGTATATTTCACTCATGTATGAAAATACAATATTTTTTTTTTTTACTTTTCAATTGAATATACTTTACATTCAGATTGATGACTTGGGACATATGTAATTCCCTTTAATAAGTTTTAATCCCTTATAACAAGCACGCCGTAGCGTAGTGGTTAAGGCACTGTGCTACAAGCCAGAAGGTCGAGGGTTCAAGTCCTGGTGGGGTCAGGATTTTTAAACTGACCCAAACCTTCTGGCAGCACTATGGCCCTGGGGTCGACTCAGCCTCTAACTGAAATGAGTACCAGACGCTTGTTCTGGGGTAAAGGCGGCCGTCACGCAGGGCTGATAACCCGGCTGACATCAAGTGCCGATTGTCTAGAAATAGTGGGAGCCTAACGTCCCACTATCCCAAGGGCCTCCTGAGGCCTGTAGTGGGAATACTTTACTATAACAAGCAGTACTAACTACTATACTGATGATGGGTCCTTAGCGTAGCATCCGTGTGAATGTTGTAAATTATCTTTTGTGTTATTAATAACTGGCATTCTTGCAGTACAATCCTTTCCCCTCCCCAAATAGCATACTTTTCAAATGCCTGATAAAATAAATATTTTGGAAATGTTACATGACTAAAGGCGTGTTATATGGCCTTTGATACATATTTACCTGAAAATGTTCTTGCATAAATCATTCATCCACTTTTTACATCACAAAAATATGGTAAAAAATGCATTAAATATGCTAGTAAATATGGTAATTGTCATAGTGATCCTACAACAGACTTTAGGAGGTCCTTGGGGGTCATAGGAGTTTAAGGCTCCCAGTTTTTAGACAGTTTGTATGAGATATTGGCCAGGTTGTCAGCCTTGTGTGATGCCACATTTACCCTCAGAGCATATATTTTTTACTCATTTCTGATAGAGGTTGAGTCTACCCTGGGATTGTGGTGCTGCATTAAAGTTTAGGCCATTTTAAAAGTCCTGACCCACATATGGAATCGAAACCCTGACATTGACTTAGCCCCTGTTGTTTATCATTACTTAAACTAAACATAATACTATCTTGTGGACTGTATCTCTCTTGAATTCACAATCTCTGTACTGTAACTCAAAACATGACTTCTAGAGCATTTACCATTTATCTATTGATTATGAAAACAGTTTGCATGGTAGTTGTTATTTAACGAAAGTGATTAAATTTTACATATTCAAATTTATCCAGACTATAGGCTCTGCAATCTGCATTTAATTTCGGGGAAAATCTTACAAGAAAATAGATATATCCAATGTTCATTATATATGGTGACCAAATATACAAAAATAAAACAAAAGGTATATTTGAATATTGGGGCATGCTGTAGCATAGTTTGTTAAGGCAATATGCTTCATGCCAGATGATAAGAGGTTTGAGTCCCAGTGGGATCAAGATTTTTAAACTGTCTAAACCTTCAAGGAATCATGGCCGTGAGATAGACTCAACTTCTAATAAAATAAATACCAGGTACTTGTTCTGGGTAAAGGCAGCCGTCATGCAGGGCTGACATCTTGTGTTAATTGTGCTTCCTCAGGCCTGTAGTGGGATCACTTGACTTTTATGTTTGAATATTATAGCACTTAAAAATGTCAGGACACTTTAGTTATGCTCTATGTATAGTTGAACAATATCAAATTATTTTGAATACAAGGGGCCAAAGTGGTCTTGGATAACAATTCTAATTTAAATAGGGTCTGCATGTATATAGAGTGCGTAGAGATTGAAATAATGTAAAATGGTAAAGAGAAAAATGTTTGCCTGAACCGGGAATCAAACCCCAAACCTTCAGCTTTAAAACTTTCTTGATTCCATCCATCCATCCATAGTAATTCTGTCCGAAGGCAGGTCCTTCACTGCAATCATAGCATTTTCATGCTATGCCTGCAGCTTTACTAGGGAATTGTAGTTGTGGTAGCTTCCCGTTGCTTTCCACACCGGTGAAGGATGACGATGATGATAATGAGAAGGATGATGATGATGGCCATATGATTTCGGGGACCGTTTGGGCCTTAAAGTTTTCCTGACATTTGTCTTACAGGTGAGGAAAAACCCCGATAAAAACCTCACCCAGAAAAACTGCCCCGACCGGGGATCGAACCCGGGCCCGCTGCGTGACAAGGCAGCACGCTACCTCGAGACCACAGCGGTGGACACTTTCTTGATTACTATGCAATATATTATCATACTTAATCTAATCTATATAGATTATGTTATAACAACATAATGTTTACAATGCCAAAGCATTCATTACAGACATGTATTCGCGTATCCGAAGAACCAAACAGGAAACTCTAGCAGAGATATTTAACTTTAATGAGTGCAGTGTGTCTATGACTGGGCCCATAACATAGACAAATTTAATTTCTCTTTCTGTAATCTATTAGCAAAATATAGAAATCATTATTATTCGATGCACTAAACATGTTAGGGAAGTCTAACTATATAACTTATGACAAACATGAGCTTTGGTGATACTTATAATTACACAGCTTAGCTGTACTTAGGTTCAAGGGCATCTTATTCTACTTAGCTTTCGAGATAGAATACAAACAACATTTCTTTAACTAAAAAGGTATATTTAAACAAAAGATAGAATAAGTCAATTTTGTATAAATAATTTAACATGAACATATAGCTGTAGCAATTAGAATGATAACATATATGAAAATGCAAACCTGGACACTCATAAGTACAGAATAATCATTCATTCATTCATTCATTCATTCATTTTGAGAGTTGTCTTCATCATTGAGGGTTTTCTCCAACCAATCTTAGTAATTAACATGAATTTAAAAAAAAAACCATCAATGACTACGGACTTATAGAGTACCAATTAACATGAATTAAAAAAAAATCATCAATGACTACGGACTTATAGACTAGTTTGCAAGAAACATTCACAAATATCCCCTTAATTAAAGTTCTCCATCGTTCTCTGTCCTTTAGAATAATCCGATTCCGATTGAGGGTCTTTCCACTTTTCAGCGGTTGCCCTTTTACCAGCCGGCTGCTGGCCCTTCACATCCACATGTGTCAATCACAGAGGTAGATGATCAACAGCCAGTGTAGGTGTGACATGTGTTTAGCATGTCGAGTCCCCCTGCCGTTATAGCTGGTTCCTCAACCTGGAGCCGCTACTTATTGTAGCTACCCAATTGCCTCACGATGCTGGGTGGGCACCGGTCCCATACTGGCCGAAATACCATGAGAAAATTTCTTCCCCCATGGAGACTCGAACATAATCATAACAATAATAGTAATACATTCATACCATAGTCCATTCACATAGGAACTTAAACACTCTTCTTACAGTCATACGACGAACCAAATAATGAAGTGGTCACAGCCAAGGGATCCACTCTCTTGGGTCTCTTGCCAATCATAGTCAACAAAAGCTGGAACCAGACTGTTAGTTATTTGAGCCCCTGGTCAGGGATATCATGTACTGTGCAGGTACGCAACGTGAAAAGAGTAGGAAAGGAGAAACAAAGGGATGGGAAGGCACCACAGAGTCACCATAGAACCTGTAAAAGAAGATTTTTTCCCTAGATTTTCTTCTATCATTTTGCTGTATATGAGGCTTGGAGAAGTGGCTCTTTCACAGCAATCATCTGTGTTTAGAGAATGTTTGTGCAAAAAAAAATGGAAAATTAGAATACATGACCATTTCAAAGTAATAGATTCAAATGAAGATTAACTGTGATCATGAATAACTGAGTAATATGAATTTTAAAAGTGTTAACTGCGATCAGTAGAGTCTGGATTTGTATGCAAAATAAAAGTACTAAATATGCATACAAATATTCATGAAAAATGTAGAAAATATGCAAAAACAGATTTAATAAAATCAAATAAATAATTTGCTTTTTGGGTAATCTTAGGTTAATACTGGCTGTTACTTACTTACTCACTGGCACTATCGAACCCATAGGTTCATGGCCGCATGGACATAAGCTCTCCATACATCCCTATCCTGAGCTAATGCTTTCCAATCATTCCCTGTATAATTTACTTCCCTCAAATCATAGTTAATGTTATTCTCCCACATCATTCTTGGTCTACCAACTGGGCGTTTTCCCTCTGGCTTTAATACAAGAAGCTTCCATGCAAGTCTTTCATTCCCCATATGTGCAACATGTCCTGCCCATCACAGTCCATGAGACTTAACTGTTCTTATTATATCTGGTTTCCTATAAAGACCATGTAGTTCATTGTTATGTAGTCTTCTCCATTCACCTGTCTGTTCATCTCTCTTTGGTCCAAAAATTTTCCTAAGTACTTTGTTCTCAAATACCTGTAATCTCCTTTCCTCCCTTAAAGTAAGAGTCCATGTTTCGCACCCATATAATATAACTGGTAGAATAATAGTTTTATATATTTTCAGTTTAACGTTTTTTGAAAGGAGTTGGGACATCAAGAGTCTCTGCAATGCATAATAGCACGCATTTCCAGAATTGAGCCTATGTTTAATTTCTTTGTGCATCTCATTCCTATTTGTGATTATTGTTCCTAGGTATTTGAATTCAGCCACTTCCTCAAAATTTCCCTCATTTGTCATTAGCTGTCCATTTCCATTATATACTGAATTTGTACGTGTGACCATATATTTAGTTTTGATATTTACTTCCAGTCCTACTGTTACAGAGATAATTAAGGTTTTCTTGTGTGAAGCTCCTTCATCTGTCAGTAAAGAAGGTTTTATAGAATAAAAATGTCCTTTCTACATCACATGATGTCAAGTGCATGTGAAAAACACCACAGTTCTTCTTCAGTGAATTCCTCTTCAGTTACAGTTTTTTCACTATCACTAGAGAACATTTTGCTAATTTGACAAATTCTATTGTACACAGGATTTTTATTTAATACTTCAATAAACTTATCAAATGCGATTTTAGCAATACCATAATATTATTTCTCAAGGCCTACGGGTATTCCCCTCATACACAGATGTAAATATACATGTTACGCTTATATCTAATTGTTTGCAGAGACTTTACTAATTTCAAAATTATGAATTAATAATTGATTACTAGTAATTAGCAGAAGGGAAAATGATAATTTAATACCACATTTTTAATGCATTTATGCATTAAAATATAAAATAAGCATTTTCTCCCGGAATATGCATTTCTATGCATTATCAAATATCACTCAAATTGTCTGTGAATGGGCCACTTAACATGTAAATCATTTCTGCATACCTTTTAAATGCATAAAACAAAACATGCATTTTGCATGCAAATCCAGGCTCTAGTGATCAGATATCAAAGTTATATTTTCCAGAAAATTGTTTAGTTAATTCTAACAGATGGGTCAGTCCTGATAGACTAGTTTTTTTCCATTCTTGCCTGTTGTTCCAAGATTTGTGTGTTCAAACCTGGCCAGGGTTGATGAATTTTCAAAGTATAAAAATCCTGAGTATGGGTTCTTTTGGAAGAGAAGCCATATGTCCCATGTCATAGATTTGTGGCACGTAAAAGAACCTGAAGCCCAGAAAAAGAAGATTGAGCAAAATTGTCAGTCCTTTCATGTCCAAATTTAAATTCTGATGCTGATGACTTAAGCTGTTAAATAAAAATAATATAACTTTAACAGTTGGCATCAATATTCAGAAAACTTGGAAGTAGAGGATACTTTAGAGATGTTGGAACAAAAATCTGTGTTACATAGAATAAATGTCTGTAGGTGAATTCCACATAAAATATGACGTAACACATGAAAATTAAAGTTTCTTCCCTGATTTCCAAAGTGGTATATGGACTACTAAAACTATTTTTCAAGTGCCTACATTCCAAAATATTATAGAATATGAACAAACTCATATGTAACAAAGAATTAATTATTTTAATTAAAATTCTCACACTACACAGAAGCATTACTTGTTACATCAGTTGCCTTTATTTTGTATAGTGACTAATGTTTATTAGAACATAAAACTCAAAACATATTTTATGATTCCTCCTATATATATATATATATATATATATATATATATATATAATATATATGTGTGTTATATTGTAGATTTTTGTGGATACAAGCATGATTAAGAAAGTTTTTTTTTTGGTTTTCTGCATCGTGGATTCAAGATTGGCCTCTGGCCACTGATTCTGACGTTTCAGCATGATCCCATATGCCATTAATCATTCCTTGATAATGGCATGTGGGATCATGCTGAAACGTCAGAATTAGTGGCCAGCCATTAGTGGCCAGAAGCTAATCCCATATGCCGTTAATCATTCCTTGATAATGGCATGTGGGATCATGCTGAAACGCCAGAATTAGTGGCCAGAAGCTAATCCCATATGCCATTAATCATTCCTTGCTGAAACATTGGAATCAGTGGCCAGAGGCCGACCTTGAATCCATGATGCAGAAAACCCAATAAAACTTTCTTAATTATATATATATATTACATTCACAATTGTTTGTTAAAATAAAATTGAAAACTTCACAGAGATATTTATTTTACTCTCAGTCTACAGAACATGATATCATTCTACAGTTATATCAGTTGCCGACATAAAATCATATTATTTTAAGTACAATTATTAAATCCAAAATCTCCATATTTTCTGTTAAAGCAATTGAAACCTATGTATAAATGTTTTGAGGAGAAAAAGTAGTGTCCTGCTATCTGAAGGCTAAAAAAATTGTTTTATTTCATTGCAATTGTTATGTCAGTCACCATGAAATTCACCCATATTAACTTTGACAAGTGTAAAGAATGAAGTTCATAGTATACATTTGTAAATAAAGTAAAGTTTATGGTTCCAAGCTGTAAATATTTTAAATTTGTTACACTTCTAACACTTCTAAGAACCTTTTATGAAACAAACATTTATATACCAGGTGTGCTCCTTGTTGCAAGCGGTTAGATGCTTGCCTCTCACCACTGGTTCTCTAGATCGAGTCTCGGTTACTCCATGTGGGTTTCAGGGTGGAAAAACTAAGCATTGACCGGCATTTCTCGGTGTTTCTCCCATTTTTCTCTTGCTACGAATTTCATTCTACCATTTCTCTATGCTTGTCTCATCCATTTCACTTAATTTTGTTCGTCTGCCCCTGCGACGGTGCACCTTATCATTCACAGATCTCTATAAATACATGGGGTTTCATCTTGTCTCATCCCTCATCCTGACTCTGAGTTGGACATGAGTTGAGGATATTGTTATTTATATAAAATGCATTCACTCTGTAGGCTACAATTAACTAAGATGCCATTTTTCAGTTTGCCCAAAACTTAATATTAACGTATTGACTTAGGCTTACATGGGTCCTGTGTCTGAAGATTTTCAGGCTTGTAAAAATCCTTAAGCCTGAACAAAGAGGCCTCAATGTAAAATTTACTGATCTCAACATCCTAGTAATACCTTAGTTGCCTGCTAGTAGTCTCATAGGGTCAGTGTGTTGCCTGCATGCCACTCATGACATCTTTGGGCAAATGAGGTAATTAAAATGAACTTGGTCTATTAACTCATGACAAAGGATAGGCTATGGCTATGACATTATTCATCGTCATAATGCTGATGGGTGATAATTCCAGTATAATTAGTAAGTGTTTGGGGTATTCAGATAATTGCAATCTGTATATTGCAGAATATTCTGATGAACAGATCCATTTTTTGGCTTACAAGGGAACTGTAACCTTACATTCCAAAATCTAATTTGATATTTTTCTCAGAGATGCATTGTGATGTATAAAGTCAATGTCCAAAAAAAAAAAAAAAAAAAAAATCTGGTGTTTTTAACTACAAGACACAGAAATCATAGTCAAAATCCAGTAATGGCAACCCACTGTATGGAGCAGATGTATGTCCCTGCTTGAGTAAGATCAGAGTGGAGAGAGGCAGGATGCAGTGTGAACGGCATGTAGTGAGGGTTATCCATTCTATGAATTTGAGAGTTGTATTACTTCCTATTGTTTAAATGAGAAATTTCTCTCTGGATTTTAGTGCCTTGCATTTAAAAATGGCAGATTTTTTTTGTTGTAGTCTTGATACATGGCAACACTTCTCTGGAAGAAATTTGAAGGTAGGTTTTGGCATGCAATGGTTGTCGGTTCTCATGTTAGAATATACATACAGTACAGCAACAATTCTGTCTGCCAAAAGGTGGAGTATAAAAATGATTGGATAGGACGAAGGTCAGGTGACCAGGCTTTAATGAATTATGATAATGATGACAAGCAAGCGAGTGTGTCTCAGTATTGAGCAAAAGGCAGATGTTCTGCAAGAATTAGACATGGTCATAAGTGCAAGAGCTATTTCTGAAAAATACAAGATTAGTGTTCATGCAATGTTTAAAATTAGAAATCAACATAATATTATAACATAACATGCAGATACACTTAAAATCATGGAAGGAAATGTAAGAAATTTAAAATAAAGTAAACAGCCAATTAACCAGGAATTGAAAAATATTTATGATTGGTTTAAACAAAAATTAAGCTAGGGGATTCCCATAGCAGGACCCATGATGTAAGACAAAGCATTGCAAATAATCACAGAAATATGTATTGGTAAAATTTCATAGCTGTATCTACTGATTTGTATTCCTACAACTGTCATTATATATGTATTCCTTAAAAATTTGCTTTTCTCTACACATTGGCAGTTATCGAATGTAGCAGCCATCCTTTGCAGGTTGCATGTAAACAGGATACTTCCCGGTCCTCAGAGCCAATCCTATCCCAACGTTATGGATCAAATTTGCCGACTTCCCTTACCTACATTAATCTATCGACTAGAGTCTCTCAATCTCGGAGACTTGCTGTGGATATGGGAACGATCCAGCACGATGACTCCGCGTGGCCCTCTCCCAGATTTTCAAGGTCCAAGGGGATGACCTGGAAACTGCAGCACTCAGAAAATTTCATATTGACAAGGCTTTCAAGGTCTATTGACAGATTGGCGCTATACAGTAATTTCTGTTTTAGAGCATTAATTTGGTTGTCATATTATTTTGGTAGGGTACTTTGTTGAAAAGCCTGCATTTTGCAAAGTAACTTGGTGAAAGTGTTTATTTTGCAAAGTAACTTGGTGAAAGTGTTTATTTTGAATAATAACCTCATAAACAACTTGTGTATTTACAGAAAAGTTTACAAGAATGCTTATATTTTTCAGGATATCCTGACGAACACCGTCTATATTTTCGAAGGTTGTCACAAACGACACAGACTGATGTGCTGTTGGGAAATCTTGATGTTTCTGGATCTGGGAAAGTGATTCTGCGTCCATTGACTGTACAGGAGCGCATTCGAGAGCTGAATCTAAGAGCAAGAATGTTTACAGATACAATGTTGGCAATACAGGGACACAGTCCTCGACATAGTCCCTTACCAGGACCTAGAAGTCTACAAGTGAGCTAACTCTGTAAAATAAAAATCTGATTTCTTAAAAATAGTTTAGCATAATGTAGAACAACATAATTGTTAATAGGATGAATACTGACAAAGATTTTGTCCACATTTATTGCACTTTTGATGCTAGTTTTCACACAATTTATAATTAAATAGTCTTTTAGTGCAGAAATACTGTGTTTGTTTAATTGGAAATGGTTCTATGTATAATATATAGCCTACAATAGCAAATTTTTGCCCCTTCCATATTTCATAAATCTGTTCAGTTTTTCTTTTATTACAGATGGAACAGTTTTCAAAATTGACCGTTCTTAGAAATTTATTTTCTAAATGTATATACAGGGTGTTTCAAAGTGATAATCCAAAATGTAGGGATGAGAAGTAAAATTGAATGCAAGTAAGAAATTTAATAAACATATATCTGGAAATTAACAGGTTGCGCTATGTCACTTTTTTCTGGTTAGGGCTCACTGAATATTGACCCCCAAGATATTAAAGATGAGCTCTGGTAGTCAAGTACTGACTGCAAAATTCTATGCAAACTTTTAATGAAGTTTTACCGTAATATGTACCCAGTACTCTCGAAGGTGAAATGAACATATATATATAAATTATTATGCTCAGTTAAGCTAGTTCAGTCAATGGTACAGAGAACAATTTATGCTGAACCATGAATCAAATCATGGAACTTCAGCTTTCTGTGCTGATGCTCTTACCACTTGAACTGTCCAGACATTCCTTCCCATCAAATGAAAAATTAATTTCTTTAATTTATCTATTAATCCCTTATTTTCACAGAACTGTGAACCATTATTCACAGAGCAATTGGCATTGCTTCTACATCATAAAAACATGATGAGATTTAATGCAGCTAGAAGCTACCACTATAATAAAAACAAGTAAATTATTATACACAGCTAATATTTAATTTTAGGAAGTTATATTTTTGAGGTTACTTTAATTATATTATTTTTAGTCTGGACATCTTACCTCAATATTAATATTGATTTGTTCTTGGACATGTTTCAAAACAATTCTGTTTTATCGTCAGCTTTCCCAGACTGGTTTTATTTATGTTGCATTATGTTGAACAACCCGGATGTCGACGTCAGCCCCATCCCGTGGTTGGCCAAAGAACCTCCAAACAAGGTCACCCTCCATCGGAATATCAAAATTCATAACTCTGTTTCTGTTCTTCTGAATATAAATTTTTTCCCAAATAGTCAGCTCTTTTGTATTTTCTAACTGTTTTAATAATTTAGTGTCTGAATTTATATTATGTTTTTCAGACCAAACATGAGCAGCAACTGCAGATTTTTCAATTTCTCCATTTAAAATTAGAACCAAAGAACACATAAGAAATATTAAAAATGGAGAAATTGAAAAATCTGCAGTTGCTGCTCATGTTTGGTCTGAAAAACATAATATAAATTCAGACACTAAATTATTAAAACAATTAGAAAATACAAAAGAGCTGACTATTTGGGAAAAAATTTATATTCAGAAGAATAGAAACAGAGTTATGAATTTTGATATTCCGATGGAGGGTGACCTTGTTTGGAGGTTCTTTGGCCAACCACGGGATGGGGCTGACGTCGACATCTGGGTTGTGCAACATAATGCAACATAAATAAAACCAGTCTGGGAAAGCTGACGATATAACAGAATTGTTTTGAAACATGTCCAAGAACAAATCAACATTAATATTGAGGTATGATGTCCAGACTGAAAATAATATAATACACAGCTAAGCTTTACCATTGAATGAAATATCCAGTTATGTTTAAATATAACATGTTTTGATAGTATTGCATCTGTAGTAAGTTATTTAGTGTATTATTTGTTTTATTGTCAGATGTATATAGGCCTCAAAATTTTCCTCTTACACTCCTTGGAAGGAAAGAAAGGAGTTAGGAGAGAGGCATAGAAAAAATGTCTGTCCTGCCCACATATACAAAAAAAAACTCCAAGCACAACAGGCTTAGAAGGTCCTTGGCCTACCAGCCAGCTGCTGGCCTCGCATCCACATGTGTTAATCACAGAAGTAGACGATCATCTAGCCAGTGTAGGGGTGACATGTGGTCCGCATGTCGGGTCCCCCAGCTGTTATAGCTGGCAATCTCAACCTGGAGTTGCTACTTATTTTAGCTACCCAAATGCCTCATGATTCTGGGTGGGCACCGGTCCCATACTGGCCGAAATTCCATGAGAAAATTTCTTCCTCCATGGAGACTTGAACCTGCGCAAATCCTGTAGCTCTGTGCCAAGGTTTCTTGTCTTAACCACTCAGCTACGGCACAAGACTCCTGCCCACATATACATATCCCAAAAAAATTAATTTTACTTATGTAGCAATGTATTTATAATATGGAATATTTTTTCTCAGTCAGGCTGTAACTAGTTTCGATCAATTTTCTTCTTGATAATTATCTCTACTCTTAACCTAAATCCTGACAAATGGAATGTAATTAGGAAATTGGTCAATTAACTATCTTCAAAAACATAAAATGGATTCATTAGAAATGATTATTACATGAATATACATGTTGTACCTTCTGTGAAGAAACCCAATAATTCTTTCACTTCATGAGAACTATCTCCACTGAAGAAATACTTTATTATTTAAACAAGAATCCAATCACTATCAGTTTAATAGATATTGAAAGTATGGAATTTTAGACTTGCCTGTCATAAAGTGTTGCTTTTATTTTTAATTTCATAGCATCACTCCTCTCTAGTGTGTTCAACATATTCTATCTACTACTCGGAGTTCGTTTCCTGATAAAAACTGTTTAATGGTGAGAGGCGTATTGCTTCTCACAATTGGTCACAACAGAAATTTTAATAATGATTCTAAATGTGTAGTTAAATATGAACCAAATAATTTCAGGAGCATCATTGTGAAATATATTAAGTCCAAAAAGTTAAATTTTACTGAAAATACAAAAAACAAACTACTCCTAAACTATGAGAGCAACACAAAAAAGGAGAATATTGAATATTGGATCTTTATATCCTGAATCCAATTAGACAAAGAATTAAGGGTCGTATGCAAATACATTAGTCTCTACTCAAATTACTTCCAATCACTGGTGAGCTGAGATCGAATTAACGGCCGCCTTACCGGTCATGCATGAATGTTGACGTTTTCGTAATATTGGCAACGAATTACCCAGAATTCTCAGCGATAAAACCACTTCTGTTATTTTCGTCTGCTATAGAGGAATGCATTTATGCTTGCATCCCGCAAATAATACCGTATACAAACACATCTGCAATGTGCAATATTACGCCGATTCTCCTGTTCTTCCAGTTGAATTCTTTGGTAGACTCTATCAAATTCCTCTTCTCCGCATATACCGAAAACATGATCGAAGTCTTCAAGGTCTGACATCTTGGATAAGTTTCAAACTACCTCGGTTACCATCAGTTCCCTTCGGGATTTTCACATAAGTTTATATCTTGAGCTACGATCTTTAGGTACCTTGTCAGGTAGCTTACAATTATTACCGCGTGAATAGATTTCTGAGTAAGAAAAATGTGTTTGGATAAAACTTTATCAGCAGAGAACGCCTTTTACTGTCTGATGCATTCAAACATTCGACCCTAAATCACTTTAAAATTAGATTATTCAATAATAGGGCAAAAATTTTGGACTTAATGCAGTTTGGTCCATTCACAATTAAAATAATTGCTTTAATGTGTAAGGGGAGAAAAGGGTTCTAATAAGGGGGAACTTGATGTGCTCTATCTCAGGGTGGTGGATTTTCAACGTGCATATAGGAATGAACAAAGACGTTACATGACAGATGAGACCTTTCAAAGAGATTTTAATAAATCACTGTTTACTAATAAGGCACATAAAACACACTCAATTATAATAATGGCACACATTTATATTTTGAGATGAAGGGTATGTGGCCTATTCTGCAATATTCATTTATTAATTCCTGAATATTAATATTTCAGCTTCATTGCACTTCAAATATGGCCGAAAAATTGACCTATGAAACAATCAATCAATGACAGATCATTGAAAATCAGTAGCAGCACGATAATCAATATCATGGTCAGCTGAGATGACTGACAACTAAAACAATATTCAAATTTCATAACCGATTCCTGAATATTAACACTTCGGAATAATTTCTCTTCAAATATGGCCGAAGATTTGCCCTATTAGAAATTCACTAAATGACTGATCATTCAGACTCAGTCGATATGCGATGATGATCATGGCTAATAACTAATTCTATTATAGTGGTCATTACTGGTGGCCCATTCACATACTCTTAATTCATTTTCACTAGATAACTTACCGGCCATGCATAAAAGTGCATTACACACTGTTTTATACTGGTATGTATACCACATGATCACTAGGTCTCACATCCTTATCTTTAAACAAAAATACAATTCTACAATTTGATATAATTGGATAACATTTCTTCACGCCTATTCTAAAAGGCGTGTTTTCTTGTTAGCATCATCTGTAGTACAAAGTGCATAGTATCAACTCTGTCTTGAATAACATGCCTCGTTTATGGATAATTCTGGCAAAGACTGCACTTGCTGCAGGTCAAAGAAATACATAGCAGAACTTGATGGACATTCTTTCATTAATCGATGTTCTTATTATTAATTTCATACATCTCAATGATGGATAAATCATATTTGAAGAGAAAAATTATACGCTCAGACCGGGACTTGAACCCGGGACCCTTGGTTTTCTAGTCCAAGTGCTCAAATGGTAGAGCACTTGGACTAGAAAACCAAGGGTCCCGGGTTCAAGTCCCGGTCTGAGCGTATAATTTTTCTCTTCAAATATGATTCTTTCATTAACCTATGAAACATTTTTAGCTAAAAATTCTGCAATAATTCTGTTTTGTTATTGCTCACTAACGTTGTTAACTTGTGATTAATTTGCAACAAGTAATTACAAATATCTGTAGGTGGAGAACGAAACATAAGTTGAATTTATTGCTAAATATTTTTCTGAAAAACCATATTTTCGTTTGTAAGTTCTGTGAGACTAACAGGAATGAAAAATCAGTAATATGACTCTGTTCTCAAAAATGTTAATTTAATACAAAGATGCATGTAGTAAGAAAATATAATAACTGGACTTTTATTGGAAGAAATCACTGAGGTTTAATTTAAATTAAATTAAATGCTTCATACCTCTCCACATATCCAGTCTTCTAAGTAGACCGCGGTTTCAAATCCTTGGCGGATTCATCTTCAGTACCCTCTCATTGACTGATCAGAAGAACTACTACTTCTTCCCTCGAGAGGGAATCATTTTTATTAAAATTAATTGCGATAAATAAGTGTGCCAAATTTTTCTGCAACAAAATTCAACTACATCCAGAATTTTATCTTCTTCTTTGTATACACTTATGTCTCTCATTGAACCATGTGTACACCCTATTGGTAAGTATTTTAATCATGATAATTTAGTTACAATTGTTTCTTTACAGATGCCAGTGAGTGGCACATGGTCAGTGTCCTGACTCAATGGGATATTTAGTAGGCAGTTAAAATTTGAACAGAGGCCTTTTTGTTCAGGCTGGTGGTTCTTTTATGAGCCTGGAAATCCTCAGACTTAGGATTTATGGCTTAAAGTCTCTTTTGGAGGACTTGTCCTTTGGATTTTTCCATCCTAAAAAATCCCATTGACCCCAGCTGGATTTCATCCTGCAACCCTCGGTACTAGAGGCAGGGAACATAATCACTAGACCACCGTGGATAATCTAGAATTTAATACATGGTTATTTTTATGGTTTAATATCAGAAGGTATAACTATTTTATATAGAAAATGAAGAAAAATTTGCTAGATAAGCACACCACTGTGTAATTTTCTACAGAAAGTTACGCATTTCTTTTACCTATGAAAATTCTCTGTAATGGTTAATTTTTAAGTTGGAGATTTAAACACTGATACAATATTAATAAATTAATGAGTCATTTTAACATCTTACCTCATATTTCATGTTTTATCAAACACGGTAACTATAGTTTTCAAATGATCTTGTCATTCATTTTCAACCGCCATTATGACTACCGGATATTCGTTGGAATCTCCCTCTATAACGTTGCCATCTGGTGTTGATTTGACGAACTTCGAGATATCGTTGCCATCTGGTATTGATTTGATGAACTTCTAGATGAGGTCACGTTCATCCGGAATGTCGAAATTCATAGTTTTAAATTTGTTCTTCTGTATAAATATTTTCTCCCAAACTGTCAAGTCCAAAGGTTTTTCCAAATGTTTTAGAAGTTTAGCTTCTTTTTCAATTCTATGACCTTCCAACAAACTATGTGTTTCCCAATTTTAACTTTGAACTGATACAATGTGTACAATTGAATATGATGATACACATCACTAGAGATAGTATAGGAGTTTGGTTAAGTTGCTAAACAACGAGGGGTTTACACATAGAATTGATAGTTGGGGAGAAGATATGCATACAGAAAAACAGAGAAATATTAATGAATTTTGAAATTTCTGGGGAAAAGGGTTTGATTGTGAAGGTTGTCTGCCCAACAGCAGAGGGAGCAGATTTATAGAGCTTCCAACAGAGCTCTCTACAGGTAACTTTTCGCTGTTGATGAAGGTGTACTTTCAAAACTGGTCCAGGTGAGAACTAATATGAGATGAGTTGTGAAGAACCAAATCAATTTCCTTGAAATAGTGTTTGCGTGTCAACAAGCTTGATATAATTTAAAAAAAAAAATTACTGCTAATTTTTTTTATGTTCGCATTTAAAATTCATTATCATAAAAAATGTTTTTAAATGCAAAATATGTTTTTTAGAAAGTATTGCGGTGATGAACTTGTTCCCAAATTTTCTTCCCTCTGTATAAACAGTGTAAAAATATATTTATTGAAATATGAATGTGGTGGTGCAATTTGCAGTGTTCTCCCTGGAGTTCACCTCGCATTCTGAGCCCAGTGGATGTACGTCACTTTTTGGCCAGTCGATCAACGGAGAACTTGTCTGGTCTTGCAAGTCATGGAGGTCATGGTGAATTGGTTGGTTCACCAATGAGGCGACGTTGGCCACGCAGATCATTACGTCGCTCTAGCCAGCCAAAGAATCGTAGTCCTGAAGTTAAACGAGGCAGTGAGGAAGAAGCTAGAAAGGAGGCAGAAAAATTGTTAAGAGATGGCGAAGATGAGTTAAGACTTCGGTTGGAAACACTTAGCAACAGAGACAGGTAACATTAAACTCTTATAAAAATTACAACTGTAATATCATATTTTTTTAACATTTCCTTATGAGTATAAAAAAACTGTAAAATGCATATTCAAATTTTTGGGATTCTATGCCAGGAGGAGGGCACCTACATAAATTGAAGAATAAAAAAACAAGAAATGCACAAATTAAATTATTTTTAGTCTGATCATCTTACCTCAATATTAATGTTGATTTGTTCTTGAACATGTTTCGATTATATCATAATCATCATCTGCATCTTGCCCAGACTGGTTAGATTTATGTTGCACACCCTGGATGTCGATGTCAGCTCCATCCTGTGGTTGGCCAAAGAACCTCCAAACAAGGTCATGCTCCGTCGGTATTTCAAAATTAATAACTCTGTTTTTGTTCTTCTGAATATAGATTTTTTCCCAAATAGTCAGCTCTTTTGTATATTCTAACTGTTTTAATAATTTAGTGTCCAAATTTATATTATGTTTTTCAGACCAAATATGAGCAGCAACTGCAGATTTTTCTATTTCCCCATTTTTAATATTACTTATGTGTTCTTTGGTTCTAATTTTTAGGTTTCTTTTTGATTTTCCTATATATCTTTTCACAACCCGCACATTCAATTTGATAAATTCCTGATTTTTATCAGTTTTCTTCATTTTTGTTGGTTTTTATTAGTTTATTTAAACTGTAATTATTTTTCGGTGCTAATTTAATAATAAACTTCTCAAATATGTTAATATTATTCGTTTTTAAACACCTTTATGATGGACAAATTATATTTGAAAAGAAAAATATACGCCTAGACTGGGGTTTGAACCCAGGACCTTTGACTTTCTATGTCAATGCTCTTCCATCTGAGCCACCTAGGCCTCCAATCTAAACGCGTATTTTTCTCTTACACATAGTTAATTCCCTAACCCCAAATGCTACGAGCCGTTGCTACGATTTTTGCAAATGGTGGCTTCTTTGTTAAGAAGACTTTTTATTGGGAATTTAAACATTAGTTATAATGCCAGTAGTGCTTCTTTCAATGTTAATATTATTCGTTTTTAAACACCTTAATGATGGACAAATTATATTTGAAAAGAAAAATATACGCCTAGACTGGGGTTTGAACCCAGGACCTTTGACTTTCTATGTCAATGCTCTTCCATCTGAGCCACCTAGGCCTCCAATCTAAACGCATATTTTTCTCTTACACATAGTTAATTCCCTAATCCCAAATGCTACGAGCCGTTGCTACGATTTTTACAAATGGCGGCTTCTTTGTTAAGAAGACTTTTTATTGGGAATTTAAACATTACTTATAAAGCCAGTAGTGCTTCTTTCAATGTTAATATTATTCGTTTTTAAACACCTTAATGATGGACAAATTATATTAGAAAAGAAAAATATACGCCTAGACTGGGGTTTTTAACCCAGGACCTTTGACTTTCTATGTCAATGCTCTTCCATCTGAGCCACCTAGGCCTCCAATCTAAATGCGTATTTTTCTCTTACACATTGTTAATTCCATATTATTCATCATTAAGATGTTTAAAAACGAATAATATTAACATTGAAAGAAGCACTACTGGCTTTATAAGTAATGTTTAAATTCCCAATAAAAAGTCTTCTTAACAAAGAAGCCGCCATTTGTAAAAATCGTAGCAACGGCTCGTAGCATTTGGGGTTAGGGAATTAACTATGTGTAAGAGAAAAATACGCGTTTAGATTGGAGGCCTAGGTGGCTCAGATGGAAGAGCATTGACATAGAATGTCAAAGGTCCTGGGTTCAAACCCCAGTCTAGGTGTATATTTTTCTTTTCAAATATAATTTGTCCATCATTAAGGTGTTTAAAAACGAATAATATTAACATGTTAATGTGTATTTAACTTTTATAGGAATTAATCACTGAGGTTTAATTTAGGATAAAATCAAATGTTAATGTGTATCCCAGGTAGGTAAGTGAATTTACTCTTTCCAGTATTTTTGAATCTGTACATATTTTGCTACGTACATGGTATTTTCCTTGAAAAGCCATTACTTTTGTTTTTCTCAGTATTGATTTTCATGTTATATTTTATGGTTATTTTGTTAAAATTATATACTGAATAATGTAATTCATCCTCTGAGAGTGCCACTATTGCTACATCATCTGTGAATATTAACGTATCTAATTTCATATTTCTATTCAATTATATATATCCATGAGGTTATTCTCTCTATTGATTTAGTAATAAAAATGGGAATTTAATGAATATAGGCAAAAATAGATTTCTAATGTTAACTTAGGCATTTTTAGGCACTATAGGACAATGACTTTTATCATGTAAGTATATGAAACCTGTAAATACAACTTAATTTTAAGTTACTCTTCAAGAACAAAATAGAATTTTTGCTTAAAATCTGAGGTCTGATAATAAGAATAATTAAGTCTTATAGAATGTGATGAGCAGGACATGTGGCACAAATGGGAATGAAAGTGGAGCATGGAAATTTTTATTAGGAAATCCAGAGGGAAAATACCTAGTTGTTAGGCTAGGAATGAGGTAGGAGAATGATTTGTGGGAAGTAGAATATACAGGGATGATTATAAAACATTAGTTCAGGATAGGGATGTGTGGAGAACTTATGTCTGCATGCCCATGAACTTACGGGTTTGATAGTGCCAGTGAGTTAGTGTCATTGTACTTTTCAACTAGTCTTCATGTCAAAACATATCTGAGAAATACTGGAAAGCAAGAATGCTAACTTCTTTATTTCCAGATTCAAAGCGTTAAAAAACAACATTGTAACTAGTTTTTTTTTTGTTTGTAACAAGGATAAAGCTTAGAAATACATTGATAATTTTGTTTCAGAGTGATAACTCCACATGAAGCAAAGAGTTTGGTAGCTCTGCTACACAGTAATGATGAATTCTTGCTTGAGAGAACTCTCATAACTATCGGCAACTGTGGTACTTTTTCTGCAAACCAGGTAGGTTTAGATAATTAAGGTAGAATATGTTTATCACTCACCTCATATTGTTCTTCTTATTTGATTATAAACTAGTTTCGGAACATAGTTTCTGTTCCATCCTCAGTATCATCACGACCGTTGTTCTGTCGTCTTCAAGACGACAGAACAACGGTCGTGATGATACTGAGGATGGAACAGAAACTATATTCCGAAATTAGTTTATAATCAAATAAGAAGAACAATATGAGGTAAGTGATAAACATATTCTACCTTAATGAATATACCTCATAGTGAGAATTCCTAAAATAAGTAGGTTTAGATAAATTAAAAATACAAACCTCTTGGAATAATTATGACTGAATGACCACTGTTCTAAAAGAGGACATGGACATTAGAGACCAGAAAAGGTAGGTCACTTCAGGCATGCAATTTTTCACTCGTACACTATTATTGCATTCACATAAGTTTATATGTTTTTACACGCTTTATATTAGCTTGACCTGTATCTATCTATCTATCTATCTATCTATCTATGTAACGGAATCTTTCAATGCGATTTTCACCCATTTAAAATCATCGGATCGACTTGAAACTTTGTATACTTGTAGAGGACCCATGACAATACAATAATTTCATATTTATTTTCTAAAAATCCTGGCCATAATCATCAGAAAATCAAAAAAAGTGGTTTTTTATCAATGTAACGGAATCTTTCAATGCGATTTTCACCGACTTAGGAACATTGGATCAACTTGAAACTTTGTATACTTGTAGAGGACCCGTGACAATACAATAATTTCATATTTATTTTCTAAAATCCTCGCCATAATCATCAGAAAATAAAAAAAAAAGTGTTTTTGTATCAATGTAACGGAATCTTTCAACGCGATTTTCACCCGCTTAGAAACATTGGATCGACTTGAAACTTTGTGTAGAGGACCCGTGACAATACAATAATTTCATATTTTGTTTCTAAAATCCTGGCCAGAATCATCCGAAAATCAAAAAAATGAAAACTGGTATAATAGGTTGCGGACTTGTCGACTTTTTAGTCAATCGTTGTAAGAGCTCAGTTGGTAGAGCAGTGAACTCTTACTGGTATATAATTTCGGTAATCCACACGTCACTGGTTCAAATCCGGTTGGGAGGGTTTTTTTTATAGAAGAGTATTACTTTTAGCTCATACTACAATAGTATCGAATTTAAAGATATTTACATTTTATCTTATTCTGTAAAATATTAAAAATAAAAAAATATATAATAGTTTAAAAAAAACTAAAAGAACACGCTTTATTAGAAAACTAAAAAAATGAAAATAATTTTAATTTCCAATACGCTTGGGCTAAAATTACAGTGGGTCACAAAAAAATCAATCTCCAACACATATAGAATAAAACTAGAGTTATCAACAAAAAGAAAATAATTTTACCATCAAAAGCGTGGGTGCTTTTTATGATTTTTACATTTTCTTCTTAGAGAGCTTACTTTTACCAATATCTGTTTATTATCAAATATATTAATTGATATAGAGCACCACATGCTTTTGATGGTAAAATTATTTTCTTTTTGTTGATAACTGTAGTTTTATTCTATATGTGTTGGAGATGATTTTTTGTTGACCACTTTAATTTCATCCCAAGCGTATTGGAAATTAAAATTATTTTCATTTTTTTAGTTTTCTAATAAAGCGTGTTCTTTTAGTTTTTTTTAAACTATTATTTATTTAGATGTAGTAGTATCAAATAAAACATTTAACATTTAAGATATTTTCCTTCAAGCGTCCCAATATAATTCTATAATGTCTTTACACTTGTGTGTCTCTTGAGTTAACTGATGACACTGTAGGAGATGATGTTCATGAAAACTTGCTGTATTGCATAGTGTGCAGATATCAGATTCAAGTATGGAGTCAATCATGTCTGGTGGCCAATCTGAACTTGGTGTTAGCTATTGAATTGTAAGGGTCGCATGCAAATACATTAGTCTCTACTCAAATTACTTCCAATCACTGGTGAGCTGACTCACCATGAGCAAGTACAAAGATCGAATTAGCTACCCACAAACTGATCATGCATGAAAGTCGTCGTTTTCGTAATATTGGCTAGAAATTACTCAGAATTCTCAGCGATAAAACCACTTCTGTTATTTTCGTCTGCTATAGAGGAACACATTTACGCTTGCGTCCCGCAAATAATACCATATACAATGACGTCTGCATCGTGCAATATTACGACGATTCTCCTGTTTTTCCAGTTGAATTCTTTGGTAGACTATCAAATTCCTCTTCTCCGCATTTATCGAAAACACGATCAAAGTCTTCAAGTTCCGACATCTTGGATAAAGCAGCAAGGTTTCAAACTACATCGGTTACAATCGGTTCCCTTCGGGATTCTCACGATAAGTTTCTATCTTAAGTTACCTCGTCAGGTAGCTTACGAATTTCAACAATTATCGCATGAATAGATTTCTGAGTAAGCAAAATCATATTAGGATAAAACTTTCTCAGCCGAGAAAGCCTTTTACGATCTAATGCGTTGAAAGATTCGACCCTAAATGTTTTCTATACTACACCATTTCTTCTCTTTTGCTGTGATTTGAGCTGTATTGAAGAAAGTTTTGGTTATCGAGTTATTAAGTTCAAACAGAAAAAAAATAGAGGACATGCGTATTTGATTTTGCAAAAAAAATCGAAGTATTTTATCTTTAACGCATACCTTCTTAATTTATTTGTATAATGTCAAAACAATTGTAAGTACAATTTGGTGTATGTACACCCATGGCAACTCACGCCGACTTTCTTTGAAACATGTCAGTAATTGCAAACTTTGAAAAGAAAATTTGAACAATGTCTTTTGTTGTAAAATAATAAATAGTTATACATTTTGGGCATATTGAAGTTTTATTTACTAAATAAAGTTTTAGTTTTAGAATCCTTCTATACTAACTGAGTACAAATTTTAATGTCTTATGTTTGGCATGAAGTCAGCATGGGTTGTCATGATCTAATTGCAATAATATTTGTTATTTGAGTTATTAAGGTCAAACATAAAAATATAGAGGGTGTGCGTATTTGATTTTGTGAAAGAAATCCTCCTTTATGTCTTGGGACACCCTAGTCTTCGTATTAAAGCATGTTCTCAAGAACACAATGATTTATGAGGTAAGATGAGACTCAAATTAATTATTAAAATGAACCTTATGATGTTACTTCTTAATGTAATTTTATTAAATTGATTTGATCTACTCAAACACAGTTTCTTTTTGCATATTCATTAAGCTGATATTGTCTACTGTAATGAATACAGTATTTCTTTGCAGTTTCATTGTTGTTAGTAATGAGTTTGTTGTTTATATTTAGGTGTTTTTGTTGTTATTAGGTGGTATTATTTAGCCTGCTGATAAAGATATGTAGTTTTTCAGGTTGTAGATTGCATTTCATGAGAAAATTTTCATAAGCTTGTCTTTTATTCCTGTTTAATTCCTTATAAAATGTTGCTAATTTTCTCCATTCACAAATATTTTTATGGTTCCCTGTTGTTTTTGGTTTTATTCTGATTGCATTTCTTTAATTTTTTAGTTGTTCTGAACCTTGTTCCAGAATGATCTGAATTGCTTATGTCTACCTCTAGGAATGTTTCATTTTGTACTTCGTATCTTCTGTCAGATACTTATCTTACTTTTGACACTTGTTTTGCTGCTGATTGTTGAGAATTCAGTATCTATAAGTTTTTGTAATTTTGCCTTTTAGCTTTCTTAAAATTCCAAATTTTTAATGTTTCCTCAGGCATGCATCTTTTTGGGTAAGTTGCTGATGTAATCATAATTCTATGTTCACTGCCTCGTTCACCTAATATTATTGTTCCAAGCATTAAGGAAAAGTTTAGAGGAAATCATGCTTAGATTTGGATTTGTAATTTGTCCTTCATAGTAATATATCAGTAGGTTTGTACAGCAGTTGCAATTCCTTTAATGATAGAAAATCTTCTAATTCTTCACCTACTGCATTACTATAGTTATACCCCAGCTATTGGTTGCAGCATTGAAATGATCTATTATGAGTGTTTGATCGCCAACTTCAATCAAAAAAGTAATGGAACATTACTTAGATTATATAACACTGTATATTCTATAAATTTTCACTCTATGTTCATTCTTCCAAATATTGACACAAACTCTTTCCATCTTGTTCTCATTCATTTCCTTAACAATTTTTAAATTACTCTTCAGTGAAGTATGCACTCCAACAGTAATACCACTGGCCATTTAGTGATTTTTGTATACAGTAAAAGTTTCTTATTCGCGGTTCCCTTATTCACATTTTCATTATTCGCGGGTTAAAAAATTGCGACACAGTTCCTGTATTCGTGGGTAAAAATTGCTTTATTCGCTGATCCAGTCGGTATATTAGAAGGATTAGTGTCCTTTTTTTTAATGCATCGACAACTTTTTTTTACTGCAGGCACGTGTCAAGGTGGCTTCTACAAAGAGTAATTCAAGTCAAATGTACAAATTAATATCAAAGTAAAACAAACCTTATTGTCACTAAGTCTAAAGTTTGTTGTTAAAAGCCACCATCGCTGCATTTCACATGCCACTAAGTCTGTTGATAAATGCTACCTTCACCATGATCAGTGTTTTATTGTTTAAACTTGTCATTTGTTGCAATAATTTTGATTGAATAACATGCATCTTTTCTGCTTTGTTGCCAATTTATAATGTCGAGTAAAAGGAAAATTTATGTATTAAATTTGGGAATTTTTAACATTATGAGGTTCAATTAATAATAATTAAATGAATCGTGATTTCTTGCAGTGCTGTGTTTAAAAAAAACATAGAAGTATGAGGTAAGAAGAAATCACGATTCATTTAATTATTATTAAAAGGAAGATTGTTGAAAATCTCTCATCAATTGATTTTATTTTGATAATGCTTATTTCATTTTGGAACCTTGGAACGTATCCCCTATGTACCCATATAAATTACCATTCAATATTTGTGGTTTCAGTATTCGCAGCATATTTGTGGAAAAATATTCCCCATGAATAAGGAACTTTTACTGGACAAATGAAGGAAATTTCATTTTATCTTTATTTGAATAAGAAAGATTAGCTTATAATATTTCCATTCAGTGTGTTCTGTAGCTTTAGCTACACTTAATCCTCCTGCATTCCATTCCAAGATTTTTAATCTCTATGATGTCTTATTGGACAGTTTTTTCTTTCTTTTTTTTTCCAATAAAAGTAAAAATTGATAAGTATGCCATAATTTTAAATAAAGATTTCCACCTACTTTGAAACAACGTTAAAACTATTTAGTATTTTTATTATTGATTTAACATTTCTCACTGAAAGATAAATTATATTTGAAGAGAAAAAATTTTGCCTAGACCGAGACTCGAACCCGGGACCCTTGGCTTTCCGGGCCAAGTGCTCTACCAACTGAGCTACCTAGGCGAGTTACGATCTAGATGCAAATTTTTCTCTTATATACGTTGGGACAATAAAATGTCTTAACTAAGAAGCCGCCATTTGCAAAGATAGAAGCAATAGTTTCAAAAGCATTTGGCGATAGGGAATTACAACGTATATAAGAGAAAAATTTGCATCTAGATCATAACTCGCCTAGGTAGCTCAGTTGGTAGAGCACTTGGCCCGGAAAGCCAAGGGTCCCGGGTTTGAGTCTCAATCTAGGCGAAAATTTTTCTCTTCAAATATACTCTTTAGTATCTTTGGTTAGTCTTCCTGGCTAAATGGCTGTGGTCCAGTTTTGTTGAAACTAGATGTTTTGTCTACTACTATGGTAGACACCCTCAAGAGATTCTGCATGCTCTGTTTGAACTCCTCAACTGTTGGCTGCAAACTTGCTGGACATTGGAAATGGTCTCCCTATTTATAGGTGGCTCCCGGGTGATGGCATTCTCTATGAAGTCAGTTATGTGTGAGCTGATTTCTGAGTGGCTGCCCCTGACCCAAGCGGCTGAAGTCATAGGCTTGGTCCTAGTGTTTTGCAGACCTGGAATCCAAATTTTGTTGATCTTCAAATCTGGACCATGGCCATTTAGCCTGGAAGACCAATCTAACAGGAATCAAGACACTGGCCATGAAAGCCTATAATTCTACATATTCATATTAACCAGAGATTACATTACATTTTCACTAGAATTACAAATATTATTGCTTTATAACCCATAAATTCGTAATGTATCCTTTTGGATACATCAGTTGGTTCAGTTAATTTAATATTTAAAGAAATAAAAAAAATGAACAAAAAACACTTAAATGTGTGTAGGTAGAATATTTTATCACTCACCTCATACTGTTCTTCTTATTTGACTATAAACTAGTTTCGGAATATAATTTCTGTTCCATGTTCCGAAACTAGTTTATAGTCAAATAAGAAGAACAATATGAGGTGAGTGATAAAAAATTCTACCTAAATGAATATACCTTATAGTGTGAATTCCTAAAATAAGTACTTAAATGTATGTCTAATTATACAATATACCTAATAATAACATTTATACAATATTCCATTTTCACTGTGGTCCACCACATTCAAATAACTAACAGAAGAAATTTGTGTTTTACCAATTTAAGGGATATCAATGAATTATGAAATTGAAAGATTGAATGTACAGTAGTATGGTGAAAACACCCATCATTTTAGGTTTTCTTTTTTATCAGTTTAAGTTGAAATATTGGTTTCACTTTTTAGTATCTAGGTTTGAAGACAAGTATCTACCTGTGTAATGGAAATTAGAAAATTTTGGATGATAAAACCTAGAATATTAAATCTGTTCCAAATATTTCTGGTATTGAATTGAAAATTCTCCATGAGGAATTATGTTATGCAGAATTTTAGTGCAAAAAAATGTTCATTTGATGTCCAAGGACTGAATAAAAAATGTTTATTACACGGAATAGTGTAAAGAGCGGGTGCATCTTTGTAAGATTTACAGTATTTTTTTAACATATGGTTAGGGTAATATTTATATATCTCATCTCACAAATATTGTTTTTTTCACAGTGCCAGGTTTCAAACGTAATCCCATCCATCTTCAGTCAAATCTCAGACTTTATTAAGTTATGTAGGTAGGAAATAACACATTGAGGTTAATTTTAATTTATGTTGAGTTGTTTTTGACTCGCCTCATACTTCTTAACTCCCTTGCAGACTCGAGTTTCTTCACTGCATTTGTGACATTCTCAATGCTGTATCACGTTCACAACTGATGTCCAACGGCCAGAGGAGGCTGTTGGACGTCAGTTGTGAACGTGATACAGCATTGAGAATGTCACAAATGCAGTGAAGAAACTCGAGTCTGTGAGGGAGTTAAGGAGTATGAGGTGAGTAAAAAACAACTCAACATAAATCTCAGACTAATGAAATTCTTACATCAACATCTTCTGAGCTGCCATCTATAGTCAAGTTTATGAACTTCGAGATTAAATTTTCTTCATTGGGAATATCAAAATTCATCAATCTATCTTTATTCTTCTGAATGTATATCTTCTCCCAAACTGAAGAATAAGGATAGATTGAAGAGTTTTGATATTCTTAACGAACAAAATTTAATTTCAAAGTTCATAAACTTGTCCATAGATGGCAGATCAGATGATGTTGATGGCAGAAGAATTTCATTAGTCGGAGATTTGATTGAAGGTGGACGGGATTCCATCTGAAACCTGGTATAATGAAAAATACAAACTTTTTGAGGTGAGATATTTAAATATTAAGGTAGAATATACCTCATAGTGAGAATTCCTAAAATAAGTATTTAAATATTATTGTGACCCTATGTTAAATGAATATTACCTCATAATGTTTACTTCCCAACATTAAATTGAAATTGGAGGTTTACAGTAGTTCGGTGATTCAGACCAGGTGAATGTATTTGAATTGATTCCAGAAGATATTAAGCTCTCTTTAATTTAAATTTTCTCATTGATTTTGCAAATTGTGAAATTTCAAGTTCTTTATCCATTAGTTGCTGTTGTCATATCTATCACACATAATTTTGTTTTAGGATACACTGCGAGAAGCTGGGGAGTTTGTTTAGACTTCAGAATCTCTTAATGTATCCAAAACTTAATGTTCAACTTGCTGCAGTCAAGGCTCTAGGCAACCTTGCACTAAACCAAGATAATCAAAAGGAACTTAAGGTAAATACATTTGTAATTATCCATTTATGTCTAATATTACTCTACACATCAAAGTAATAAAAAAGTTTTACTTTGAAGAAGGGCTATAAAACTCTACTTTTTCATACATGCAAATGGTTTTAAATCAAGTCACTGGTATTGCATATATTACAGTAAGAGTTTATAAATGCAAAATTGGTTTGAGATTGTAATATCTGAAAATAATCGCCTCAAAAGGCGAGGTAGACTCTGGCAGTTAAATGGCCTTCAACTCAGAAGAAGAGGTACACTAGCTTAACTCTGCTGTTATATATTTTGCAGTATTTTGTACTTCCCTTGGCAAGATAATCTTTTGTTAACATTTATGAATAATAGAGGAATGTTAATTTTGAGTTTTTTTTACTCACCTCATATTTCTTGTCTCCCACGCAGACCCAGGTTTTGTCACAAATGCAGTGTCAAAACCTGGGTCTGCATGGGAGTGGTGTTGCATCGATAATGTCACAAATGCAGTGACAAAACCTGGGTCTTCATGGGAGTCAAGAAATATGAGGTGAGTCAAAAAACAACTCTAAATTAATTAAAATAAACCTCATAGTGTTATTTCCTATCTACATAACTTAATAGAGGAATATGTTTTGGCCTTCGCCCTTATTGTGAATCTCAAGTACCATTATATTTTGTTTGTTTTGAATGTCTGAAAATAGAGAATATAATATTAAATTAAAAGATTCTTACCTCTCCTCACATTATTCTGTTAAGTAGATCGCGATTTCAGGCCTATAGCAGGCCCATCTTCAGTACACTGTTGTTGACCGGTGTTATGTCGCTCGGAAGAACCACTTCTTCTTCCCTCTGTTGGTGGACCGATGAACCTCTTGATAAGGTCAAAATTTGCGGGAACTTCGAAGTTCATAAGTTTTCCTTTGTTTTTCTGAATGTGGATCTTTTCCCAAACTGTAAGTTCCTTAGGTGTCTCTATTTGTTTAATTAGACTAGCTTTGATTCAATTCGATGTTTTTCGTACCAAGCATGAGCAGCTACTGCTGACTTCCAATTCTCCATTTTTGACATTTCTAAGATGTTCCTTCACCCTTGGTTTTCAAATTTCTTTTCGTTTTACCTATATAAAATTTTGTCACAATCTTTACATTTGATCTGATAAATTCCTGATTTATTTTCTTCTTCAATTTTTTCATTTTGTGGTTTTAATTATCCTATTAAGGCTGTATTCATTCTTAGGTGCCAATCTTATATTAAACTTTTTGAAAATTTTTTGAAATTTGTAGTGTTTCAATGGATGGTAAGTGAATTTCTTGAATTTTATTTTTTCTGTTTGTTTTATCAGTGTGCTTTCATTAATTAATTTTTGTCTTTTGAATTTATTTATTTTCCTGTGTTACCATGCTTTCATCATAACCATTATCTGTTGCCACATTAATTATGTATTCTTTTTCTCTTTTATAGTTTTCTGGGCTCATAGGAATATTTACTAATCTGTATGCTAAGCTGTTGAACACTGCCTCTTTGTGAGCAAAATGGTTGAAACCCGAAGCTTTAATATAGTTGTCTATATGAGTCATATAGACAACTATATTTAAAGCTTCGGGTTTTCAACCATTTTGCTCACAAAAGAGGCAGTGTTCAACAGCTTAGCAATACAGATTAGTAAATATTCTCCTATGAGCCCAGAAAGAAAACTATAAAAAGAGAAAAAGAATACATAATTAATGTGCGCAACAGATAATGGTTATGATGAAAGCATGGTACACAGGAAAATAAATAAAATTCAAAAGACAAAAATTTAATTAATGAAAGCACACTGATAAAACAAACAGAAAAAAATAAAATTTCAAGAAATTCACTTACCATCCATTGAAACACTACAAATTTCAAAAAATTTTCAAAAAAGTTTAAATATAAGATTGGCACCTAAGAATGAATACAGCCTTAATAGGATAATTAAAACCAACAAAAATGAAAAAAATTGAAGAAGAAAATAAATCAGGAATTTATCAGATCAAATGTAAAGATTGTGACAAAATTTATATAGGTAAAACGAAAAAGAAATTTGAAAACAGGGTGTAAGGAACATCTTAGAAATGTCAAAAATGGAGAATTGGAAAAGTCAGCAGTAGCTGCTCATGCTTGGTACGAAAAACATCGAATTGAATCAAAAGCTAGTCTAATTAAACAAATAGAGACACCTAAGGAACTTACAGTTTGGGAAAAGATCCACATTCAGAAAAACAAAGGAAAACTTATGAACTTCGAAGTTCCCGCAAATTTTGACCTTATCAAGAGGTTCATCGGTCCACCAACAGAGGGAAGAAGAAGTGGTTCTTCCGAGCGACATAACACCGGTCAACAACAGTGTACTGAAGATGGGCCTGCTATAGGCCTGAAATCGCGATCTACTTAACAGAATAATGTGAGGAGAGGTAAGAATCTTTTAATTTAATATTGAATTGAACCTCACAGTGATAATTCCTATAAAAAAAGGTTAATAGAGAATATAATTTAGATTTACTTAGATCCCGTTTGTGGGGAAATGCATTGAGCATTTAAACTTGGTTAGCATTATATGACTGTATAGGGTTTATTTCTACTGTCATAAATGGGCTTAGGATTTATAGGTACAACTTTCATGATAAAAAGGAAGGGGAAAAGATGCTAAAATAAGCCAATAAATGGGACAAAAAGGTTCCATAACTATTATTTTTTAAAGAAATGAAAGTGTATGGAAAATAGTATTTGTAAAGCGAAAGAATTTTTTTAGACAACAGCTGTGATCTAATGGTAACATCGATACATCATATGCATTAGGCCTGGGTTTGATCCCCTGTTGGAACCAATTTCCTGGGTGAGATTCTTCTGGAGTTTAACTCACCTAGAAAACAAACGTCATTGAACTTTCAGGCCTAAATAATCCCCGAGCACCATCTGGTCATCACAGTCATATCATATTCATCTTCTTTGGTATGAATGTATGAGTGAATGGTGTGTCTGTTTATCCCTGACATTGGGTTGGTAACTTATCCAGGGAGACTTTCTATATCTGTGTGTTGTCAAAAATATGAGTGTGGTCAAGAATTAAGTCCTCTCCTGAAGGTAAGGCCCCAGGTGGAAAAGGGGGATGTAAAAGAACCTATGAAGGGGAGGTTAAACTAAGGTAAAGAATCAAAAGGACATTTTTATCTGTTATAAGTATCTATGCTTCAAAGTAGAGATGTGTTGTAGGATTGTTTATCATCCAATGTGATTCCTGAATCATATACATTGTATCATTGAATGGTTGCATCCTTTGATGAAATCCTACTAGAATTTCTGAGACAGAACCACTTTTGGCATGGCGAGTACTAAACTTGTTACTCAGCAAACAATTAATTTTAGAAACATGCAAACTGAGAAAATGTCAATTAATTTTTATTCCCTTGTATTTAATTTTCAGTCCCAATAAAACTCTCAGCTAATTGTTAACAATTAGAATGTGTAATTTCACTACTACTGTTTCCAGTTAAATTAAAAAAGCAAACATTTTCCATTGTTACGGGTTTTCTATATTTAAATTTTGTTCTGTCAAGTATTCACTGACATTAGTAGGGTTCAGTACTCCCATGTTCATGACAAACTGACAAATTAATTTTATTTTGATAATATATATATATATATATTTATTTATTTATTAAGGTAGAATATTTTTTATCACTCACCTAATATTGTTCTTCTTATTTGATTATAAAATAATTTTGGAACATAGTTTCTGTTCCATCCTCAGTATCGTCATGACCATTGTTCTGTCGTCTTGAAGAGTTGTCCTTCTCTCCTTCCATTGGCTGACTGAAAAACCTCGAAACCAGGTCATTCTCACCAGGAAATTCAAAGTTCATTAATTTCTTCTTTTCGCTCTTTTGAATGTAGATCTTTTCCCAAACAGTAAGTTCTTTTGGTTTTTCTATTTGTTTTAATAATAATTAAATGAATCGTGATTTCTTCTTACCTTATACTTCTATGTTTTTTTAAACACAGCACTGCAGTATCGGCGACTTCAGAAACATAAAGAATGGAGAAATTGAAAAATCAGCTATAGCAGCACATAGTTTATTAGAGCATCATAGGATTGAAGAAGAAGCAAAACATTTAAAACATCTATCTAAACCTTTGGATTTAACAGTTTGGGAAAAAATATATATTCAAAAAAGCCATACTAGAACTATGAACTTTGAGATTCCGGACGAACCGAGCTTGATTACAAAGTTCTTCAAAAATACAACAGATAGCAGTTTAGAAAATGATTAATTCAAAATAACACCAGATGGCAGTTTGAAGAGTAATTCCTTCAAAAGAACACCAGATGGCAGTCTAGAGAATTACCGGCAAAAAGGGAAAAAATTGACAGTCGTGAAAACAGCTGATGATGACAACAACGTGTCGCCAATACTGCAGTGCTGTGTTTAAAAAAAAAACATAGAAGTATGAGGTAAGAAGAAATCACGATTCATTTAATTATTATTAATTGAACCTCATAATGTTAAAAATTCCCAAATTTAATATATATAAGAAATGATTTGTTGTGCAGGATGCAATTCCACTGTTGCTGACATTTGTGAACAAGGAACAAATGCCGGAGAAGTTGGTGTTAAGTGCTCTGTTAACTTTGAGCAACATTGCTGTTCTGCCTGATTGGCATGATGAATTTTATCCCGTCCTTCACACTCTTTACAATATTGTGGATTCTGGAAGTCCACAAATGAAACTACAAACACTTAACTGTTAGTAAACTTATCAACAAACGAAGATATGGTTCCCAGTTTGTTGGCAGCTGAGGTATGTTTACACATTTCATTATTGTTATTATTATTATTATTATTATTATTATTATTATTATTATAATAATAATTATTATTATTATAATTATTATTATTATTATATCCATCCATAATAATTCTGCCTGAGGGCAGGTCCCTCACTGCAATCATAGCATTTTCATGCTATGCTTGCAGCTTTACTAGGGAATTGTCTAACATTTGAATTTAATTTCATTGGAGTTGCATATATGATCATTGATTGTGGTTGCTATAGAATGTTATATAAATTATATACTTTTGGATGATTTTCTAAGGTATAATATTTATTAATATGATAAACATTTTACTGCAGTTTACCTTATCAAAAAGCTTTGTTATGATGAACTATAACAAGATCTGTCTATCCAGAAGCCATTTTGCTCTTTCCTTAAAATTGCCTCATATCTTGTTTTAAATTATATTTATAAAACTTTTGATACGTAGTAACAAAGCACGTGTGACCTTACATAACCTAAATCTCTGCTCAAATTCTTTTACACTACTGGTATATAAAAAATTTGTGCCTATCATAAAGATATTGTATTTTCATATTCATAAAAGGATTCATTATCAAAAATCTCCATTTCCTTAATGTGTTTAAAAAATAATACTAATATATAAACACAACTTGCACTTGAACAGAGAATCAGAAACTGACCAGCCTAAAATTGTCAACTGAGTTTGATAGAAGATTGATTTCCAATTTACTGTTTTTTGTTTCTGCAACAGGAACATAGTTGGTAGTTATATTCTTCTTCTTGTTGATCAAATATCAGTCAAAATTAATTAGCTTTACTGCATCCAATCATAATATGGGTTTTTCTCCCCTTGTACACAAAACTGTGCCCAAACTACTGTTGGCTGACAGAAAGAATGCAAGTGAAAGGAATGTGCACACATAGGAAAGATGCAGTATTGTACTAACTCACCCTTCATCAGTCGTCAAGTGGGCATGTAATTTGAGAGTCTGACACACTCAATAAGCCAGGCAAAACCACTGCTAATATGAGTCACTACAGACTGTGCTGTAAAATGGTGGAGGGAACCACATACTTTCTCCCCTAGTCTCTCAATCCTCACTTGGATTCATCTTATTGGCTAACAGTATTAAAATTCATCGGAGAACATATTGTTTAAACAACTCACCTCATTGGATTCATGCTTCCATGATATCGCGATTTCAAACATAGTCATGTTCATCGTCAGCCATAACTCCGACTTCCGAGTCGGAGTTATGGCTGACGATGAACATGACTATGTTTGAAATCGCGATATCATGGAAGCATGAATCCTATGAGGTGAGTTGTTTAAACAATATGTTCTCCGATGAATTTTAATGATTATACCTCATAATGTTTACTTCCCAACATTAATTAAATATGGCTAACAGTATGCTTGGTTTGTTTGGGTAATCTGCGTATCATTAAGTCTTTAGCTCATAGTATTCTAGGCAGTAAAGAATTCTATTCTATTCTATAGTATTCTGCCCTAGGGCAGGTTCTTCACTGCTATCATAACATTTTTATGTTATGCTTTGCAGTTTTTTTACTAAGGAATTAAAGGTATGGTAGCTTCCTGTTGCTTTCCACATCAGGGATGATAATGGTGATGATGATGGTCAGATGATATTTGGGGACCTTTTGGGCCTCAAAGCTACCTGACATTTGAGGGGCTCAGTGGAATAAGGGCCCATCCCAACCAATGGTTGATTTTTAATTATTTGCAGATTATGTATCCTGTGGCTATCTTCTGTTAATCTTTAGAAGCACATAATTCTAACTTTGCTCAAAAGAGGGTAAATGAGACTTTACGTGTAAGAAAAATTTCTAACTTCTTCACGCACGCGGGAAATAAAGGCCCATCCCAACTACTGACACGTGACCATATATTGTCTGTTACTCTGTGGTCCGCTGCAATACTGACTATCATTGCCGGCAAATATCAGTAAATGCAGAATGGCTGATGAGGCAGGTTCTTGTGCAAATGGAAATAGTGTAATAAAATCTAAGAAAAGAAAAATAAATGTGCAAGAGTGGAGTAAAACGAACAGAAAATTTTATGCAACAGTGGAAAGGAATATATATCGGCTTGAATCAGTTGCTTCAAGAGGTGCAGACGAATTTGCCAGTTGTTTATTAAAAGCTGTGCCACTGATTGAAAAAGGTATAATAAAAAGGAACTTATAGTATATACAGTGATTCATGCATTGGTCAAAACAATAATTTTACATGAGTGATTGTGGTTGGTTTGAAGAAATTGAACATAAATTTCGTGTACCAGGTCACACCTTCCTCCCCTGTGATGCTGACTTTGATGTGATTAAAAAGTTAAAAGAAAAACACAAGTGGTTTATACACCTGAACAGTGGGCTCACCTCATAAGAAAGAGTCGAACAAAGAAACCATTCACAGTAATTGAGATAAATGCAAATGATTTTAAAGATTTGGGCAACTTAAATAAAATGTTCACAAAGAGAAATATGGCGCTGGACAAGCATAAGGTAGACATCAGAAAAGCCTCTCAGTTTTGTTTTGTGTAAAACAGACATGTAATGTACGTAAAATCCAGTTTCGGTGACTTGGCTTTAGAGGAAGTAATAAGCCTTAAAAAAAGGGAAAGGAAAGTGACCTGTATTACGAGATGTAATATTGACAACAAATTATCCTAATGGTAGGATGATAAAGAAGGGACATCAGGACTCCAATGAAATTTGTACCACCTGTAGACCAGGCATTTTACAGCAGCCTTAAATTAGGTAATGATGATACAAATGCTGCAAACATAAAATATGTAGATTAATGCAATATTCAAGTTCAAAAGTGTTATTTAATTTATTTATGATGTATTTTTTATATTCTCAATTTTCGTGTTCTTTGATTAGACATATGAAACAACATAGTGATCTACACATTTGCAGGCAGAAAGCTTATTTTATGTACAAGACATGTACCAAATATTATCAATGTGTGCTCTATATATTTTACTCAATGTAGAATTTAATAAAATGCAATTTTTCTCGAAACTTAGTGTAGTTGGGATGGGCCCTTATTCCACTGACCCCCTCATTTGTCTTACAGGTGAGGAAAAACCCCAGAAAAAACCTCATCCAGGAAGTTTGTCCCAACCGGGAATTGAACCCAGACCCGCTGTGTGACAAGGCAGCATGCTACCGCGAGGCCATAGCAGTGGACATATAGTAAAGAATATAAGATTTAAATTTAAATTGTTTATACCTCACCTCATTTCCAGTATTCCAATTAAACCGGTTTTGTCCTGGGTGACACATCATCGATCATGAAATTAGTGAAGATGAAACTGCCTAGATTTTGAAACCGGTTTAATTAGGAGACTGGATACGAGGTGAGGTATAAAGAATCTAAATTTAAATCTTAAATTAAACCTTAGTGATTTTTCCTATAATAGATCAAATCAAGTAAAGAATGTGTTGACTATCCATGATTTAATTTGAATTGTTTCAGAGTATCCATCTATCTGCATAAGTATGTAGGCAGCTGTGTCCTATCATCAATATAAATTTGACTACTACTTCGGTTTTGTACCTTTTGTTTGTCTTGTATTCATAATCATTTTTTCTTTTTTCCATGTTTTGTGTCTAGCTGCTTCAAAATTTCCTTTTTACTGCTTCCATTATTTCACTAATTTTTCTTTGTAATTTGATACAGATTGTAATTCTATTATTATTGTTGACTTTTTTCTTTCTTTCTCTCTCTCTCACACACACTTTCACTTTTCAATATACGAGGGCGGATCGGAAAGTAACGCACAATAATTTTTTTCTGCCTTGGTATTGCAGCTAGAATGTTGAAATTTCACAGAGATATAGTTTGAAGTTTTCACTACAGATGGTATTTTTTCTCAGGTGCATCTCTTGCGAGAGAAGCTTCAACTATGCAACAAAGATGGCGCGCATGCTACAGTCGTCCACCTGTGAGGGACGGATCGGATCGGAAAGTAATGCACAATAATTTTTTTTTAAACAGTTTAATAGTAAAAAAAAGGAAAAAATCACAAATGAACTTACATCTTTTACCTACTTTTCGACATAGTCACCAACTTTCTCAACACATTTTTCCCATCGTGTTACCAGTTTTCAATATGCCCTGTTCGTAGAAGTCCGTTTGGTTGGAGTGTAGCCATCTGCGCACTGCTGATGCCTGCTTTGTTTCGGGCGTGTAGTGGTACGCCCACGACTCATCACCTGTGACGATTCCTTCCAGAAAGTCATGTCCTTGTGCGGTGTACCGCGTTAAGTGGTATAAGCTTGCCATCATTCGCTGGCCCTTGTGGTCGTCTGTCAGGTTCTCAGGCACCCAGCGAGCACTAACTTTACGGAAGACATTGCTACGGTCCATACAATCATCCCCATACACGCCACGCATGTCCCTGTGAATTTCACTGGGTTTATGCCCTTTGGCCCACAAAAATCGAACAACACTTCTCTGTTCCTCACAGGTGGACGACTGTAGCATGCGTGCCATCTTTGTTGCATAGTTCAAGCTTCTCTCGCAAGAGGTGCACCTGAGAAAAAAATACCATCTGTAGTGAAAACTTCAAACTATATCTCTGTGAAATTTCAACATTCTAGCTGCAATACCAAGGCAGAAAAAAATTATTGTGCGTTACTTTCCGATCCGCCCTCGTACTAGCAGTTTAAAATTGTGTTGCAGTAAAAACTAGTTCACCATTTAAGTTATGTAGAAGGAAATAACACTATGAGGTTTTTTAATATTGTTTATTTTTTATTATTTCACTCACCTCATACTTCATAATTCATAGCAGACCCTGCGTTTCTTCACATCTTTTGTGACATTCTCAATGCTGTGTCACGTTCACAAGTGACGTCCAACGGCTTTCTATCCTGCAGACTGACCTCCCCGCCATCTGGTGGCCGACCGAAGAATTTCCAAATCAGTCCTCTCTCCTTATAACCGGGTATTTCAAAATTCATAGTTGTATTTTCATTCTTGCATATGTAAATTTTTTCCCAAATTGGGAACGTGACACAGCATTGAGAATGTCACAAAAGATGTGAAGAAACCCAGGGTCTGCTATGAATTATGAAGTATGAGGTGAGTGAAATAATAAAAAATAAACAATAGTTCACCATTTTCAACATGACTTGATGAATAGGACGTTTATAGACCAGTGTTTGCTATGTTATATTCGTATGGCATTTTTTACCAATGTCTAAGGATTATCTTTTTCGACACAATCATTGAGACAATTCTGTGTTTATTATTTTATTTAGTGACACCATGAGTAATCACCATCTCAAGAACAAAGGAATGAATTTGTGTGAACCATAGTCAGAAAAGTGAGAATCATGCAGTTAAAGAAAAGGTCAATCACGAAATTAATCCAAACGAGAATTTAAACTAAACACTGTTAGCTGCGGCAATAATTGTACAAATTAAATACTTCTGTTTGCAGGCACCAAGGAGATTAATTTACTTACTGGACCCTTCTACAAATGAAGAAATTTTGTTACGAGTTGTGACGCTCTTAGCGAACCTTACTAATATTGCAAAAGAATTGAAACTGGATCCAACAATCGACTTGCCAGCTGAGGATAAAGCAGCTTCTCCTGATACAATGTGAGTTGATGATAGATCCAATCTTTAAATTTATTTTGGCTGTTTGAGCATATCTTATAGTGGGAGGGTGAGTATCCGAGTGTTAATAATCAAAAAAGTCAAATTTCCAAACGGATTACATTTAAAGAGAAAAATATATACCAAAATCGGGATTGAACCCAATATTTCTGGTTCTGTACACCAGCGCCCTTACAATTTGAGTTATCAAGCTTCCGATTTATTCATAGATTTTTCTCTATACTAATATGATTCCCGCGTGCCAGATAGCAGGCGTATATTTTTCTGAAAATACAATAGGAAGTAACATTACAAGGTTTTACTTAATAAATAAGTTTGGTCTGTATTATTCTCACCTCATATAGTTGTTATAAATAGCTAAATGAAGTAAGAATAATACAGACCAAACTTATTTTTATATTTTTCTCTTCAAATTAAATTTGTCATTTGGTGAGAGGTGATAAATTTAATAATTGAGTTTGTAAAATTCATCGGAGAACTCACCTCATAAGATTCATGCTTCCGTGATACCACAGTTTCAAACACAGTCGTGTTCATCCTCAGCCATAACACTACTGTGTTTAAAACCGCGGTTATCATGGAAGCATGAATCCTATGAGGTAAGTTGTTTAACCTTTATGCACCCAAGTTTAATGGCCAGGTAGCGGCAGGCTGCCCGGGTTTAAATGTCCACCTAGCTTTTAAACTCCTTGGCTTTTGACTATAAGTTTACTAATTTTATTAACTCATATTTTAAAATCTGTGGGGGTCACAAACATCAAACAACGTTTAGACTGTTAAATATTTTTGTAAAATCGGTGGTATTCACGACAAAAACCTAGTGATGTTTTATACCATAGAGAGAATAATTCACGATAGTTACCAAATAACTTCAGGGATTTTAGAGTGTTGTGAATCAGGTTAGAAGTGAAAAACTATATATATATATATATTTAGGTATATTCCAACCCTCTTGCATTCTTTTGTTTAGAACTCGTGTTATGTTGCATCTGGTCAGTTTTCCCCCAAAGCAGAAAAGCTTTGAAAAAAAAAACAGGTCACATTCCAACACAGCACATATTCATTCATAGTTTGTGACTCAGAGTGAAGTTTACGATATGTCTGGTACAGAATCACTAAGTTCTGTTGAAATATAAGAAATTCTCGGACTGTGACAATGACGAAGATGATAACAATGACAATCACGAGCTACAATCAACTGACACTTATACCTGTGAGACACCTGTCTTACGGGTAGGGTCTTGGGTTCGTGAAACTAGAATTGACAGTGAAGAAAACTGTACTCTTCCCCCTGACGTGACAGAATCAGAAATGTACCTTTTTTTTGGCCTAATTATTCTAATGGGATATGACGTGTTGTGGGATAGTCAGACCTAAGAGAAAAGGGATGCCTAATAATCTAAGAATAATAATAATAATAATTCCATGGTGTGACAGGCCTAGAAGGCCCTTAGCCTACCAGCCAGTTGCTGGACTCACACCCACATGTGTCAATCACAAAGGTAGATGATCATCTAGCCAGTGAATGGGTGACATGTGGTCAGCATGTTGAGTACCCCAGCCGTCATAGCTAGTTTTCTCAACCAATAAATTATTTTTTTCATTTGTTAGACTTGACCATTCTAAACAGTTTTCTTCTCCTGACTTCATTGGTGCCAAAACAACACATAGAGATTTCCGACTTAGACTTGTCAGAGACTTTTTGGAACAGGCTGGTAGAGCTAGTATATTGAGTACAGACATTTCGTGACTTGAAGTTAACTTTAGTCAACATTGGCCGATAGCTTTACAAAGTCTAATTTATTGTGTGTGTTCGGCACGGGGAATCAGAAAACATGTGCAAGTTAAGTGTAAAAAGTGTGATGTTGGTTTAAGTACTGGTGATTGTTTCGAGGCTTATCACACAAAAATAAACCTTTAATAAACAAATGCTATCTTCACATCACGTTGCCAAGCATCTGATAACCCTGAAAAAAGGTACGTAACAAAAGTAGTATTATCCAGTATAATTTCAAGCAACCAAACAGCACCGCCTGCTCAGAACCCATGCACTGGGTCTGCGGGCAGACTGGACGTACAGCCCAGCATATGGGTTCTTGGGCCTTTAAAGGTTAAACAAAATGTTGTTGTTGTTTTCTAATGGCGAGATTTGACGCTTAAGTCATTTTCTCTCTGGCTTCCCAGCACAAGCGAACAATGTAAAAAAAATGTTTTCCGATGAATTTTAATGATTATACCTCATAATGGGCTCTTGGGCGTTTAAAGGTTAAACAAAATGTTCTCTGATGAATTTTAATGATTATACCTCATTAATGTTTACTTCCCAACATTAATTTAATATGATTGAGTTTGTATTTTTTTTAACATTCTTACCTCATATGATTGATTAGTTGGTCATATGTTTCAAGGCTGTTGCCCCATCTTCAGTGTTGCACAAACTGATTTTTTTCTTTTCTTCAAGTTGTCGGCCTGGATCTGTGTTCCAAAGAATTTGGTAATGAGGCTCCTTTCTCTGGGAATTTTAAAGTTCATAATTTTCTCCTTGTTCTTCTGTATATAGATTTTTTCCCCAAATTGTGAGTTCATTGGTATTTTCTAACTGTTTTAATAATTTTGTATTTATATCTATTTTGTGTTTTTCTGTCCAAACGTGAGCTGCTACTGCAGATTTTTCTACTTCTCCATTTTTTTACATTTCTTACGTGTTCTTTAGTTCTAATAATGTTTAAATTTCTCTTTGTTTCCCTATGTATACTTTATCACAATCTGCACATTTTATTTGATATATTCCTGATTTTTTATTATCTTCAATTTTTTCATTTTTGTTAGTTTTCATAAGTTTTTTAGGCTATAATCATTCTTTGGTGCTAAACTGATGTTGAATTTTCCAAAAAAAATTTGGAATTTATTGTGTGCCCATGGGTGATATGTGAATTTCTTGTATTTCTTTTCTTTTGGTTTTTCTATCTGAAGAGTGCTTTCATTTCTCAATTTCAGTTTTTTTGTACTTATCAATCTTTTTGAAACATATGTCCAACTAAACAATCATATGAGGTAAGAATGTTAAATAAATACAAACTCAATTATTAAATTAAACCTCATAATGTTACTTCTTAATAATTTTAAAGGTACATTTAATATTGAACATCAAATCTAAGCTTTACTAGTTATAAATACAATATAGTGTTAATTCTCATCTAAAGACTTCTTGTTCAAGTTAGGATTGCAATTTAGATATATTCCAATTTGAATTCTACCCCTAGATGGCATTAGTAGAAAGTAGTTCACTGATATCTGTCATGTCAAATCATATTAGTTTAGAGAAAAAACTATGAGTAAATTGGAAGCCCGATTAGTTCAAATCATAAGATCGTTGGTGTACAGAACCAGAGATATTGGGTTCAAATACCAATTTAAGCATATATCTTTCTAAATTATTGTAATCAAATGGTAAAGAGAAAAATTTATGCCTGAACCGGGAATCGAACCCCGAACCTTCAGCTTTCCGTGCTGATGCTCTTAACCATTGAGCTAATCCAGGCTTCCTTCCCATCCAAGCATAAATCCTTCCTTTACCTTACTGTCTTGGTCCCTCATTCAAATGCTATGAATCATCATTCACAAATACACAATGAATGGCTTCTACCTGAAGAAGACATGAAGGGACATAATGCTATAGCTATGTGGAGTCCCTTCATGTCTTCTTCAGGTAGAAGCCATTCATTGTGTATTTGTGAATGATGATTCATAGCATTTGAATGAGGGACCAAGACAGTAAGGTAAAGGAAGGATTTATGCTTGGATGGGAAGGAAGCCTGGATTAGCTCAATGGTTAAGAGCATCAGCACGGAAAGCTGAAGGTTCGGGGTTCGATTCCCGGTTCAGGGATAAATTTTTCTCTTTTACCATTTGATAACAATAATTTAGTTGTGTACTTTAATATACTTATTTCAATCATAGTAACAGCTTTAGCTTCTTAATATTAATTTAATATATCTTTCTCTTCAAATTTAATTTGTCATTAGGTGAGAAGTGATAAATTTAATATTAAACATCAAATCCAAACTCATATTTCTTCTGACTAGTTTTTTAACTAGGTAACATACACACAATACAGTACATTTTATTTTCCTCTGTAGAATGATAATTGAGATAGTGATGAGTTACACTGCATTGCAAGGCTCTTCTCGGGAAATTCTTTCGTGTACCTTGTTTCTGTCAATCATCTCACTTCAGTGGATTCTGATAAACACCAACCGTAAATGCTTCACAACTCTCTCACTTGGAATATTTGTTTGCATCTCTTTTCACTGCATTTTAGTACAAGAAAATTAACAATACATTAACAAACAATGGCCATATATGACTAATAAACACAGATTCTAATTTTGTTAATGTAGTACTATATAATTTTGTAATTTTTTTTAACCTGGTTGAGTGGCAGACAAGGCCTTAAGGCCTTAACTCTGCCAGGTAAAATAAAATTATTATTATTATTGTTTTTTTTATTGTGGATGAGCCCATGTAGGACTGTGCAAAGTACGTAGAGGCATTTCCTTTGAGCCCAAATTTCTTTCATTCTTTTGCTATGAGCTTGTTTTATATCATCTGTCCAAGTTGTTCCAGTTTTTTTCTTCGGTTTGTCCTCTTGGTCAACTTGCCACTTATTCACCTTAATTCTAAATATATCTCTGTTTCCGGATATCTTCTTTAGTAATTTCTGCCAATTTTAAGTATTTTTTTGACTTCATCAATCCACTTCATAGTATCCACTGGAGCTTTACTTTCTGTTTTCGTAGAATTCCATTATCTGTTTTTGTAAGCCTATTTGAGTTCATTCGTTTATTATGGCCATAAAAGTGTAACCTTCGTTTTCTAATATCACTATGAATGTCTATATATATTTTTATTTCCTTTTTACTTCTGTGTCTAAATGCTTCACCTATGACTTGTGGACCTAAAACTTTTTCTTATAATTTTGCATTCTTTTTTTCACTATATTTTCGATATCTTTTTTTCTGTTCAAAATTAATGTTTCTGCTCCATAGAGGCACTGTGGTTTAATTGCAGTGTTATAGTGTCGCAATTTTGTATGTAAAGATATGCATTTTTTATTATAAGTGTTGTGAGTAAGCCGAAATGCTGTTTCCAATTTTTTGGCATCTACTTTTATTGGCTTTAATTTCAATTCCATTTTCCTGAATTATTTCACCAAGATATTTAAATTGTGAAACTCGTTTAATTTTTCCATATTTGGTTTCCAGGTATTTTGGTGCTTGTTTATTGCATTAAATATATTCCGTTTTTTTTTCAAAAGAAATCTGCAGACCAACTTTCTCTGCAATGTCATTTAATAATTCAATCTGTTTTTGTGCTGTTACAAACGTCACGGGATAAGATTGCTAGATCATCAGCATATGCTAGGCAATCAATCTTCAATTTTCCTCTTCCTAATTTGATTGGTTGATTACATTTAAAAATTGTTTTCTGTTTACGCCATTCTTGTATTACTTTATCAAGAACACAATTGAAGAGTAGTGGAGAAAGTCCATCTCCTTGTCTTAATTTCAAAGGATTCAGAAATTTCCCCCATGAATTTAACTTTAGCCCTTGTATCTGTTAGTGTCTGTCTAATAAGTGCAAGAGTTTTGCGGTCTAAACCTTGTTCTTTCAATATTTCAAATAGTGATATTCGGTCAACCGAATCGTAAGCTTTTTTAAAGTCAACAAATATACACACTAAATATTCTTCTTCTTCTTCTGCTTCATGAAATTAGGCCATTTGACCTGTTTGCACATCAAGTGGGATTTAATGAATCCTCCCATCTAGTAAATGGGCATCCAACATCATTGCTACAAATCCTCTGGTGTCTAAGGATTAGCTTAAGGTTCAGCACCTCCTTTTTAACGTTCTGAATAGGTCGTAGCATTATTTTGCAGTGACTGTACTCTCTAAGAAATATGGCTACCAGATTGTATATATAGTGCATGCATGTCAACACATAGCACATGTGGGAGTTAATATAAAAACATTTGTAGCAATTGATTATACCACCAAAAAAAGAAACCACTGTTTGCACTTTATTAAATGTATTTTTTTCCAGAAAAAATATAATTGTCATATTTACATCAACATCAGAAATGAATTAATATACAGTTTGATGTGTTTCATTTTTCTCCACTAGAGTGCATTCTTACAATATTGCGCACAGAGCACTGTGATATTGCGTTCCTTTGGCAATAAATAATGTGATCTGGTTGCAGTGATGGACAATAGAAGCAAATGAAATGTACCAATCTTTTCTCATTTGTTTTCAAACATTTCTGTTTACATTAAATATATAAATATTTAAAAATAACTATAGTTAAATAATGATTTGTGAGTAATTTTATTCATTAAATAGTCTTAACAAATGCCACTCTTGATTTCCAAATTCTCTAGATAAATTTGGAAATCACTCGTGACATTACTTATGAATAATTTTTGCCAGCCTTACAATTTAAATTAGGAAATAAGTGTGTAAATAAATAATAAATTAATGAGTCATTTTAACATCTTACCTCATATTTCATGTTTTTCAAACACGGTAACTATGGTTTTCAAATGATCTTGTCATTCATTTTCAACCGCCATTATGACTACCGGATATTCGTTGGAATCTCCCCTCTATAACGTTGCCATCTGGTGTTGATTTGACGAACTTCGAGATATCGTTGCCATCTGGTGTTGATTCGATGAACTTCGAGATGAGGTCACGTTCATCCGGAATGTCGAAATTCATAGATTTAAATTTGTTCTTCTATATAAATAATTTCTCCCAAACTGTCAAATCCAAAGGTTTTTCCAAATGTTTTAGAAGTTTAGCTTCTTTTTCAATTCTATGACCCTCCAACAAACTATGTGCTGCAATAGCTGATTTTTCAATTTCACCATTTTTAATATTTCTAAAGTGTTCCTTTGTGCGAGTGTCCAAGTTTCTTTTTGTTTTTCCTATGTATACTTTATTGCAATCTCGACAATCAATTTGATAAATTCCAGATTTTTTACTTCTGGAATTTATCAAATTGATTGTCGAGATTGCAATAAAGTATACATAGGAAAAACAAAAAGAAACTTGGACACTCGCACAAAGGAACACTTTAGAAATATTAAAAATGGTGAAATTGAAAAATCAGCTATTGCAGCACATAGTTTGTTGGAGGGTCATAGAATTGAAAAAGAAGCTAAACTTCTAAAACATTTGGAAAAACCTTTGGATTTGACAGTTTGGGAGAAATTATTTATATAGAAGAACAAATTTAAATCTATGAATTTCGACATTCCGGATGAACGTGACCTCATCTCGAAGTTCATCGAATCAACACCAGATGGCAACGATATCTCGAAGTTCGTCAAATCAACACCAGATGGCAACGTTATAGAGGGAGATTCCAACGAATATCCGGTAGTCATAATGGCGGTTGAAAATGAATGACAAGATCATTTGAAAACCATAGTTACCGTGTTTGAAAAACATGAAATATGAGGTAAGATGTTAAAATGACTCATTAATTTATTAATTAAGGACCTCATAATGTGTTTCCCAATTTTAACTTTAAATAAGTGTGTGTTGAAGAGAGTGCACTGTTTAAACTGGTGAATGTTCTGTTTAGCAGGTATGCTGCAATTTACGGGGTAAATACACAAGAGAAAATGCAGAGCAAGTCTTTTGTTTTGATGAATCAGCATAAAAATGAAGATGTGCGGTTCCAGGCTCGTAAAATGTATGAAGCAATGAAATCCTGAGAGGAGGTGGATTGTAGCGACTGCACTGCAGGGAAAAGACACCCAGTTATCGTAGTGACAAACCCACTAAGTAGATTCTAGTTGTTTTATTTTATGTCGAGGGAAGTTGAATCTAGTCGTTGTTTGATGTTGAGAATTGAGATTTTATCAGTGTTGAAATATTCATGGCCTGAGCCAATGTTTATTTTGACAACATTGAGAACATCACAATGACATCTGGTGGCCTATTTGATAAAGTGGCATACCTTTGGTGCTGATTTGAAAGTATGCTCACATTCCATGTTGCATTTAGTTCTGTACCTGGCAAGTTAGACACTTGATCTTTCACTCATATTTTTGAATATTGAGAGTCAGGGACTTGTCTCTTGCTTAATTTGTGGATTTGTAATCAGTTACATGAATACATCGAAGAATGCCATATATTTCCACATAACTCTATAGAGTCGTCTTATAAAGGTAAAGGTATTCCGTTGACAGGTTATAAACATGCAAGGGGATTGGAAACAAAGGTCTATGATTTTAATAATGTAATTTGGTAAAATTCTTGAGAACAGAGTCAAAGGTCCTGGGTTCAATCCCCAGTCTATGTGTATATTTTTCTTTTCAAATATAATTTGCCCATCATTAAGATGTTTCGGTACGCCTGCATATTATCATCAGCTCATTTTGGCTGTTGAATTATCAGTAGGATGTTGCTTTCTCTTCCTGTTGACCTATGAACTTATCGATCAATTCCTTTTCCCTGAGAATTTCGAAATTCGTGACTTTTTATTTGTACTTGAGGATGTAAATTTTCTCCCAAACTCAGTGTTTTTGGATTTTTAAAATTGTTTTAATAACCTTGTGTTCACTTCGATTCTACATTTTTCTGATCAAGTGTGGGCAGCTATTGAAGATTTATATATACTTACCCATTTTTCAAATTTATAAGGTGTTATTTCATTTTAATGTTCAAATTCCTTTTTATTTTATCTATAATCTTTATTTAGAGGTAGGGTATCTAGCCCTATTTTCTGACCAACTTCCTAGTATTCATTTTACAGGAGGCTGTGGAGGGACTTTAAGCCACGAGTCCTGAATTTGAAGATTTTCAGGCTTGTAAAAGAACTGCAAGCATTGAATAAAATGCTCTGCAAATTTTAACCAAGCTTCATCCACCAAAGTAATACCTTAGTTGCCTACTAGATGTCTCATTGAGGTGATGTGCTAACCACATGTCACTCATTGACATCTGTAGGTAAATAAGCATTTCTAAATTAACTTGGTTAAGAAACTCCTGCTAGAGAGTACACATGGGATGTATGGGGTATAAAATTAATGTTGGAAAAAATCATTTCTGTCACAGAATTCACAAATCTTATCTTACCAGACATGGTTTATAGTAATCAAATGGTAAAGAGGCTGGATTAGCTCAATGGTTAAGATCATCAGCACGGAAAGCTGAAGGTTTGGGGTTCGATTCCCGGTTCAGGCATAAATTTTTCTCTTTACCATTTGATTACAATAATTTAGTTGTGTACTTTAATATACTTATTTCAATCATAGTAACAGCTTTAGCTTCTTAATATTAATTTAATGGTTTATAGTAATCATTAAAGAATCGGAAATTAACACTTCACTTCATAATTTGTTTCTTGAAAATATGTTTTAGAAGGGTTCCGTTCTGAAACATGTTCTCAAGAGATAACAAATTATGAAGTGAGGTTTTAATTTCCGATTCTTTAATGACTATTAAATAAAACCTCATAGTATTACTTCCTATAGATAGTAATGGTTGATAGTTTTTGATGTCAACTTGTTGGGAGAACTGCAGTTAAAACCATACAAATGTTTACTGAAATTTCTTTCTTGTTATATCTGTAGAAATACATTTTAACTGAGGAAATATATGGTATCTTCATTACATGTAAAATGCAATACTGAAGTTCTGAGGGTCATTTTGTGCAATAGAAAATGTATAATCTTGTCTTTTTTTAAGAAAAGAGAAATGATATATTTTAAAAACTTTTCATTGTCAGCAATTTTCGCATTTGATCTAGTCTAAGATTACAATGTATAATCCAGTTGATGAAACGTTACCATGTAAATGCTTACCCCTGTAAATACAGTAAATGTTCTGGTTGTGTGCAATATCACAGCCATGCAGTAATATTGCCTAGTCATAAAAGCTCATATTTGTTTCACCTTTTCTATCATTTTTAATTTCTACTTCAATGGAGTAATGACTTCTCATTTGGAAAATTATTTATATGAGTATTTTAACTGATGCAATCCTTCTTTAAGCAATAAAACTTTACAGTGAATGTTTTGGACTTAATAGTTCACAGATTTCTTATCTATTTCTAATATCTAAATTCAAAGGACACCAATTTTAGTCTTTTTATTTAAGGGAAATAGCAAATGAATTTTGACAACTGTGGCTTAAAAAATTGTAAACATGGTTTCACTAGAGCAGAGTGTCTTATAGGAATATTTGAAGATTGATACTTTTAAAATTCACGACGAAACACCGTTGAGGTTAAATTATATTTGAAAAGAAAAATATACGCCTAGACTGGGGTTTGAACCCAGGACCTTTGACTTTCTATGTCAGTGCTCTGCCATCTGAGCCACCTAGGCCTCCAATCTAAACGCGTATTTTTCTCTTACACATGGTTAATTCCCTAACCCCAAATGCTACAAGCCGTTGCTACGATTTTTGCAAATGGCAGCTTCTTTAAGAAGCAACGGCTCGTAGCATTTGGGGTTAGGGAATTAACCATGTGTAAGAGAAAAATACGCGTTTAGATTGGAGGCCTAGGTGGCTCAGATGGAAGAGCATTGACATAGAAAGTCAAAGGTCCTGGGTTCAAACCCCAGTCTAGGCGTATATTTTTCTTTTCAAATATAATTTGTCCATCATTAAGGTGTTTAAAAACGAATAATATTAACACCATTGAGGTTACAATATAAAAATAGAATACCTAAGATCTCAGTCTTCCTCAACTTTGGAGTACCGATTTACAAGCTGAAGATGGAGCATATGCTCCGAAAGTACTCGACATCCTACATCCAAAGTTAAGGAAGACTGAGATCTCAGATATTCTATTTTTATATTGTAAATTTTATTTGAAGATGTGAAGTAGAATTATAAATTATTATTTTACTTTTGTCCTCCATTATTCATGGAGATCTGAAAACAGGTTCCAGTATTTGTAGAGGACATTGTATTTGACAAAACCAAAAAAAAAAGTTCTATAATAGTGGTTCCTGAATAGATTTATTTTTTTAAAGAAAACTTAATGGTTGAACTGGGAATTGAACCCTGGACCTCTGACTATGTATGTCAGCGTGCATTCCATTACATATTACACCAATACAACCAATATATTTTCATTCCACTTACACAATTCTCTTATGTCTGAAGCCAGATAACTCTTGCTATCAGCAACGCCATTGCATGACTTCTATTCAAAGTTCTTTAACAAGAATTTTACATTTACTTTTTAGGCAGTAAAGCTTAATATTTTAATGTTATATTTAGTTTATCATATTTCAATCCTGGATAGATTTATATTTCTTTTCAAAAAAATAAATCAGGATGGGAATATTTAAACTAAATATAACATTAAAATGGTTTTAATAAATGAGTTGGAGAAAATGTTTTAACATCTCACTTCACAAAGTTGCGCATCTTTGACTGAAGATAGAAGTAATACTACACTTTTGAAACTGGTATCGTGAAGATGCGCAACTTTGTGAGGTGAGATGTTAAAACATTTTCTCCAACTCATTTATTAATGGAAATACCTCATAGTGTTTCCTCCCACTGTAATCTTAATTAAATTAAAATGGTTTCTAAACCTAATGTATTCTCATCATCATCATCATCATGGACAAATTCGTTTTAGGCCATGTGGCCTGTACGGTATTCTAAGTTACAATTTTATATGTTGAAGTGGTATATCTTCAATTCTGAACATTTTGACAAGAAACAAATGAGAATGCTTTGTACATTGTTGTTTTTTACTATTATGCAGCACATTTTATTTGTATTTGTATCAAGCAATAACAAAACACAAGAGTAATATTTTGGGCATGCAGGATTCTGTTATTATTTAATGGAGTTTTTGACCATAAATCACAAGATATTAAGTTTAAGACCAGAATTTATAGGGACTTTTTTTTCTTGTTTTGTTGCATACTATCTCCTGTGTAAATATAGGAAACTTTTCTTAGAACACTCTGAATAAAAATAAATAAATAAATTGCTACTCTACTGATAATACACCATCATGTAAATATAAATATAATTTATTAATTAAATAAAAGTAAAACGTAGTTTTATTTGATTTTCATATTTATTATATAATTCAGTGACAGCTGTTTCGGGACACTGTACCTTCTTCAGACATGTTAACAAATTATAAATTGTGTTCCAACTGATCTAAGCAACAATACAACAATATTTATTTAAATTTTTAAATTTAACAAAGGGGATTCATTCAAATCAAGTTGAGAATTTAACAGTTTTTTACTACTTTTAAATTTATTAATTTCTACAGCCTCCAAAAGATCTAACTTCTTACCCTTATCACAAAAATGTAAAATTTCAAAATTTGGGTCGAAACAATGATTAAATTGGAATAGGTGGTTAGCATATTTTGAATTTTCTAAATTTCTGTTATATGCTCTCATGTGTTCCTTTATCCGAGAGATAAAAGGTCTACCAGTTTGTCCTATATAGACATTGTCACACATGCCACACTTCAATTTATATACACCTGATAATTTTTCTTTTTTATTTTGGTTTTATTGTTTTTTATTATATTTTGTAAAATTTTATTAGTTTTAAATGCCACATTAATGTTCAACTTTTTAAAGTGTTCAGATATTTTATTTGAAAGTGGGCCTATGTATGACATTATGTAATATATTACAAAATATAATAAAAATCAATAAAACCAAAATAAAAAAATAAAAATTATCAGGTGTATATAAATTGAAGTGTGGCACGTGTGACAATGTCTATATAGGACAAACTGATAGACCTTTTATCTCTCGGATAAAGGAACACATGAGAGCATATAACAGAAATTTAGAAAATTCAAAATATGCTAACCACCTATTCCAATTTAATCATTGTTTCGACCCAAATTTTGAAATTTTACATGTTTGTGATAAGGGTAAGAAGTTAGATCTTTTGGAGGCTATAGAATTTAATAAATTTAAAAGTAGTAAAAAACTGAAATTCTCAACTTGATTTGAATGAATCCCCTTTGTTAAATTAAAAAATTTAAATAAATATTGTTGTATTGTTGCTTAGATCAGTTGGAACACAATTCATAATTTACCATGTCTGAAGAAGGTACAGTGTACCGAAACAGGTGTCACTGAATTATATAATAAATATGAAAATCAAATAAATCTACGTTTTATTTTTTTTAATTAATAAATATGGATTTTCATCAAATAAATACCAACTCAATTGATTATTAAATATAATTTAACTGCCTTTTTTAAAAAATCATGTTTATCATATTAACATTTTAACTGTAAGTATTAATATACTGGAAAGTGACCCACATTGAGACTCTTATTTATTAATGTTTATATCTTTTTTTTTTCAAGATATTGCATGGAGATAGGATATTACAAAAGCAGCAAAAACTTTTGTCTGTGAAATATATTCTGTACATAAGCTGCTGAAACTTGGACTTCAACAACGAAGGACAAATCTAGTAAAAATGACTGTTATGAAGTATTAAGGGAAAGACTAGTTTGGATAGAATTGAGTACAGAGAGTTTGGAAGGTGAGTTGATATCAGATCTTTGTTAGCATATATTGAGCAAAAAAATGTACAGTAGTTTGGATATGTTAAAAGGATGTGCCCATAGAGATAGCAAAGAAGAGATTTGGGATGAAAATAGAGATTAGGATTTGATAGGAAATCCAACAGTGAAATGGTTGGATAAGAAAAGATAGGTCCTAAATGCAAAATGTGGAAACTGGTAGAGAAAAATGAGTCAAGAAAGATTGATTTAGAGTTGTGTGGAGGTGACTATACAGATTACCTGCGTATGCGTAAAAGCCTAGTAGAAGAAGAATAATTGTATCACCTACATATCAAAACTTACACATACAATAATAATAATAAAAATATCAGCATACTTATGCTGAAACCATTGAACATATTCAGTGAATGTCAACTTAAATATAATTCTAAATCATTCCATTAAAATAATTACATTAGGGACAAGTGGTTCTTTTTCTTCTTCTTCTTCTTTTTTTTTGAGCTTGTCTATGATGTACAGAATCACCCAGACTGAATAATGGCCCAATCTGCAACCCATGAAATTTAAAAATCAATCCTAAGAGTTAAAAAAAAATTAATAATATTGGTTACTGGGTAGCTTAAATAAACGTGGAAAAAATCACTAATCCAGATGGCAAAAATGGAAGAGATAAATAGAGCTAATACATATCCATTCATAGTAATTATGCCCGAGAGCAGGTCTTTCACTGCAATCATAGCATTTTCATGCTATGCTTTACAGCTTTATTAGGGAATTTTAGTTGTGGTAGCTTCCTGTTGCTTTCCACACCAGCGAAGGATGATGATGGCCAGATGATTTTTGGGGACCGTTGGGCCCTAAGCATCCTGACATTTGTCTTACAGGTGAGGAAAACCCCAAAAAGAAACCTCACCCAGGAGCCTGTCCCGACCAGGAATCGAACCTGGGCCCGCTGCATGACAAGGCAGCAGGCTATCCCGAGACCACAGTGGACCCTAATACATATAATTCACTAAAATTCTTCTTCAATAAGAAGCTGCTAGAATGTATGTAGAATAAAAGTTCTTGACTTCAAGCACGTGGGATTATATAAGTAAGATAAATGTTTCTGTCTAAATTGGGAGCCTAGATAGCTTAATGGATAAAGTACTTGAATGGAGATCGAGAGATCCTGGGTTCAAGTAAAATATTAATTTGTCCTTTAATGTAAATGATGTCCACCGCTGGACAAATGTCAGGAAACTGTAAGGCCCAAACGGTCCCCGAAATCATATGGTCATCATCATCCTTCACCGGTGTGGAAAGCAACGGGAATCTACCACACCTACAGTTCCCTAGTAAAGCTTCCAAGCATAACATGGAAATGCTATGATTGCAGTGAAGGACCTACCTTTGGGCAGAATTACTATATGTTGCTTAACATAATTATATTTATAATCCTAAATTACTTCATGACTGTTTCTAGAAAAATTTACCTACCGGGTCAAAAAAATTGCTGTAGGGAGTTATAATTTTGACATTATTAATGAATTTGTGTATCTAGGAACTTTTTAAACCAATAAAATTGAATTAAGATTTGAAATAAATAGAAGAATTGGAATTGCAAATAATGCATATTTTTACTTATTTTAGGAATTCTCACTATGAGGTATATTCATTAAGGTAGAATATTTTTTATCACTCACCTCATATTGTTCTTCTTATTTGATTGTAAACTAGTTTCGGAACATAATTTCTGTTCCATCCTCAGTATCGTCACGACCGTTGTTCTGTCGTCTTGAAGAGCTGTCCTCCTCTCCTTCCATTGGCTGACTGAAAAACCTCGAAACCAGGTAATTTCAGTCAGCCAATGGAAGGAGAGAAGGACAGCTCTTCAAGACGACAGAACAATGGTCGTGACGATACTGAGGATGGAACAGAAATTATGTTCGAAACTAGTTTATAATCAAACAAGAACAACAATATGAGGTGAGTGATAAAAAATATTCTACCTTAATGCATTTTTTGCTCTTCTTCCCATATTAAAGAACCATTCTGCTCTTAGATGTACCAAAATCAAGATATATAAAGCATTTATTAGACCAATTGTTACTTATGGTTCTGAAACTTGGGTACTTGTCTCATATATCTGTAATCATTTTAAATATTTTTGAAAGAAAGGTATTGAGAACAATATTGGGAGCAGTTTGTGTAGATAACATCTGGAGAAGAAGATATAATAAAGAATTAATACAATTATTAGGAGATCTTGATATTGTCTCACACATAAAGCTTGGCCATTTGAGATGGATTGGACATATTAATAGAATGCAAATAATAGAAAAGTAAAACAAATCTTCTGTTCACAACTTCAAGGAACCAGTTTGAGAGGATGACCTAAGAATATATGGTGGGATAGTGTGTGCCAGGATCTTTAAAAAAATGTCAAATAAACCATTGGGAAAGGCTTTCTATGGAGAGGGATGTCGGGAGGTGGCAAAGGTCCTTATTGGTCTGTTGTGCCATTTAAGAAGAATCCAGAATTACTACACACATTGTACATAATGTATGTATATTGCAGGTGTTTATATTTCTGACTATAAGTTGTTATTTTTACAAATTAATTGTACGACAAAAAATAATCATGAAATCATGTAAAACTATGTGTGTTTTCTAATGTGTCCTGTGCTTTAGCCGAGTGATTAAGGTAAAATCCCTTGCTGCAGAGCTACGATACTTGTGCTGGTTCGGATCTCCATGGGGGAAGAAATTTTCTCATTGAATTTCAGCCAGTATGGGACCTATACCCATCCAGCATCGTGAGGCATTTGGGTAGCGGCTCCAGGTTGAGGAAACCAGCTATAAGAGCTGGGTGGCCTGATGTGCTGACCACATGTCACTCCTACACTGGCTGGATGATCATCTACCTCTGTAATTAACACATGTGAATGTGAGGTCAGCAGCCAGCTGGTAGGTCAAGGGCCTTCTAGGCCTGTTGTGCCATGGAGTTTAATTTAGTGTTTTGCAATGCCACCACAACACTTTCTCTGTTTCGGGTCCTGTATTAGATGGGTGGATGACATTAATATACTCTATTTTCAATTTATGAACCACTTTGGCACACCATGTTGTGTAGATGATTGAACTTATACAGAGAGGAGAGTAGAATAAGTGTATGTTTGTGTTGGACAAATTATATTTGAAAAGAAAAATATATGCCTAGACTGGGGTTTGAACCCAGGGCCTTTGACTTTCTATGTCAATGCTCTTCCATCTGAGCCACCTAGGCCTCCAATCTAAATGCGTATTTTTCTCTTACACATAGTTAATTCCATAACCCCAAATGCTACGAGCCGTTGCTACGTATGTTTGTGTGTTTATGTAAGTGTTGTTGATGATGAAGAGAGAAGGTGAAACCCAGTGCTTGCATGTAGCCTACTCCTGTCAGAAAGCACCAAGGTGATTGCCAAGCTTAAATTCTCCATCCAATGGTTGAATCACTATCAACAGTACCATAAGCCTTCTCAACATACACACTGGAGAGGGGTTTGGATTTTAATCCAGGCATTTGGTGCACAATCTATTAGATTAAAACTTGTACACCATCACTTCTCCTGGCCTTGAGATTGAAGATTTTGCAATTAAGATTTTCTACCCCATTGGGTATTCAATCTGGACCTGATAATTAGTAAGCAAGGTAGGCAGGCAAGACATTTAAAGTTAATATTTAATTTTAGGAAGTTATATTTTGAGGTTATTTTAATTATATTATTTTTGGTCTGGACATCTTACCTCAATATTAATGTTGATTTGTTCTTGGACATGTTTCAAAACAATTCTGTTTTATCTTCAGCTTTCCCAGACTGGTTTTATTTATGTTGCATTATGTTGCACCACCTGGATGTCGACATCCAGGTGGTGCAACATAATGCAACATAAATAAAACCAGTCTGGGAAAGCTGAAGATAAAACAGAATTGTTTTGAAACATGTCCAAGAACAAATCAACATTAATATTGAGGTAAGATGTCCAGACCAAAAATAATATAATTTAAAGTTAATGTTGCCAAAAATTGTAATGTCTTCATTATTAGTATTACTATCCAATTTTTTAAAGAAATTGAATATTAAATTTGATCTCACATACAGTACAATAAACCATGAACAAGTGTCATGTAGTATGTATGTACGTATGTAATTAATATATTCAGGAAGTAACACTATGAGGTTTTATTTAATGATTGGATATGAGCTGAAGATAGAAAGGAACCCTTCTGAAACATATTCTCAAGAAACAACAACTAATGAGATGAGATTATGTTTGTATTTACACCATACGCCCCTCATGGAAACATGGGTGCTCCTCTATAGTGGGAGTTTTTTGACCCAGTTTAATTTAAATATGCTTAAGATTTAAATTAAAATTCTTTATACTCGCATTATATCCAGTCTTCTAAATATACCGGTTTCAAAACCGATATAATAAGACTGGAAATGAGGTGAGGTATAAAGAATTTTAAATTACACCTTAAATTAAACCTCATAGTGATTTTTCTTATAAAAGTTCAAATTAATGACGGTTTTATTATTCATTTCATACATCTCAATGATGGATAAATCATACTTGAAGAGAAAAATTTTATGCTCAGTCTGAGGCTCGAACCCAGGACCTTTGGTTTTCCAGGCCAATGCTTTACTGACTGAGCTATCCAAGTGAGTTCTGATCTAAAAGCAAATTTCTCTCTTATACATATTGTTAAAATTTTTCTCTTCAAATATGATTTATCCATCATTGAGATGTATGAAATGAATAACAACATTGAAAGAAGCCATACTGGTGTTAAAATGTAATATAAAAAATTCCCAAATAAATGTCTTCTTAATAAAGAAGCTGCCATTTGCAAAGATAGAAACAATGGTTCCATAACGTTTGATGCGTGGGAATTAATGTATATAAGAGAGAAATTTGCATTTAGATCGGAACTTGCTCGGATAGCTCAGTAGGAAGAGCGTTGGCCCAGAAAGCCAAAGATCCTGGGTTCGAGCTCCTGTCTGAACGTAAAATTTTTCTCTTCAAATATGACTAATTATGGTTATTTCCCTACAATTGTCAGTGAAGGACATGTGGTCAGGAGCGGCACATTGTCTCAATGAGACATCTAGTAGGCAACTAAGTTATTACTTGGATGGGAAAAGTTGGTTAAATGTTGCTCAGAAGCATTAATTTAAGCTTGATGTTGTTTTCCAAACCTGAAAATCTTGAGACTCATTGTCCGTGGCTTGAAGTCCCTCACTGAGGTCTTGTCACTTGGAATTTTCCAGTGTCGTGTAGTGGTGTTGTATTGAAAGCACTAAATTCTAACAAAGTACATTTCTTAGAAAAGTAACTGTTACTTTCCATTACATGATGACATATTGTACTCTTTGCAATAAGTTAAAGTCAACATTTACATTTTATTAAATGTACAGAATAAACTATAGAATATATCTTATATATAAACTACAGAATATAACAATCAGTTATATTATTTTTGGTCTGGACATCTTACCTCAATATTAATGTTGATTTGTTCTTGAACATGTTTCAAAACAATTCTGTTTTATCTTCAGCTTTCCCAGTTATATTATTTTTGGTCTGGACATCTTACCTCAATATTAATGTTGATTTGTTCTTGAACATGTTTCAAAACAATTCTGTTTTATCTTCAGCTTTCCCAGTTATATTATTTTTGGTCTGGACATCTTACCTCAATATTAATGTTGATTTGTTCTTGAACATGTTTCAAAACAATTCTGTTTTATCTTCAGCTTTCCCAGTCTGGGAAAGCTGAAGATAAAACAGAATTGTTTTGAAACATGTTCAAGAACAAATCAACATTAATATTGAGGTAAGATGTCCAGACCAAAAATAATATAATTAAAATAACCTCAAAATATAACTTCCTAAAATTAAATATTAATAACAATCAGTATTTTTTTTCTATTTTGAGGAGAGAATGATATACTGTATATTACATATTCTCTAGTATAAAGTACAGAAGCAGAACATCTGCTATGTGCTGAGAAGTGGATATTTATGATCCGCCCTTATGTAATGTGCTTTCTACTAATACTACTACTACTGCTACTTTTATATCTTCTTTTTTATTAATACAAATATTCAAACCTCATTGACACTCACTTTGTAGAAATGGAAGTTTACAACTAATATATACTCTTTTCAAAATCATGAATACCCTCAGGTAGCCATAAATCAGACAGGCAAGAGACCCTCATTTAGAGGCTTAGCTGACAAAGGTACAAAAACCAAATCCTCTAAAAATCAACCATTCCCAATTTCCACCTATGAGAACTTATATGAATACTCAGTTATTAGTCGTTCAAAATATCTCTGCAGGCGGAAGAATTCGGAAGCTATGTTTGTTGCTACACGTGACGTCATATAAGGCAGTGTACACTGTCAGCGTCCCACGTCCCATTCCCCTCTCCACTCATAGATAGCAGTGTCACATGTTCTATTCCTGCATAAACACGACTGCAGTGCCCTCCGTCAACAACTGCGCTTACTCCTTAAACGGGTAATAATAAACAGTGTTATAGTAAACATGGCAACAGATCAAAATGTTGTCTCTGTCAACACAGACTTGATGGTGTGAGGTAAGGTTATTCAAGACTCTTGGATGAAGTATATATAAAATTTACTTATGTCTGTTTTATGAGCCGGTATATGTCTATATAACAGAGTAATATAAAATAAATTATTACTGTTATTAAAGGTAAACAATGAAAACATGAAAGAAGTAAAACAGTATTAAGTTATGTAGGTAGGAAATAGGGGCACGCCGTAGCGTAGTGGTTAAGGCACTGAGCTACAAGCCGGAGGGTCGAGGGTTCAAGTCCCGTTGGAATCAGGATTTTAAACTGGCCCAAACCCTCTGGCGGCACTAAGGCCCTGGGGTCGACTCAGCCTCTAGCGGAAATGAGTACCAGACACTTGTTCTGGGGTAAAGGCGGCCGTCACGCAGGGCTGACAACCCGGCTGACATAAAGTGCCGATTGTCTAGAAAAAGTGGGAGCCTTAACCTCCTACTACCCCAAGGGCCTCCGGGCCTGTTGTGGGATCACTTTACTAGGGGGCACGCCGTAGTGTAGTGGTTAAGGCACTGCGCTACAAGCCAGAAGGTCGAGGGTTCGAGTCCCGGTGGGGTCAGGATTTTTAAACTGACCCAAACATTCTGGCAGCACTATGGCCCTGGGGTCGACTCAGCCTCTAACTGAAATGAGTACCAGATGCTTGTTCTGGGGTAAAGGCGGCCGTCACGCAGGGCTGACAACCCGCTGATATCAAGTGCCGATTGTCAAGAAAAAGTGGGAGCCTTAACCTCCTCCTACCCCAAGGGCCTCCTGAGGCCTGTAGTGGGAACACTTTACTTTTTTTTTAGGTAGGAAATAACTCAAAATTAAGTAAAACAGTATATTTACCTCAGCAGTATTATATCTCGGGATGGGGAGGTAAAATGAAGAATTCATAAGGCAAATGCAGTTTATACCTTCTGTGGAAATCCAGAGATATAATATTACACCTCATCTATTAAACGAGTACAAAACAAAGGGATCTTGTTACGTGTCTACACAGATGGATCTACTATTGATAACAACTCAGGATCAGGAATTACATGTGCATTATTTTCATTTTATCAACCAGCAGGATACCAAACAACAAATTTTGATGCGGAAGTAACGGCTATTTATATTTCACTCCAACAACTACTATACAGAATAGGCACCAGTCCCATACTGGCCGAAATTTCTTCCCCCATGGGGACTCGAACCAGCGCAAGTCCTGTAGCTCTGCACCAAGGCTTGTTGCCTTAACCACTTGGCTACGGCACTGGACAAATTCTACACTTAGACTATCAGTTTTATTAAAATTAACTACACAACCACTATTCAACTCCAGACAGTGATAACAACTGAGAGAATTGCTTTTTGAATGAGCATAAAGCAGTGTGAAGAAGTGAGTCCATTCATCCTAAAATTACAACTACACTCACTCCCATCAAAAAACCACCCTTCCATTTCTTCAAGTTTTGTATCTGATGAGCTGTTGCACCACAAGCACATAACCCTTATACCGAAATGCATAGATTTCTCAATTGTATTTAGAATTAAAATAACTACTTCTTTGTGGCAGAAAGTTGAAAATGATGTCCCTGTACCAGCACAAGTTTATGATGTCTTTATACTCAGAAAGAGACATAATCATACAATCTTCAAAGAAGTATTGAATTTTAATTTTTTAAATAGAAAATTACAGGATTTTCATAAGAGGGACTATAGTCCATTTGCTCAATTAAGAGAATCTTCCCGTGCAAATATTTGGAGGGATTAGGGGCAGGGTGTAAATTCTCTGTCTACTTGAAGGCCAGTGTCAGGTATAGGAAGGGTCGGAAATTATTTTTCTTTCGAAGGTACTGTACACTTTTGTATTGCATTTAGTGGTGAGTTGACGTATGAATTGTGCCACGTGAAGTATTTTTTCCAACGATGAGTGTTAACATATTTTAGAAACTTCAGCTAGTTGCTCCGACTGGCCGTGCAGCAACCGTTTGAAAATATACGCAGGAAGATTGTCTTAATTGAGCAAACGGACTATAGTGCATGTTATAAAATTGGTTGTGGTGGAGCAGGAACATAAGTATGAAGGGAAATTTAAAATGTTGATGTAAGATTAATTTTAGCCACATTATTATTTATATAAATAGTGTTCATTGCTAATTCCCTTTTTCTCTAGAGTCGGCAGATTTTTAATTAATTTAAATTGAACTTTTGGTTTTATTACTTTCTTGGTAAGTTTTTCTTTGAAAAAATGAGCCAGTGCAAAGATGACTAATCTTATATTTGAAGAGAAAAATTTTTTTTTTCGCCTAGACCGGGACTCGAACCCGGGACCCTTGGCTTTCCGGGCCAAGTGCTCTACCAACTGAGCTACCGAGGCGAGTTATGATCTAGACGCAAATTTTTCTCTTATGTACGTTGTAATTCCCTCGCCTCGGTAGCTCAGTTGGTAGAGCACTTGGCCCGGAAAGCCAAGGGTCCCGGGTTCGAGTCCCGGTCTAGGCGAAAATTTTTCTCTTCAAATATAATTTATCCTTCAATGAGAAGTGTTAAATTAATAATAAAAATCGTCAATGACTAATCTTATTTTTACATAAAATTTGAATGCATACATGTTACTTTAGAAATACATAGTACATAACTAATAATATTGACTACATAGATAAATACAATAAATGTTTCAGATTTGTGCTTGTAAAATAAAATGTTTGATGAAGTTTGTTAACTTTAATATAAAATTTCAAAAATCTACTCTCATTATACTGTAAAGTGTACCATACATAATATTTGTATTAAAAACATTGCATTTGTAATAAGGGTATTCCTTGTCCAGTCATGTCATTGTAATTCTATTCGTTATTAATTCTAACTTCAGTATGACTGGAACTCAAGTTCAGGATACGTCTTGGCTGACATGGATAACGCTTACAACTGAAGGCATAGTACTCAAGACAAAATAAAATAATAATATTTAAAATTTCAAAATATAATTTCTGTCTTTTTCCTCTTATTACATTAATATGTAGATATACTTTTGTGAGTGAGTGAGTGAGATTGTGTGGGTGTGTGTGTGTGTGTGTGTGTGTTTAAAAACTGTGATCTCAAATATAGGGTTAAATATAATATACTACCTATTTACATATGGCTCCAAAATTCAATACCAAAAATTGAAAGAATAAATCAGAATTAAATCTGAAATTTCAACTATGAATTGTAAGTGAATGCAAAAATTCTAAAGGCTATAATTGTCAGTGAAATGTGATTTTTAATGCTAGAATTTAATTATTTCCTTATACAGGGTGAGTCAGGAGGAAAGGTACATGCTTTGAGGGGTGATAGTACTGGTGATTCTGAACAAAAACTTCTAATATACATGTGGCCTTTCCTCAACCGTTCCAGGATAATTTAATGAAAAGAATCAGGAACCGGAAAAGTGCAGGTGACAGTTAATCAAGATACTTTTATCTTAAGTTTTATTTAATTGTGTACATTTCCTCACAAAAGATGTTCAAACACTCCACCACTAACTTCAATGCATTTTGCTGCTCTTATACACAGCTGTTGTGTTCCTGATCTGAGCTCATTTGTACATTCCTGTGTACTTGAGCACAATCATGTAAAATACAAGTGAGAAGTTCCTCTCTTTATGTCCACTCTGTGCTTGTAGACTTCACTCTTATGCCAACCCCACAAACAGTAATATAATGGGTATGATCGGGTGATCTCGGTGTCCAGGCAATGTTTCCATTGCGACCAAACCAATGCCCAGGATTTGTTTTGTAGAGGTGCTGTTTCACTGGCCGCATGGAGTGTGCAGGAGCTCCGTCATGCTGAAAGTACATACGAGCTCGTGTTGCCAAAGGGATATCCTCTTAAGTGTTCTGGTAGCACTGCAGTACCGTACACTAAGACACAAGCACTGTCGGAGTGAGACTTGAGGTAAACAACTGCCCATGCAGAAGTGAATGTGTGTTGAAATTGTTAGTAAAGATGACACTACTTAACCTAATGTCACTTTGGTTATATCTCAGCTATATACAAGAGCAGCAAAATGCATTAAAGTTGGCGGTGGAGTGTTTGAACATCTTTTGTGAGGAAACGTACACAATTAAACAGAATTTAAGATAACAGTATCTTGATTTACTGACACCTACACTTTTCTGGTTCCTCATTCTTTTCATTAAATTACCCTGAAATGGTTAAGAAAAGGCCATATGTATATTAGAAGTTTTTTGTTCAGAATCATCACCAGTACTATCATCCCTCAAAGCATGTACCTTTCCTCCTGATTCACTCTGTATACAAAAATTGTTGAAAAGCATCATAAATGAATGCTTTACAGAAACATTATCACTGACTTGGGTAGGTGCCTTACAAACATGAGGATGTGAATCTATTAATAACATTTGTTACCTTCTTAATTCTCTCTTGCCATTCAAGTCTGGTTTTGAATTTTGGTGCACTCTGTATTTGTACATAGATACGGAATTTTTTATAAGTTATTCAAATACTCTTTACTTAAGATACTTTCAAATTGTGGTTTATTGAATAGGGTTGCCAGATAACTGCCCATCATATTTTAATTCTGTCTCTTATTTTGGAAGAAATATATTGTTTAAAATTTGTAACTTTTTATTTTATTTTTAAATTACATGTGTATAGTAAAAAAAAAATTGAAGGAATAATCAGACAAATTAATTTACATGTTCTTTATAAAATATCTACAGAGTATAGAAATGATTACATCAGTTACTGTGTTGTGTTTTCTCATGAACTTTATGCCAAAACAGATTGTAATTTTTTTAATCAAATAGTTGTTTAAGTACCTAATTCATTAATGCAGCTAAGTCTAGATGTGTACTGGGCAATTATAAATGATATCATCAAGTTTTAAGTGGATGTGTAAAGTAACATATACATGAAAATAAACTATACAAGTTTCAAACAATGTGACTTCATTTGTTACATTTGTAATGTGAATTTGAGCTCAACTAAAGTTGGTGGTACTGGTGTCATGTAAACTATCTCTTTTAAAAGCCTACCCCCCCTCCCCCCCAAAAAAAACAGAAACCGTTAGGTTGTGGGATCTAGGAAGCCATGGGTACATCATTGTTATCTTTAGCATCTTACCTAATCCAACTATGTAGCCTTGTGTTGAAGTGAGATGCACTTCAATGTGCCAATGGGGCAATGGTCCATCAAAGAAGTACAGCAAACTCCCAATTATCCGTGTTAATTGGGACCGAGATATGCACAGAAAATTGAAAAACGTGGATAATACAATTAAGTTATTCGGTGCATGGAAGTTGATCAGAAATGTATTTACCCACTTTAACACTACTTAAATGTAACAAATATTCATAAAATGTTGTATTAAATGTATCTAGGTGCGAGTCGTAATTATCATTATTTTATTTTACTCGTAAATATGAAGAAAAAAAAAGTGGGACTATTTCTTGTCATGACCACTCTGGTTACGACAGTTATTCAAAATGGCCACCATAACCAATGACAACTACACTAGTAATCACCGATATCCACACTTATAACCAGCGATGACAAATAATCAGCGATTCCCACACTACTAACCAGCAATAAACCCACTGCCACAGCATATCCGTGGTTTCAATCTGTAAATGACAAACTTTCAGCGACTCATGCAATGGAAATTTCCGAAATTGTATTGTATTCTCAGAATGTTGGTTGGTACCGTCAAATGCATCAGGGGAGGAGGTTGTGAGTGAAGGTTACTCTATTGTGCTGTTTTCTAATCGCAGTTCACAGTAGGACGTTTAAAAATAAATAATTTTTTCATAACAATACAAAATACAGTATTTTTTAAAAATATAGTAGAAAGAGTAATGCCTGGATAATACGTGCATGGATAATTGAGGGGGTCAGTGGAATAAGGGCCCATCCCAACTGCACTAAGTTTGGAGAAAAACTGCATTTTATTAAATTCTACATTGAGTAAAATATATAGAGCACACATTGATAATATTTGGTACATGTCTTGTACATAAAATAAGCTTTCTGTCTGCAAATGTATAGATCACTATGTTGTTTCATATGTCTAATCCAAGAAAAAGAAAATTGAGAATATAAAAAATACAACATAAATAAACAAATCAAATAACACAATTTAACTTGAATATTTGCAATAATCTACGTATTCTACGTTTGCAGCATTTGTATCATCATCCTCATCTGATTTTAAGGCTCCTGTTAAAATGTCTGGTGTACAGGTGGTACAAATGTCATGAGAGTCATGATGTCTTCTTTATCATCCTACCATTAGGATATTTTGTTGTCAATATTACATCTCGTAATACAGGTCACTTTCCTTTCCCTTTTTTAAAGGCTTATTACTTCCTCTAAAGCCAAATCACCAAAACTGGATTTTATGTACATTACATGTCTGTTTTCCACAATATAAAACAGATGCATTTCTGATGCTTGTCCAGCGTCACATTTCTCTTTGTGAACATTTAAGTTATCCAAATCTTTAAAATCTTCTGCATTTATCTCAATTACTGTGAATGGTTTCTTTGTTCAACTCTTTCTTATGAGGAGAGCCCACTGTTCAGGTGTATAAACCACTTGTGTTTTCCTTTTAACTTATTCAATCACACCAAAGTCAGCATCACAGGGAAGGAAAGTGTGACCTGGTACAAGAAATGTATGTTCAATTTCTTCAAACCAACCACAATCAATCATGTACAGCCAAAGTCCCATTATTGTATAATTCTTGTTTTGAACAACACATGAATCACTAGATACATTATAAGTTTCCTTTTATTAACACATTTTTCAAACAGTGGCACAGCTTTTAATAAACAACTAGCAATTTCGTCCGCACCTCTTGAAGCAACTGATTCAGGCCGATATGTATTCCTTTCCACTTTTGCGTAAAATGTTCTGCTTCGTTTTATTCTACTTTGCACATTTATTTTTCTTTTCTTATATTTTATTACACTATTTCCATTTGCACAAGAACCTGCCGCATCAGCCATTCTGCATTTACTGATATTTGCCGGCAGTGCTAGTCAGTATTGCAGCGGACTACAGAGTAGCGGACAATATACGGTCACGTGCCAGCAGTTGGGATGGGCCTTTATTTCCCGCGTGCGTGAAGAAGTTAGAAATTTTTCTTAGACATAAAGTCTCATTTAACCTCTTTTGAGCAAAGTTAGAATTATGAGCTTCTAAAGATTAACAGAAGATGGCCATAGGATACATAATCTGCAAACAACTAAAAATCAACCATTGGTTGGGATGGGCCCTTATTCCACTGAGCCCCTCAATTGTGAGTTTGTTGTATTGTAATTCCTTAGCTGTAGCATATTAAGGAATTGTACAACCTTCATAGAAAAATTGATTATACATATTGATTTAGATATTATGCCAATCACATTCAATTTGGTGAATCTTGTGTTTAACTGCTGCAAATGGTTGTTCAGTTCCCTCGTAAGAACAGTGCGATCATTACCTTATTCACATGAAATGTTGTTTTGTCTCTAAAAACCAGACAATCCACAAAATCATCATCTTCCATACAAGTATAGGGCTGATGGCCTATTATGATCTCGAGGCTGGATTTTCAGTCCGTCTCTTTTTCGGATGACCAAAAAATTTCTTTCCATGTGGGCAGTAGAGAAGCATGGCTTTTAGGATTCCATTCTTGGACATATTATACATAAGTTCTCTATTTGTATTGGTACTTGTTTATAAAATGTATAACTGATTCTAACTGAAGTTGTTGCAGAAGCTCTTTATTTCTTTTGTGATCCCATCGGGAATAATCTGAAGTTGTTCTCATGAACTTCATCTTGTTAGTTGTAATACAACGAATATCCTTATTTTTCATTGTCCATGCCTCATTTTAATTATTCTCATTATTTTATTGTATTTATAGATATTATTAGTGATGTGTTATTTATCGAAAAAAATTACCCAAGATAAGAAAAATCATTTATTCTTTCACACAATTTATACTTTAAACGAATTTTACTTAAGATAGGGTACTTCCCATGAGAGGCCATAACTTCTGTTTTTTTCCCATATTGATCTCCATATCTTATTTTTCACCTACAGTGTTTAAGGGTCGAATGTTTGAATGCATTAGACAGTAAAAGGCGTTCTCTGCTGATAAAGTTTTATCCAAACACATTTTTCTTACTCAGAAATTTATTCACGCGGTAATAATTGTAAGTTACCTAACAAGGTACCTTAAGATCGTAGCTCAAGATATAAACTTATGTGAAAATCCCGAAGGGAACCAATGTAGTTTGAAACTTATCCAAGATGTCGGACCTTGAAGACTTCGATCATGTTTTCGGTATACGCGGTGAAGAGGAATTTGATAGAGTCTACCAGAGAATTCAACTGGAAGAACAGGAGAATCGGCGTAATATTGCGCGTCACAGACGTGTTTGTATACGGTATTATTTGCGGGATGCAAGCATAAATGCATTCCTCTATAGCAGATGAAAATAACGGAAGTGGTTTTATCGCTGAGAATTCTGGGTAATTCGTTGCCAATATTACGAAAACGTCAACATTCATGCATGACCGGTAAGGCGGCCGTTAACCTTTAGAAGACTTGTGGGACATATTTGTCCATAAAATGTAAAGCCTTAAAGGACTTAGTGGACATATTTGTCCATTGATAACATTATTTCTTTGTAAAAGTATAAAAATTCAGAAAATGTTGCAAGGAAGTTATTTGTGGCTCTAACCTATTGTTTTAGATCAAGTATTCATAAAATAATAAAACATGTTGTATCTTTTCCACCCCTAATTTTGTGTTTAAATTATAATGAGTTAACATGGTAAATATCTTGTTAGTATTTATTTTTAAAAAAATATCTGATATGCTACTTACATTATTTTGATAATCCAGGATGCCTTGGTCACTCGTTTAGAACTGTCTTTTTGTATGATAGTCCTTGAAGCACCCCGATATACACAACCCAACGTTAATCTTTTCAATCCTGTTTGCATATTATGTTACACGCTAATTCACTACACGTATCTTAGGCGTCAGAGTCACTATCAGCGTATAATTCTTTCACAATTTCTTCTTCCGTAACTAATATAAGTGAAGCCATTTTTTATATTTTAAAAAACAAACCACAGTCTACAGTTACTAATTCGAGACTGAATACTAGTGTGGTTAGTACAAACTTGCTAACGGTTTGACTGCCACAGAAAAAAAAAATTGCTGATAACTCTGTCGTCAACAAGACTGGGTACCCATGTTTATGGTTTGAAAGCAGATTTTTCAAGGCACACGTGTTCACACTATGTCATAAAATTCCCCTTGCAACAGTACAGTCACCTTCAAATCATAAACTGAACCCGTTATAAAGTCAAACCAAAAAATATAGACCTCGCAAAATAAATTTTGACTTTTAATAATAAAATTCTCTATTGTATGTAAAAATAAAACATTTAATTGAATAATACACTCCTTTATGAATTAAATAAAAGTTATTTTATACTTATAGTTTATCCTGCTCCGGCAATACAGTAATAACTGTACATGGTATGTTTCCACTTGCAGTCTTCCAGAGTATCAACTGCAGAATATCCTCTCTGGCATGTTATCTTTATCGCTTCAGGGTTTCATTAGAAATGCTTGGTCATCTGCTGCTTTTGATATTACTCAGAATACCAGTTGCCTTTAAATGTCAATACCATTGCACAATCCTCTGGAATGATTGCTTTATTGTAACAGTGGATAAACAGTTACCATACTCCAGAACACAAATATCTGCAGCATAGACATCACTTTAGAAATTGCTCTTGTTGCTATCTCTTTAGAATAAGATAAAAACTTTGAAGGGAGTTCTTTTGGCATATGATAAACACAGATACATTGTATTCATCACTGGTCAACAGTGGGTTTGATGCCCTTGATATAAGATTAATTTCGGATATATTTATGCTCACAATTCATGAAACTCAATGATTTTGGAAGATTTGCTCTGGTGTTTTTTAAATCTTTATTTTCATTTTACACTACAAAAATCGGAAAATGTGAAAAATAACATATTATAATGTTAATTGTTTTTTAAAAATTAGTATACACTGACGTAAATATAAAGAAAAATGTCGAAAACCCATGTTATACTTCAGTGAAACACCTTTTATAAGATTTTCTTCTATAATTTATTAGAGCACATTCAGCACTTTCATGAATATATTCGTAAACTGTGCACTTGAAAGCTTAGAAATTTGCAGAGATATCCAGGAGAAACACCATCTGATAAATGAAAATGAACCCAGTACGTGTAAACCCCTCTACCAGATTTTCAGTGAAACACCAGTTTTGAATCCTGCTGATGATGGTACTAGTCCCGAAAGTACTACAGATAAATAACTATTAAAGTTGAGGAGACGGACCTTTTAGGTAAATATTTCATAATTTTGAATAAAACCTCAATGGAACATATCATGAATCTTATAAAAGTTGATTTTAGTAGTTGTGACTTAATAACAGTCAGGAACTGACATTTAAACACAACATTCAAAACTGGTACACAAATCATCTGTTTTAATTATTTAGGTTAAATTAACTCTGTATCAACAAAGAAGACATCAGAATCAAAACTTTGAAATATAATTCAGTTCTGGGTATAATCAATGTGGTCTTTAAGCCCAATCTTGTCAAAAAGAGACCAATAAAATGTTGGCCATGTTAGCATAGAATGAGATCAAATATATCTGCTAATGACAAGAAAAGTCTAAAATACAATTTATAATTATATTTGAGTTGTGAATTTTGACTCACCTCATATTTCTTGATTTTTATGCAGATCTAGGTTTCGTCACTAATTTTGCGACATTCTCGATGCCACACAACTGCCGTCTTGTGGTTGTCCCTCATGCAAATTGATTTCTGCACCCTCTGTTGGCTGACCGATGAACTTCCAAATATTTTTTTTTTCCTTTTATTCTTGCATATGTAAATTTTCTCCCAAATTGTGAGTTCTTTAGATTTTTCTAACTGTTCAAGTAATTTTGCCTTAGTTTCGTGTTTTTCTGACCATGCATGTGCAGCTATTGCAGATTTTTCTATTTCTATATTTTCAACATTTCTAAGGTGTTCTTTCAATCTTGTATTTAAATTCCTTTTTATTTTTCCTATGTATATTTTTTTTACGATATTTATAATTAAAATATAAAAATCATGATATACCAGGCTGGATAAGAAAGGAAATGTAGATAATGTAGATGAACTACAAATGCACATAGATGATATCTGGAGATGGATGTGTGAACACCTCAGAAATCCCACATACATTTTATATTACCAGACCATAAGAAAACACAGTCATTAGAAAGACCTAAAAATAGCCCAATTTCTGGCAGGCACATGATATCTGAGTTGAATGTTATATTCATATGTAAAGTACTTTCAAATCTCCATGTTCCTGGCTTTAAAATCTGGCAACCCTACCATTGTATATGAAATTGAATAGGATGTAATCTAAAAAAATAAGGTAAAGTTTTTGTATAATTGCAGTCTATTAAAGACCAAAGCTTCATATATGTAAAACTAAATTCCCTCTTAAAATGTAGAATTAATTTGTTTACATTTAGGCATTCTAATTAATAAATCTACTGATATACAACTATAATAATATGATTGATCATACAAAGCATTTTAATTGGTTAATAGTTTTTTCAGATTAAGTATTAAATTTTTCTAATTGGCAAGCTTATGAATATTCAGATATACCCTAAAAAAATGAGTTGAATTAAATTTATTTATTTAGTCTGGTCAAGGTAAGAACTGGAAACAATAACAAGGTACATGATAAAAACTGAGGAAACAAAATTATGAATCTCCTATATGAAGATCTATTCTATGCAACTTTGATATTTACATTGAGCTGTTGTCTTGAAAGATCTTACAGTATTTTAGAACAAATTGCCCTGAAATTGATAGTCTGAATTGAAACTTCGAGAGTTTGAATAAAGAAAGGATGTGCATGAACAGGGTGAGATTTCTGTAAGTTATATACTTGTATAAACTTATTTTTTGATCATTCAATGAATATTTTTGTAGTAAAAGATTTGCTGAACACTGAATGCATCTACAAAATTTAAATTGTGGTCTGATTTTACAGCATTCAAAGATTCTACTCTTTTGTGTACATTTACAGATTTCTTATCAAAAACCAAACTCAGTCTAATTTCACATGCAAAAAAAGAGAAAAAGATACCTGTACCTTAGCAATTTCAACTTCTCTGTAAATCCTCTACCTGTGTCTTGCATAATGCCAGGTCGAGAGATGAGTTAAAGAATTATTGAAGGTCTGGTATACACAGATGCTGATTGACTAGGCCTGTCTCACTATCACAGGAGCAGATGATTTGGACAAAATAAATGGCATGTGTATGAAGAAGTGGTTGAAATAAACCCTAATAAAATCGTGTCCTGGGTCTGATTGTTCACCATGACGTAAGTGGAGGGTGAGTGGACTAAACACTTACACTACGGATCTCTGCCCTTTTAATTTTTCTTGAAATAGTTTATTTATTGTCCACCATCAAGCTAAGGTTCTGTGGTCACATTGTCTTTGTGCCAAGGTGAGTTCTTTTAACCGTGTTTTAATTTGAATTGTTACCCTATAGTAGATTAAAAGTAGAAAAATCCTGCCAAGTCATGCATTTGCCTTTTAAACATGGAAGTATCTTGATAAGTGTTGGCATGTGAGCAATGGAATTGTGGTAATAGAAGGTAAGATTCCTAATTTTAAGTATTTGATTACAGATCAGGGATTGTAGCAATATAGTATTTTAAGTTTATATGGATGAAAAATGGATTATTAATTGTGATATCATAGCAATTATTTTATTTTCTTGATATTTTAATGAATACTGTTGTAGTGCTATTCTTGAACATGGCTTGTTAAAATTGAAGAACGTGGTGCTTAACATATCAAATTTGCTAATCTCTCATTCCCAATCCACCATTAGATGTCTATTTATTTCAGTTTCTTTTTGCCATTTGCAATTACATAATAGCACAAAATACAATGTTACTTTCTAGTAGAGAGGTTAAATGGATATTACCAATACATAGAAAATTAATTTATCCCTTGATACTGTATATTATGCATGTTTATGTAATGTTCATCTTCCCAAATTTAATTCTTTAATGTATCTCAAATTAGAAAAATAGAAAAACATTAAAATAATATGTAAATCAGTGTAATTGTTTTATGAAATTGTGCTGCATTTGTTTAAAATTTAAGTTTTCTTTCACTATTAACGCCTTATATGTATCTCATCCATTGATACAAAATAAATTTTTGTTTATAGATTTAAATGTTGCATATTTCTTTAAACTTTTTTTTCTACGAAGTACTTCATTTCTGAACAATCATTGATGTATGATTATGAAAGAACTCCTCTAAAAAGGCCATTATATAATAAACAAGAATGAGAAAATTGGGGAGAAATACCACAAGTTTTACAAATATTTTGGAGAGAATATCTGATTAAAGAAGAGATGTTCCCTGTATATTAGGAAAAAATTAATTACTCTCACAATGATCAAGTTCATTTGGCAGTAGGAAATTAAAGGAGATAAAAATGCATAATATTTATTGAACGATAGTGATATCAATAATGAGGATATTAAGTAAATAATGCAACCCCTCCATGGTATTTTTACCTTGTGGTAGAGTGACTTGCATGCTTAAATGATCCCGAGAGCTATGCTGGCAGTAGCATTGCTGCCAATAGGATTACCCATGCCGGACTGCTCGAAGGTGATAAGCCAGATGAAAAAAGTACCTTGGTCGAAAGAGTGATGATCTTTCAACATAAAAATACAACTGTCAAGAAATGCGGACATGGGTTCCACTGGGGTAAAATTTTCTGGAGGTCAAATAGTCCCCATTCGGTTCTCCGGGCAGGGACTACTTCAGGGAACATATGCCAAAGGCTCAAACACAGGGACATGTTCCAAGGAACATGGAATGTTAGGATTTTATACAATAGCGGGGCACTAGAGGTATTAATGTGGGAATTAGATAAATCACCCTTGGATATAGTCGCTTTACAGGAAGTTAGATGGCCAGGAGAAGGTAGTCAGGAATCAGGAAGTTTTGCATTATACTACAGGGGTGCAGAAAGACCTGAATTTCGAATGGATTTTTTAGTCCGAAGGAGGATCCTGTCCGCTATCCGAGATATTAAGTTTGTCAGTGATAGGATATCATATAAAATTCTAAAGGGTAAACGACATGATTTTGTAATTGTAAATGTACGTGCTCCCACAGAAGATAAAGATGACTAGATCAAGGATGAGTTCTATGAAGAATTAGAATGCATATTTGATAGTTTTTCACGATATATGAAATTTGTCTTAGGAGATTTTAATGCAAAAGTAGGGCAGGAAGATATATTCAAACCAATAGGCAAATTCAGTCTTCATGAAGATAGTAATGACAATGGAGTTAGATTAGTCACCTTTGCCACATCAAAGAATCTCATAGTTAAGAACTCAACTTTTCAGCATAAGGATATTCATAAATACACCTGGATGTCTGCGGATAGATCATATATTAGTGGACAAATGCTGGCACAGTAGCATCATCGATGTTAGATCAGTTAGAGGGACAGACTGCAATTCGGATCATCATTTGGTCAGGGTAAAAATTAGACAATGGCTATCACTTATGAGGAGAACAAACACTAAAGATGATTCTGAAAAATTTGAATAAAAAATACTTGAAAAATGATGAAATGCAGCAAGAATACTAAATCAAAATTGCTAATAGATTTTGAAGTACTGGAATCTTCAAATGACAATGTGGCAAAGGAAGAAGAAACTGATATACATAAAAAATGGTAGGCTATAAGAGATACTATTAAATTGTCAGAATCAGAAAGCATTGGTTATTTAAAAAAGAGGCAAAACAAGAAATGGTTTGATGAGGAATGTGCCAATATTGTAAAGAAAAGAAAGCTAGCAAAAATGAAATGATCACATGAGCCAAATGAGGTAAATTTAAAAACAAACAGGGTAGTATTCAGCAGATGCCCGGAGGAAAACCACCAGGTTACTAAGGAGTGAAAGTTGGGGAAATATTTGTAAGAGAAGATAATGATCTTGAATTGAATGCAAAAAAATAGGACCAACATTAGAGAATTATATCAGGGAATTAGGATAGAGAAGAAAGGTGTTCAGGCTAGAAAAAATGATAATTCGGAATGAAAATGGGGTGTAGAATGATGGTGGGAGAATAACACAGCCATGAACTATGATTGCCGAGGAAGTAGATTATACATGGGAATGATTGGAAAGCATTAGCTCAGGATAGGGATGTAGGGAGAGCTTAGGTCTGTGCGGCCATGAACCTACGGGTTCGATAGTGCCGAGTGAGTAAGTAAGTATGAAATGGGGGGAATGATTGCAGATTGCAGGGGGAGTATATAAATAGATGGAAAAGTTACTTTAATCAGCTATTAAATGTACATAGAGAACAGGGCTTATTGAGGAGGATAATTTACAGACAGCAGAAATGCTAGTCGCAGAACCAAGTGCATTTGAGTTTTGAAATGGCGATAGAAAATTGAAGATGTATTAAGCATCAGGTTCAGATAAGATCCCAGCAGAACTTATAAAATCAGGGGGGAAAAAAAAATTGATGGACAAGATATGCCGGTTGCTTAGTAGGATTTGGGAAAAAGAAGCTCTTCCAGATGAATGGAAAGAATCAATTATTATCGTACCAATTTATAAGAAAGGAGATAAACCTGATTGCAACAACTACAGGGGCATCTCATTACTTTCAACTTCATACAAAATTCTAACAAATATATTAGTAACAGACTTACTCCCTATATTGATGACATTCTAGGAGATTGTCAGTGTGGATTTAGAAAAAAACGGGTCTACAATAGATCAGATTTTTAGTTCAAGACAGATTATAGAAAAGAAGTGGGAATATAATGGCACTGTGCTTCAACTATACGTAGATTCAAAAAGGCATACAATTCAATTAAGAGGGAGAAGCTATATAGTATCCTGCTGGAGTTCGGAATTCCTAAAAAGTTATAGGAATGTGTCTAAATGGCACAAAGAGTAGGGGGCATGTAGGCAAACTGTTTTCAGATACTTTCGAAATCCACTATGGATTGAAGCAAGGAGATGCGCCATCTCTACTATTTAAATTTGTACCAGAGCATGCCATCAAATCTTTAGAGGATGAAGAAGGCCTACAACTCAATGGTATTAATAAACTGTTAGTTTATGCTGATGATGTACTATTGGGTGGTAGCAAAAATATACTAAAGGCCAACACACATACACTATTGAGCGACACTAAGAAATTGAGACTGGAACTAAATATCAGTAAAACTAAATATATGGTTATACTTAGAAATACATTATCATCATCATCATCTGCATTCACGGATTAGGTCTGTTGACCCGTTCCGACTTCAGCCCATCTCTTTCTAGGACTGCCCACATCTCGGGTGCCTTTAGGTTTGTATTTTGTTATTTGTTTTGGATATCTATCTTCATTCATTCTGTCTATGTGTTGCTTCCATTTTTGTCTATATGTATCTATTTTATCAGTTATTGCAAATATTTCAAGATCCTGTCTTATTTCTGTGTTCTTGATTCTGTCTTCCTTAGTGCACCCATCCGGGTTTTCTTCTGCTGAAGTTTATGAGTAAGTTATTTTTTACTAGTAGAGGTTATCAGCCTCTAGCCAAACCCCTCTTCCTGGAGGACAGGGAACAGCAATTTCGGAGTGTTCGTCTCCTAGAGAAGTTGCCTTCACTACAGCTTTGGGGACTTCTCTTCTCCCCACGTAACCCTGTGGACGGGGCCCTACCCAGGTACTACCCACTGGGTGAGTGGGACCTGGAGCTCACAAAAGGGCAGGGGTGCCTACTCCCTGGAATGGACTACCTCTTTCAAGGGTACCACTCTGTTACCCTATAGAAATACATTATATAAGGGAAATGAGCAGCTAAGTACAAATGAGGGAAATTTTGAGGAAGTGGCTGAATTCAAATACCTAGGAACAATAATCACAAATAGGAATGAGATGCACAAAGAAATTAAACATAGGCTCAATTCTGGAAATGCATGCTATTATGCATTACAGAGACTCTTGATGTATCAACTCCTTTCAAAAAACATCAAACTGAAAATATATGAAACTATTATTCTACCAGTTATATTACATGGATTCAAAAACATGGACTCTTGCTTTAAGAGATAAAAGGAGATTACGAGTATTTGAGAATAAAGTTCTTAGGAAAATGTTTGGACCAAAGAGAGATGAACAGACAGGAGAATGGAGAAAGCTTACATAACAGTGGACTACAAGGTCTTTATAGGAAGTCAGATATAACACGTGGCATGAATGGGGAATGAAATATGTACATGGAAGCTTCTTGTAGGAAAACCAGAAGGAAAATGCCCAGTTGGTAGACCAATAATGAGGTGGGAGAATAACATTAACTATGATTTGAGGGAAGTAGATTATACAGGGAGTGATTAGAAAGCATTAGCTCAGGATAGGGTTGTATGGAGAGCTTATGTCCATGCGGCTTTGTACCTATGGGTTCGATAGTTCAGTGAGTAAGTAAGTGTGCAAGATGTAGAAAATGCCTTCAAAAATCTGCAAAGAGAGAGGAATCTGGCAAAAATAAACATACTGGATGAGATAGATATTCTAAAAGGACCAGCCTCATGGGCTAGTGGTCAGCATTTCTGACTGCAGTTCATGAGGTCCCAGGTTCGATTCCCAGTCAAACCACAGGAATTTTTTCTTAAAGGGAATTTTTCCTGTGGTTGCCCATGGTCTGGAATTTAGGTTAAGTTTAGGCTAATAACTCTCCTGGTACTTGATTATCACCAATCACATCATTGGAGTAACATAACTCTGCCTTCCATGTCCCCAACCTAAGAAATTGATTACAATTCCACCAATGCTGGAGGAGAGAAACCAGAAATATCTGGTGGCATTAGACAAAAAAAAAATCTAATAGAAATTGATAACTTGATTTTGAATGAGAATGCACCCAGTACATACAATCCTCTACAAGATTATTTAAAATAAGTGGTATCAAAACAACCTGCTGAGGATGGGCTTGGTGCTGAAAGGCCTACAGTGAGTTAAATGTTTTATTATTTGGGGAGACTGAAAATACAAGGTACCAGATTTCATAATTTTCACATTGTGACTAATACCTCAATGGAATTTTACCATGAACATTATCAGTATTGACATAAAACATATTTTAATCTAAAGTACAGGAGCAACCTACAATGCTGTGGATTAGAAATATTTTTGTAAATGAAGTGAATTTGAATTAAAAAATAAATAGGTACAGAAACATTCTGGTATCGAATGGTGTTGGAGTAAGATACAAAAGAAAACTGTATTACATTTTGAGAAGAGAATAAAATTTATATGGTGCAATTCATAATTTCAAAATACTGGTACTAATATACCTCTTGTCATACATCTTAAATCATGGGTCACCTCCAATTTAATTGAATATTTAACAAATGTTATGTGATAATAACCAGTATGGATTGTAATTTTATGAACTGAAAGTTGAAACCTTGAGAGGAAGAAAGAAATGCAAGTCACATGACAGGAGGTATAGTCAGGTAAAATTATTACTGATAATAAATGTGAATATTTCTATTATGGCAGAATAACCAAATTTTGATTTGCTATTAGAAAAAACTTTCCAAGTTAGGAAATTTAATTTGGAAAAACAAACCCGGCCGTGGATGATGGAATTTTAGGATTGAAAAATCTAAGGATCAAGTCCTCCGGGAATGACTTTAAAGCCATCATAAACGATCCTCAAATCTAAAAAAACGTTATGGCAGTATAACCAAATTTTTATTTTCTATTAGAAAAAACATTCCAAGTTAGTATTGATCTCCACGTGAGTGCCTCTTGTAGCCCAAAAAATGTCAAAACTATGTTCTACCTCTCTTCAGGTGTACTGCAGAATTTGTTGGAAGGGCAAGCATATTGTGTGCTTTGGAAGATCAGCCAGGTCCTACACCTAAGTCTGATAAATTAGGGTGTTTATGTACCCTTAAGAAGATATAAGATGCTCAAATTATGGTGGTATCTTTGAAGACAATGGAATGGAGCCTGCTTCTTGAACTCACCTTCATTGGAAACTGTTAATTAAGGTAATTTCTTACTTCTTTGGTATTTCATGGAGATGCACCATTCTGGTGGAATATGAGGAAATGCATTCATGTGCATGTTGGTGAAATGTGTCTTAAGTGAAGATCACAAAAACCATACATTGAGTTTAGGTGTGGCTAACTAATGTTTCATTACAGTTCATGGGTTTTCTTCTCCCCATAGTCTACGGTTATGCTGATGTGTGGATGGTGAGTTCATTTAATTCTACTTAAGGATATGAATTATGTATTATAGTCTTCTGTAAGGGTATGACCCATGCAGAAATTTCAAGTTGTATTTAGTCTTCTGTAAGGGTATAACCCATGCAGTAATTCCAACTTGTATTTAGTCTTCTGTAAGGGTATAATCCATGCAGAAATTCCAACTTGTATTTAGTCTTCTTTAAGGGTATGACCCATGCAGAAATTTCAACTTGTATTGAGTCTTCTGTAAGGGTATGACCCATGCAGAAATTCCAACTTGTATTTAGTCTTCTGTAAGGGTATAACCCATGCAGAAATTCCAACTTGTATTTAGCCTTCTGTAAGGATATAACCCATGGAGAAATTACAACTTGTATTAGGCCATTGTCTGTATGTCACTGTGTACCCCAGCTTTTCAACTTGCTTCTTGATGGGCCATGCCTTTTTGTTTGTTCAACTTGACAAACCTACTTGCTAAGAAATGTACTATCTGCTGCGATTAATCAGTGTTGCCAGGTTGACAAATTTATCCTCTGGCATTGAGAATTTTTAACCAAAAGGGATTGAGAAATTATGCGAAACATGGACTCTTACTTTAAGGGAGGAAAGAAGATTACGAGTATTTGGGAATAAAGTTCTTAGGAAAATTTTTGGGCCAAGGAGAGATGAACAGACAGGTGAATGGAGAAAACTACGTAATAGTGAGCTACATGATATGTATAGGAAGCCAGATATAATATTTAAATCTCGTAGACTGTGATGGGCAGGACATGTGGTACGTATGGGGAATGAAAGAGGAGTATGGAAGCTTCTTGTAGCAAAACCAGAATGAAAACACCCAGCTGGTAGACCAAGAATAAAGTGGGAGAATATCATCCATGATTTGAGGGAAGTAGATTATACAGGAGATGATTGGAAAACATTAGCTAAGGATAGGGATGTATGGAGAGCTTATGTCTGTGCAGCCATGAACCTATGGGTTCGATAGAGCCAGTGAGTATTTTTTTTGTAGAATTTAGGGATTTCTTATTTTCTTATTTCAGCTGGGGTTCTTTTATTGAACTTTATATAATAGTAGAAAATATTTTCTTTTTTTATGTTTTCACTAGTAGTGTCATTATTTAGATGTTTCTGCATTATTAGATTATTGGTAAGATAATTATTATTAAGATAATTGACAAGAAAAGTGCACTCAACCCCTTTGGCTTCTAGACACCTTAAATATAATTAATATAAAATTATAGAATATTCACCTGAAAGGTCCGTCTCCTCAACTTAATTATCATTTAACTGTAGCGCTTTCGGGACTTGTCCCATCATCGGCAGGATTCAAAACTGGTGTTTCACTGAAGATCTGGTAGAGGGGGTTGCATGTATTTGGTTCGTTTTCGTTTATCAGGCTGTCGTTGTGAGCTGCTTTCATGATTTCCATCTCTTCGAGTACTCGAAGAAATCCTGCCGATGATGGGACAAGTCCCGAAAGCGCTACAGTTAAATGATAATTAAGTTGAGGAGACGGACCTTTCAGGTGAATATTCTATAATTTTATATTAATTCTGAATAAACCTCAACGGAACACATCATGAATCTTATAAAAGTTGACCTTAAATATAGTATGTATACATGCATTTTATTACATTAAGCAAACCAGGTTACTGACAGTCCCACTGCTCCCATATTGTATACACATACATAATACGTACATTCAAGAAGTTGTGGTGAATTTTAATTATTAGAATTTTATGGGTGTGGGTTCACATAAGCTATCACCATCAGCAACTGTCCACCAGTCATTCGATTTATGTAATCAAACAGGTATAACATTATAACTGCAATGCTTATGCAAGTTTAAAATGGACTTTCATGTGTTTTATTATAATACAGGGTGTCTACACCAAAATGCCCTAATTTTCAATGTGCTCCCTATACCAGTAAATAAAGAAAATTTATTTGCAAAAAATAATTGTATGGGTTATTAAATTCTAGAAAAAAAAATACATTTCCACATGAGCTCCTGCAGTGAAACACAGAATCATCATCATTTCCTTTTGCACTTAGCTGGAGCATGGGTACGTAATGAAATTTCTCCATTTAGCTCTATCATCTGTCAACCTCTTCACCTCCAATCAAGTCTTTCCCATTTCAAATATTTATCCTTCAATAGTCCTCTTCCAAGTCATTTTTGGTCTTCCTCTCTTCCTTGAACCTGGAGGATTCCAGTCCAGTGTGCATCTTTTTATTGTATTTTGAAGTTTATGCAAGAGTATCTCCAATCCAATGCCACTTTCTTTCCTTTATTTGTTTTATGTTAGGTGCCTGCTCAGTTTTCCGCCATAGTTCTTGGTTTGACATTGTTTCAGGCATCTCACATTTAATATCCGATGCAAACGACACATAGTTCTTGGTTTGACATTGTATCAGGCATCTCACACTTAATATCCAATGCAAACGACACATAGAATATCCAGTCTGTATTCAATTTTTGTCCAGGTCCACTGCAACATATCCAGAATGATGATACCAATGTCTTCCACAATCTAGATAGAGTCCTGCAGACTGTGAATGATCATAAATTTGAATTTGGGGGGCACAAAATCCACATTTTATCAGGAAAATAGTGCAAGATAGCTCAAAAGTGAATAAGAATTAAATGAATCGTGATTTCTTCTTACCTCATACTTCTATGTTTTTTTAAACACAGCACTGCAGTATTCTTTTAAAAAGAAAAAAATTGACAGTCATGAAAACAGCTGACGATGGTGACAATGGGTCGCCGATACTGCAGTACTGTGTTTAAAAAAAACGTAGAAGTATGAGGTAAGAAGAAATCACGATTCATTTAATTCTTATTAATTGAACCTCATAATGTTAAAAATTCCCAAATTTAATATATAAATCAAAAGTGAATATTTGATGCGACCTCTTTTCTAACAAGACCATCTAAATCATTCTTCTTTCCAGAGTGGACTGTCACATGAGTGAGGCACCTGGACATGCTGGAGAATTTTTTCTTCTTTCCTCAGGTTGAAGACCTGCAACTAAACATATGGTTTTAGGAAGATGGTGCTCCACCTTACTGGTCATTGCACGTCCAAAAAAAATTCTGAATGAAACATTTCCAGAACACTGAATAGGATGAGGTGGACTCCTGAAGTGGTCTCCATGTTCCCCTAACATCACATTATTGAATGTTTTTTGATCAGGCTATTTGCCACTACATTGTGGGACATTTGATTGGGAAGCCATTGGTACCATCACCTTGGACATGTTGTAGCAGACTGGACGGAAATTGAATAAAGACAGGACATTCTTTTCTGCAGGAGCTCAAGTGGAAGTGTGTTGATTTGTTGTTTGTAATGTTTTTAAAAACTTAATAACTCATAGAACTTATTTTTTTAAAAATAAATATTCATCATCAATTTTGAGAATTTTCCTAATCATTGAGGGTTTTCTCCAACCAATCTTGGTAATTAACATGAATTTAAAAAAAAAATACATAAATGACTACGGACTTACACACTATCAGTTTGTAACAAACATTCAGAAATTTCCCTTAATTAAAGTTCTCCATCATTCTCTGTCCTCTGTGTCTTCATCCGTTACACAAATAAATATTAAATAAATAAATATTATTAAGGGTAGCCATGAGTGAATTTTACAACTCCGAAACTAATAGAGATATTTCTTTCAAATTTTTACCATAGATGTCTACCTGTATGAATAACATTTATGATACATTTCAAGTGATTTGTTATATTAGTTTGCAAGTTACATTATTTTTTCTTTTTTATTTTAATCAATTATAAAAGTTCCGTGCACTACAATTTTCAATATTTTGTTCCAATATTTTGCTAGGATATTCGTTATACTCATTGTTTTTAAATATGCATTGGATTTTTCTGTGCTGTTAATACTTTGAGAAAAAAATGTTAACTGATTTTTCATATTGGCAAAAATCGAGATACATATCATCATCATCATCCAGTATTATGGCAGCTGCTGCCGTCTTCTGGAAACCAAATGCCATTCCTCTCTATCCATCCATTGATCTTCCTCCATTCCTCTGATATTCATAGCTACTTGTACCCTTTCTATCCAAGTTTTCTTCGGTCTTCCTCTCTTCCTCCTTTCTATTGGGATCCATTCCATAACAATTTTTGGCAATCTTTGCTCTGGCATTCGTTTGACATGACCATACCACTGCAATCTTTTCTTTTCTATGATGTCTATGATGTCTGGCTCCTCTTGTACACCCATAATTTCCCTTATTTCTTTATTTCATATTCTATCCATTCTAGATTTTCCAGCTGATCTTCTTAAAACATCCATTTCTGTACTTAAAATTCTTTTCATTTCCCTGGTAGGAATTTGCCAGACTTCAGCAATAATTATATACATATGATAATATAAAAAATCATAATTCATGACGTTAATTACCAGGACGTCCACTTAAAAGACTTCTGGATGGTGTTTCTCTTGAGGCCGAAACAGGTCAACAAATGGCCTAAATTCGTGAATGTACTATGATGATGATGATAATTCATGAGCATTTTGAGTATGATTAAAATCCAATGCAATTTTGGTTCTTTGTATTCTTACATATTCATTCATAGTATTTCTGCCCGAGGGCAGGTCCTTCACTGCAATCATAGCACTTCCATGCTATGCTTGCAGCTTTACTAGGGAATTGTAGGTGTGGTAGCTTCTTTCCGTTGCTTTCCACACCGGTGAAGGATGATGATGATGATGACCATATGGTTTCAGGGACCGTTTGGGCCTTAAAGTTTTATTGACATTTGTCTTACAGGTAAGGAAAAACCCCGATAAAAACCTCACCCAGAAAAACTGTCCCGATCGGGGATCGATCCCGGGCCCGCTACGTGACAAGGCAGCACGCTACCTCGAGACCACAGCAGTGGATATTCTTATGTATAAGTGCTGAAAATTTCAGTTGAATAAGGCAAACATTGCAGTGCAAGGAGCTTTTTTTTTTAATAGGCATGCACTTGAAAAATACACTTTGAGAAAAAAGGTTACAAAGTTTTTCATGCTTCTGACTGCTTTAATAACACACAGTTCTAATTTCTGTGTCGAAACAAATATTTGTTTTGGATATTTGTGCCAAACTGTATGGTAGAGATCTCATTACCATTTTGGGTTTTTCCTTTTTTTGCCGCTCTCCAATAATACATCTGATGCCAATCTTTGATATATTGGTATCATTTTTACCACTAGTTCTGGGGGAGTTAAAAAATGCCTGCCAGGGCTTTAATAATGACGAAATAGCGATAAGTATTTTTCTTGAAGAGGATGCTTAGGAGAATTTTATGAGAGATAAAACACAAAATGTGTGTTTTGGTCAATTTTCACTCAAAATTCACTCATGGCTACCCTTAAACTTTTCAATCTTAAATATTAATCACTTCTCACCAAATGAAAAATTTTTTTTGAAGAGAAAAATATATGCCTGAATCGGGATTTGAACCTGAACTCATTGGGTTCAAATCCTGATTCAGGAATATATTTTTCTTAAATTAAATCATTTTAAGTCTGTTCATCTTACCTCAATATTAATGTTGATTTGTTCTTGAACATGTTTCAATTATATCATAATCGTGCATCTTGTCTGGGCAAGATGCTGATGATGATTATGATGTATTCGAAACATATTCAAGAACAAATCAACATTAATATTGAGGTAAGTTGAACAGACTAAAAATAATTTAATTAAAATAACCTCAAAATATCACTTCCTAAAATAAAATATGTATATTTTTCTCTTCAAATAAAATTATTTAACTTTATTTGTTTGGTATAGGAAGCACTTTGAAAATAGGGCATTTTGGTGTAGACACTCTGTAGAATGCTATAATCTGGATTTCTGTGAAATTACAGATTTTTTCCTCTGTATGTATCTGTCGGAGAACTTGAAATATTGACAGACTGCCATGAGCATTGTATTTCATATTAATATTACGTATTTCCTAAAATACTATGCATTTTAAAGATAATCACATATTTTCACATATTATGTTATATGTTTAATTGAATGCATTGGATAATAAAAATTATAATTTACTAAAATGTTTTAAGATATACATTCTTAAATTGAAATTTGTCAGAACAGGAATAGGATACCTTTTCCAGCTTCATAATTGGTCACTATACACGTATAAGGTATTTCCTGTCATCTTGACATTCTCACCCTCGCCGATTTGATAGGTTTCACTATATTTTCTGATTGATGACAAAAAATAACTCCCAAAAATAATAAGACATCTATATATTGTGACTTACTGTGTTTTGAGCCATGATTTAATTTTGGATTTTACCCTAATCTGATGGGACATAGTGTATGTATAGGTTCAATTTGTGTAAAAAATTGTTTACATAAAAGCATTTGAAGTGGTCTGAACATACAGTAGTGAAATCATGCTACAAACTAAACAAGCAGAATATAGAATACATGACCAAAGTCTATAAAAAGGGACAATAAGCAACCTGTTAAAGTTTTTTTTTGGGGAAACAGGCTCTTTGTCTAAAGAAGCGACATCTCATTAAAAATGGTTGTCTGTTTACCTTATTGCAAATTAATGCATTAGAAACTTTTGTACTTTTTTTCTATAAAATTCTGATTTGTGACACAAAGTCTAAAAGACATTTTGATTAAACTCGAAATTTCTATTTTCTTTGTGTATGTACAGCCTTTGAAAGAATTGATGGCACATAGATAATTTTAAGTCCCAGAACGAAGCCATTCCGCATGTTCAGTCATCAGTCATCAGCTACTTGGTTCACAAGTGCATAACTATTTGAGAAACTAAAATCAGTTCTATTTCGTTGTGTGTATAGAAGGAAAAATAATTTCACGTAAATAATTAGTGCGATAAATGCTGTAAATAAAACAAAGGAAAACAAATAAAAGAAAACAGAGAAGAAAAAAAGGCATGATAGCAGGATCAAACATGCGACCTCATGCATGGGAAACACGTTCTGTCCAAAAAACCACAACCGTCCATGCCAGAAACAGTCTGGATGAAGCGATGCAATACTCCAGGACTTAGATATTAACTAAATTAGTTCAAATTATTGTAATCAATGGTAAAGAGAAAAATGTTTGCCTGAACCGGGAATCAAAACCCCGAACCTTCAGCTTTCAGTGCTGATGCTCTGACCACTGAGCTAATTCAGGCTCCATTCCCATCCAAGCATAAATCATCCTCCCTTTACCTTATTCTCTTGGTCCCACATTCAGTGCAATGAATGATCATTCACAAATACACAATGAATGGCTTCTACTTTAATAAAACATGGAGGGATTCCACACAGCTATAGCATCATTTACTAAATTAATGTTGAGAAGATAAAGCTATTACTATGATAGAAATAAGTAAATTAATGAACACAACTAAATTATTGTAATCAGTGGTAACGAGAAAAAATAAATTAAAGAGAGGATTGAGATGGGAATGTAGCCTGAGTTAGCTCAATGGTCAGAGTATCAGCATGGAAAGCTGAAGGTTTGGGGTTCGATTCCTGGTTCAGCCAAACAATTTTCTCTTTACCATCAATTACAATATTTTAGTTGTGTTCATTAATTTACTTATTTCTATCATAGTAATAGCTTTATCGTCTCAGTATTAATTTAATAAATAATGTATGGAGTCCCTTCATGTCTTCTTAATGTAGAAGCTATTCATTGTGTATTTGTGAATGATGATTCATTGCATTGAATGTGGGACCAAGAGAGTAAGGTAAAGGGAGGATTTATGCTTGGATGGGAATGTAGCCTGAATTAGCTCAGTGGTCAGAGTATCAGCACAGAAAGCTGAAGATTTGGGGTTCGATTCCCGGTTCAGGCAAACATTTTGCTCTTTATCATTGATTACAATAATTTAGTTGTGTTTATTAATTTACTTATTTCTATCATAGTAATAGCTTTATCTTCTCAATATTAATTTAATAGTTCAAATTAATCAGATGTGTTTTGCATTAGTTTTGGAAATAAACAATCTTGTTTTGTAAACAAAGTAATGAGATGTTATAATCATTATTTATTTTCTATTGATGGCTTGTTCCCTCTAATTAATGTATTTCTCTATATATTCTTCTTGTAAGCCCATGTTTTCCCCTTAACAGAGATTTAGGCGCTCTCCCCCTACAGGGAAGAATTTGAACCATACTAATTTAGTTACACTTGTTTTCTTATAGATGTCATTTGAGTGGTCCGTGGTCAGTGTTCCACCTCATACTGACATCTAGGAAACCAAGGTAGTACTAGGACAGGAAAATTCGGTAAATTTTGCTTAGAGGCCTTTTCATTCAGGCTTAAGGATCTTTTACGAGCCTGAAAATTTTCAGATTCGGGACCCACGGTTTGAAGTCCCTCCCAGAGGACTTGCTCCTTGGATTTTTCCATCCTAAAAAAAAAAAAACAAATTTATTTATTTAACAAAGCCTGGTAATGTGTAGGCCTTCTGAAAATTAACGTTATTAAAAAAATTTTCCTGACCAGGATTGAATCTGGGCCCGCGTCGTCACAAGAGAGATCTTACCGACTGCTCCACTGAAGCAAATGATACGAATACTGCATGAAGAAAAACTTATGCCACTCGATTTGAACTAAAAGGAGACAGAACACATAACAACTTACTGGTGTGAATTGCGCTTCAAAACTCTTAACTTTCGATCATCTAGATTTGCACCATCTATTTTTTTCAAAGGCTGTACATGATGTGAAGGAAGTTCATTTACTCATTTTTTTTTTTGGAAGAGACATTCACTTAATTGCCACAGCTATTTTAATAAGTCTGAAAAATGTTTTATTATAGAACGATAAATACATTGAAGTCCAATGATTTTACATTACCAACAATTACAGCTTGTACCATACATCATAGACTTAACAAGTTGGCAATAATGACCTCTTATGTTCTTAAATAAACACACTGTTATAAAATATTATTTATTCCATGTTCTAAGATGTTTTACATGGTCTGTTCACAATGTTACAATATTAGTAACACTCTCCCAAGAATACAATGAAAATTGATAAACAGACAATTTCTTAAATCTCCAACATAATTTTGTTGTAGAAAATGTTCTACTTAACAAAGATCAAAAGCAATATTTGCATTGCTTTTCTTTGTAAATATGCTGAACTTTTGTTAAAACATTAGAACATCAAATAACAAGCTACTACTAAGGAAAATTGTTTTAAGTTCACAAGCAATACATGATCACTGTATTTTGATCTGGGAAGAGAAAAAGACTTGAGTTTGCAGGAGAATTTGAAATACCAAAGAAAGAATCTATAGTTCTGATATTAGTTTAAAATAATCAAAACATGAGTTGGATAAATTATATTTGAAGAGAAAAATGTTTGCCAAGACCGAGACTCGAACCCGGGACCTTTGGCTTTCCGGGCCAATTGCTCTACCAACTGAGCTACCGAGGCAAGTTGCAATCTAGATGCAAATTTTTCTCTTATATACATTAATTCCCTCGTGCCAAATGCTTGGAAACCTTTGCTTCTATCTTTGCAAATGGCAGCTTAGTTAGGAAGACATTTATTGGGAATTTAACACTACTTTTTGAAGCCAGTAGGGCTTCTATTGATGTTTTTATTATTAATTTAACACTTCTCACTGAAGGATAAATTATATTTGAAGAGAAAATTTTGTTTGAATTGGATAATTTACATCCAACCTCATAAAATAAGATCCTCTCGCCTAGACATGTTTGGATCATCCCCATTCTGAACCAAATTCTGATATCAGCTGTTCTTTCAACGTCTGGTGCAAGACAAATGTGGACTGTAAATAAAAACCTGGCTTAGTGCCAAAATCTATGTTTTGAGATAAACAGAAAAAACATTACCCATATCACATTTTTGATAAGCCAGGCACATTCTTTTGGCTAAAGCTTGAACTACTAAGAGTCTAAACATCACATAGCCCAGCTTCTACCACACTGGCATAGGCACGTAGCCCATATTTTAACCGATTGTTTTGGCACTTAGTCTGGTTTTTATTTTCATTCTACAAATTAAATTTTGAGATCAAATATTGCTCACCAGGAACTTAAAAATTTACTTTTTTTTTTGTTTTTTTTTTTGTTTTGTTTTCATTCCTGAGATTATGCATTTTTCATGTATATCACCAATTATTATCACAAGTAATGAAGAGTTTATTTAACATTTCTATATCTAGGATCCATAAATATTTGTGGAATGTTTTCTTGTTTTCATTCAACTCTTCACAGAAATTATGATGCTTCACAAATAGCATTAATAAGACACATCATCCTCCCAGTAATATTTCTATAGATATTGAAACTTCTAACAGTTATAATAAATTCTACTTAATATGATTACATTAGAGCCCCAAGTATGTGAGGGCCACTAAAGCTCTGCTTGATAGGACCTGTTTGAACGATGTCAACACCATAGGCACTCAAGTAGGTTGCTTGTCGGATGAATTGAGATGGTTGAAAAAAGGGAACATAAGTAAAAAATGAATTTTGAGATAAGGTAGTTAAAGATTTATTATAATTGCAGAAAAATGAAGATAAAAATGCATTTCTTTTCCTTAATAATGAAGTAAAAGATATACATTTACTTTTATTCTTCCGCTATTAAAACAAAACTTTGACGCTCCATATATATACCTCAAAATATGTCTTGTACTTATGTTACCTTTCTCCAAACACTACCTCAATTATTGTTGCATAAGAAGTTCAGGGAGGAATTTGAAAGAAAATCTGCTATTTTTAATATGTAGTCCGATTGTATTATCAATGTAAATTGGTATTTCTGTGTCACTATGAGTAGTTTAAACAGCTGTTAAATTTATAAGTCAGTGCTATACTCCCATTAAAATGCACAACTAATGGGGAATCAGTAAGTTGATGATACAAAATATGAGGCGCTTAGAATAGCAAGCGCATATACCTGAAAGAGTAGTTTTGAAAAAAACTTGTTTAAAGTTACACAAACTTTTTCTCTATATCGCGTGATGTAGGATATCCATCAATGCAAAGAAGTTAAATATTGTGTTCTGTAATGGTTTACAATTCAGATGAAAGAAGAAGATTGAAAGTATATTTAACTTTTACAGGAATTATTCACTATGAGGTTTAATTTATGGTCAAATCAAATGTTTCTTACCTCTCCTCATACAAATCTTCTAAGTAGATTGCGATCTTGAGACCATGACTGTTTCATCTTCAGTACTATTTTGGCGATTCACATAACATCAGTCGCCAAAGGGAAGAAGAAGAATTTCTTCCGATCAACATAATATCAGTCGCCAAAATAGTACTGAAAATGAGACCGTTATGGTCTCGAAATCGCGATCTACTTAGAAGATTTGTATGAGGAGAGGTAAGAAACATTTGATTTTACCATTGAAAGCATATATTGCAATAATAAAAAAAAGTGGATTTTGTTGATATGTCCTTGCTATTCTAAGTGCCTCATATTACATATCTGACATCTGAATATGATCATCCTGAAAATGTTATTAATATGAGAGCTGGAACAGCAGACCTCATGTCATAAGGGTGAGATATTTCTTTTGATATCATTATACTGAACATCAATGCTTTCAGCAGCATGATACATAATTACTATAATTGTATCACAATTTTAGAAAGTTTTCACTTACTGTAAGAAAACAAATACATATTTTATTTTAGGAAGTCATATTTTGAGGTTATTTTAATTAAATTATTTTTAGTCTGTTTTTCATCTTACCTCAATATTAATGTTGATTTGTTCTTGAACATGTTTCGATTATATCATATATATGCATCATGATATAATCGAAACATGTTCAAGAACAAATCAACATTGATATTGAGGTAACATGAAAAACAGACTAAAAATAATTTAATTAAACAAATACATGTTTATTTTTAAATAAAGGCAGAACTGCAGCTCCTTAACTCCAATGAATATGTTTGTATGTTTAAGAGTGAATGGAAAACATCAGTATATTAGCAATGATTTTTGATGATAAGTATTTAATTACTTACAAGTATCAAATGATGGAGTCAGTGTCTCACTTCTAAGTTAAAACTAAATTAACATAATTTATACAGGGCAATTCAGAAAGAAGACTTCAAACATTTATTGCTTCCAAACAACAAAAATTAGAAACACAATTCCAACGTTCCTAGAAAGAGAAAAGTTTGAAGTTCCTATCACGGCCGCATTGGCACTGTAGCTTATCTGTATTAAAATGGCGACACAACAGGACGTTGGATTGGAAGAGGAGGAGCAGAAGATCAACTTCATTACTGGTGGCTTCCCAGGTCTCCAGACCTAACCCTGTGTGATTTTTATCTGTGGGGTTACATAAAAGACTGTGTTTTTATCCCCTATACCTGACATTTTTGAAAATCAGCGACATCAAATTGTTTAAGCTGTGAATTTGATAACTAGAGACCAGCTGGTACATGTGTGGCAAGAAATGAGCCACCATTTTGATATTTGTCTTGTAACACATGGTTCTCATATTGAATGCATAAAATAGTGAAATTTGAACTTTTCTCTTTCCAGGAACGTTGGAATTGTGTTTTTATTTTTTGTAGTTTGGAAGAAATAAATGTTTGAATTCTGTTCCTTCTTTCTTTATAGCCCTGTATTAATATCAGTGCTTGAGGTGGAATAAAAAAAGAACTGGGGTAGTTTTACTTAGTTAATTTATAGACATAAATATGAAAATGCATAGTGATATGTGAAATATTTGTTTCATTGACAACGATCATATTGCAGTAGTTTAATAGCAACAAGCATTAGAATAAAGTCACTAATGGAATATCCATGTCTCCATTTCACCGGTAAATTAAAAATGATGCTAGACTAAAATAACATTTCATGCAATTTGTCATTGAAACAAAGATCAAACAAAAAGACACCCCCATTTAAATATCTGTCCAAATTCCCAGTAGTTGAATTCGAACAAAGGCTGGTACATGCCATTAACAACAGAAATTTTTGTGATTAAATTTCATTTGATTGGTATGAAATAAAGAAAATATTTTGAAATCACTTCTATAAACATTCATTCATTTTGAGAATGTTCCTCATCATTGAGGGTTTTCTCCAACTAATCTTAGTAATTAACATAAATTTAAAAAAAGTACATAAATGACTATGGACTTATAGATTATCAGTTTGCAACAAACATTCACAAATTTCCTTTAATTGAAGTTCTCCATCGTTCTCTGTCTTCATCTATTACCTTGAATTTTGAATGTTATTCTTCCAGGTTGTTCTTGGTCTTCTTTTTCTACTCCTTCTTTCAATTTTCCATGCACAGAGAGCCTTTGGTAGAATTCTATCCTGCATTCTTGTTACATGTCCATACCATTTTACGGTAGCCTTCTGTGTTCAGTCTCATCCACTATACTTCTTTCTGCATTCATCCATTTTCTAATTTCTGTATTTCTAATTTTTTCCAATCAAGATTTTCTGACAGCTCTTCTCCAAAAATCCATTTCAACTGCAGTGATTCTGTTGACATGTTGTTGTGTCATTTTCCAAACTTCTATAAACTATAAGTTAATAGTATAAAGAAAATATATTGGAATGATGTTAATGATACTAAGAACTAACAGGATGGTTTTAAGTCATTTAAAAATAACCAGGATGCCAACCTGCCCCACCTCAAGCACTGATTAGTATTAATAAATATAAATGAGGTGAATCTGGTACACCTTACCTCGTAAATATTTGTGTTTCATTTCACATGTTTTGATATGCTGTCCATATCATCTTCAGCTTGTCCAGACTGTTGATTTTTAAGTTGTTGGCACTGATGTCGACTCCCATTCCAATATCCAGGGCCAACAACATAACAATCAACAATCTGGACAGCATATCGAGACATGTGAAATGAAACACAAATATTTATGAGGTAAGATGTACTAGATTTACCTTATCTATTAAGAAGAACATTCATAATATAATTTCCTATTGTAATTTACTAATTAATAAATATATTTATAAATAATAGAGTAAGCCCATATAATTTCTTAAATTGTTTATTATTTAGCATGAACTTACAAGTTCAAGATAATTTGAGTTGGGGCTCATATTCTTGAAATCACAGCTGATGTTCACATGACATTGTTAGAATGTCAGTGCTGCTAGATATCCAAATTAGTTTATAGTTGAATGTAGGTGTTTTAAATGGTGTCTTGAATAATAGCAATATTAGTCTCCTTATTAAGATTTGAAGGGGTTCTAAAATTTGAAGGAGACAGTTTTACTTAAAGGCCTGTTCTTCAGGATTTGTAAAAAAAGGAAATATTTTTAAAATGTAGATTTTATGGAAAATTTAGAAAAATAACAGTTGTTTGATAAATTGGTGACCTTGAAATGAGAGACAATGATGCTGGTAGACGAACTCATTAACAAAATTGATAGAGTGCTTTAAATAAATATTAATGTTCTGACCACCAAACCAAGTTAATAGCTTGAAACAGCACTAAATAAATATAATACTTAGAACATTATTGTTTGTATATAGAAAATGCTTATGACTTTCAAGAATATGAGGTATTAGTGTAAAATCAATCTGCAACATGTTGTGAACACTTGAACAGTTGCATGTGAAAAATAAAGAACTGTAGTATATGATTCTCTATTTCTTAATAAGTTAATGCTTTTTTGCTCATTATATGAACTTCTGCCCGTTCTAAAAGGTGAATCAACATGGGATTATATTTCTAGGAATCCACCTGGAAAAGTCTGAAATTTGAGGAGAATGTTGGTATCCCATTTTCCTTATAAAGCCCTGATTTAATCTGAGGTACTGTCGCAGATATAGAATATTGAAAACAATATATTGCACTACCAGTACTTTATATCCGTAACTTCCAATTTGGCATAAATTATATACGATCTAGGTGTTAAAAATAGAAGGTTTCCATCTATGATTTGAAACTGTTATTATTCTGCTGTCGTTGCTGGATCTTACGGCGCAAAGTGAGTAGTGTAGCAGGACTAGCTCCTGTCCCAGGTCTAACATGTTTGCCAGTCAGTGGACGAGCTTGTCTTCGCTTTATGTCACAAACATCGTCAGAAGGATTTTCAGCTTTAGCATCAGTGCTTGATGTCTGTGGAAGAAATGAAAATGTTAGTTGGGTCTCATGTAATTTAATTTTGTTTATCTCAACTAAAAACAGCTAGAGCTTCAGTATCTAAACAATTAGTATAGCAAAGATTATACCTAAGTTACCGAAGGCCTCCTTTTTCCCTCTTTCATGACAAATAATATGAACAAAATATTTAAATCAATTTATAAATATGCTGTTAATAGTCTAGTCTATACCTGTGCATCCTTACGTGGGGACAAGGGTGCTCCCTAGTGGGGGTGACTTACCCAAACATAATTTAGTTAAGCTTATTTCCCTAAAGATGTTAGTGAATGACATGTGATTGGCATATTGCCTAAAAGAGACATCTAGTAGGCAACTACAGTATTACTTGAATGGAAAAGTTCAATTAAAATTTGTTCAGAGGCTCTAATTTAGGCTTTAGGTTCTAATGAGGCTAAAAATCTTCGGACTTGGGACCCAGGGTTTAATGACCCTCCCTGATGAATTGTCCCTTGGATTTTTCCATTCTAAAAATCCATCATCACCAGCCGTGTTTGAACCAGTGACTCTTGAGACCAGAGGCAAGAAACTTAACCCCTAGACCACCAAGGCTGATGCTGGTAATAAAAATGTACTCCATTTGTCTGGAAGAGGGTAACTGTTTGCCCCTTCTAGTAGTAAACTCAGTCATGAAGGAATTTAGTTCTGTAAATTTGATGAAACAATTAGTGTGGGAATTCATATATTTATTTTCAATTAATAGAATTTTTCAATCCATAGAAAATAAATTAAAAATAATTTAAAAATACCAAGTTAATTCAAACTTCCTTCTGATAATGCTCAGTTATAATTAAATTTTATGTATTTGAATAACAGATGTTAAAATGATAAAATAAAAAAACAAATATAAAAAATAGTATATCTCGAAATATCATTACAGTTAGAGCTCGTCAAGTACACATTTACTTGCTCAAATCTCGCTCCTCGAGCTTCCCAATCTTGTTGCTTCTATGGAGGCATTTGGCATGGGAAGGGAATGCCATAAGCATGCATGGGAGTAGAATGCAAGCAAGAGCGACTGGGAGTCCCATTGGATCAGATTTTCCTTGTCAGTGAACAGACTTTCTAAGCAAAATAATCTATACAATGACTGTGAAAGCTAAAGAGAAGATATTAAATACATTTTCTGATCGAACCTATATTCTACAAGCCTTACACTTCAAATATAAGTCTGTATATTACATGTGAAAAAATTAATTAAGTATATACTTAGTACTGTAAGTAAAAAGAACTCCAACAGCATTGAACATGTGTTCAAAATTTACATCAATTTATTTCCATGCAAAATTAAGAAAGTTATAAACTGTAAAGGTTTCCATTCATCTACCAGTAAATAAAAATATCAGACAATAGTTGGTGAGTACAGAATAACACAAGTTTATTTGTATAAAATGGTTAAGATAGTGTATTGTACATTAATTGAATTTGTGCTGTCTAAAAAAATGTAAATATCTGTTACTAATTTTGAAGCAATAGTGCATAAAATAAATGACAAGCATTGTTTTACCCCTGTTCAAGGAAGGAGACAAGACAAAAATGGACAACTGTAGGGGAATCAGTTTGTTAAGCACATTCTACAAAATTTATGAAAAAATTTTAAATGAAAAATTGAAAAGTTTCATCAAAGATTTTGTTACGGAATGTCAAAATTAATTTAGGAAGAGATGTTCTTGTATTGTTTCAGCAATTTCTGTTAACTGTTGCTTGAAAAAGGAAGAGAATTCAACCTAGATATGCATTTTGTTTTCGTAGATTTTGAAGAAGCATTCAACACAGTCAAGAGAGCAAAACTTTTCAATATATTGGACGACAGAAATGTGCCAAATTTATTTCTGCAGAACATACAAAATGTTTACAAAGACAACACCATAAAGATTAAATAACATATTTTCTGAAGAGGGATTTATAAACCATGGTGTGAGACATGGTTGCTGCCTCTCCCCAACACATTTTGTGATCCATATCAATGAAGTAATATGTTGTTGGAACAAGAAATAAAAATTTGGAATAAGAATTTCGGAAAAATACAAAATTAAACACCTTATTGTTAGCAGATGACCAAATAATTACAAATTCAGAAGTTAACTACAGTCTGTTTAGACTTCACAAAATTACAGAAGAATATTGATTGAAGATATCTACAGAGAAAACAAAATTATGGCATTTCAAGGTGTAGAATCCCATCAGAAGTAAAATTATACTTGACAATAAAATTTTTTGGAGCAGGTGAATAATTTTATATAACTAGGATGCAATGTCTCATATGAAAAAGAAAAGGATGTAAATGCAAAAATATTAAAAAATTAAGGATTTTAGGGTTAATAAATTCTATCTTCAAGCCACAGTTAGTCTAAAAATATTCAAGACTAAAAGTGTATAAAACATTATCTCTTCCAGTTCTTTTGTATGGCAGCAAAGTATGGACATTGAAACAGAAGGATATACAAAGACTTATATCTGCTGAAATGAGATATCTTCGAAGGACTGCAGGATACACACTACTAGATCATAAAAAACTAATACATCTTAGAAGAAATACACATGGAACCTTTAGAAAACGAAATTTCTGATTATGTGTCAAGATGGATGCAACATGTTCATCGAATGAAGAATCACAGGATACCAAACATGTGTTAAGCTATCAACTTGCAGGACGTCCACTCAAAAAAACTTTTGGTTGATGTTTGTATTGAGGCTGAAACAGGTCAAAATATCCTAAATTCGTGAATAGACTATGATGATGATAACAGTACATCTTAATATATAAAAATTACGTGTCACGTTGTTTGTCCGCGATGGAATCCTAAACTACTGAACCGATTTTAATAAAACTTTGCACACTGTGTGCTGTTTGATCCAACTTTAGACCTACGGTTGTTTATAACTAAATTTATAGTCGCATTATTTTTTATTGCAAATTATTTGTTTATTATTTAACAAAGAGTTATAATTATCTGTGAGTTCCATACGATTCTAACAGATGACGGTGTAAGGTAACTGGTTTATTATTTAATCAAGTGGCTGTGCTTTTTGTTGCAACCGCGAATTTCTATTGAATTAAAAATATTGATTATTTCATAATTTAAGTGTGTTCAGTGTTTATTTTATTTTCAATATATTGATAATAATATTAATTTCGTGTGTAAGTATTAGTTTTAAGTGATCTGGCTGAAAGACAGCAACTTAATTTAAATTTAACTGGACCGAGAAGGGACATGGAACAATATGGCAAATCAGTTCTAGAGACCATGAATGATAAGATATCAAGTGAATTTCCGCAAATTGGTATGGGCCTATGTGACATAAATCTTACATTTAAGAAGAATGTCAATTTAAAAACATATGAAGGTCCTAAGGAACGGAATAACAGAACTGTAAGTAAGTCTGTTAGTTATAATAATATGCCTAATATTACAGAAACAATCTCCATGCCTCAATTAAATGAAAAACAAGATGACTATAATATATCACAAAATAGAAGGATTTGGGAGAATAATGTTAACTGATTTGAGGGAAGTGGATTATACAGGGGATGCGGATGATTGGAAAATATTAGCTCAGGATTGGTATGTATGGAAGGCTTATGTCCGCGTGGTATGAACCTACGGGTTCGATAGTGCCAGTGAGTTGGTTTGTCCTACCTTAAACGTCCATTGTGTCTCAGAAGTGACACTGTTAACTGATCGTGTTTTTGTGGTGACCCTCCATGACCTTGTGTGGTTAAAAAAGTAAGTGATCCGCAGATAAAAATTCTCTACCGACGGTCGTGTCACTGTAAGGTCCGGGTGGCGTGGGACACTTAAAAGTACATACAGAAGGAATATTAAAAAAAAATACAAATTATTAAAATTGCAGGATATTTAAAACGACTGTCATCGCACAGTGTGAGATAGGGAAGAGATACTAAAAGCCAACACGCACATACTATTGAGTAACACTAAGGAATTGGAACTAGAAGTAAATATCAATAAAATTCTGTAGAGGAGTACCAGTTAGTACAATTCGGCGCAGAGTCTTAATCTTGCGCAGTGCTTTGGCAATAGCTGAATCTTCATTTTTCAAAATATGTCCCTCATCACACACTATAAGGTCTGGTCCTGGGTCAACCAATGCTGACTGAAAAGTTTCCATAGTTTTCTTCTTAATGCGTTTAGACTGTTGATTGGTTAGATTACGATACATTTCATATCCTAGAATCATAACTCCACCAGAGTCCATCCACCAACCGAGTGATTCGTGTGAATGCAAGATATGCGACCAAAAGTGTGAGCGATACCATTACAAACAATGCAGAATATGGACAGGATCACTGAACGAACTCATAAAAGACAAATCATAAACTTATAACTTAATGCTCTTTCGAGTGCCTCTTACCAATTTATTAATATCAATAAAATTAAATATACGGTTACACAGACAAATACATTATATAATGGAAATGGACAGCTAATGACAAATGAGGGAAATTTTGAGGAAGTGGCTGAAATTTAGATACCTAGGAACAATAATCACAAATAGGAATGAGATGCACAAAGAAATTAAACATAGGCTCAATTATGGAAATGCGTGCTATTGTGCATTACAGGGACTCTTGACGTCCCAACTCCTTTCAAAAAACGTTAAACTGAAAATATATAAAACTATTATTCTACCAGTTATATTATATGGGTGCGAAACATGTATGCTTACTTTAAGGGAGGAAAGGAGATTACAAGTATTGAAGAATAAAGTTCTTAGGAGAATTTTTGAACCAAAGAAAGATTAACAGACAGGTGAATGGTGAAAACTTCATAACAGTAAACTACTTGGTCTTTATAGGAAGCCAGATATAATAAGAATAGTTAAGTCTTGTACACTGCAATGGGCAGGACATGCGGCACGAATATGGAATGTAAGACGTGTATGGAAGTTTCTTGTAGGAAAACCATAGGAAAAACACCCAGTTGGTAGGCCAAGAACGAGATGGGAGAATAGCATTAATTATGATTTGAGAGAAGAAGATTATACAGGGAATGACTGGAAAACGTTAACTCAGGATAGGGATGTATGGAGAGCTTATGTCCGAGCGGCCATGAACCTACGGGTCGATAGTGCCAGTGAGTTGGTTAGTCATCGCACAAGTAAATGTCAACACTACATACTTTAGTTCAACAGGATTATCAGTAGCCTTAGGATGCCAGGCTTGTAGATTTATTCTAAATAGGATACTCCAGCAAATTCCTACCAGAATCCCTGTTATAAATGAAAGGAGCTAGTTTGCAGACTTCATTCTACGATGAATAAAATGACAAGGTCAATGTTAGGCAGCACGCTCTACTTCGCACATAAAGTAACAGTTAGCAAGCGAGAGGTCATTGCTCGGTCTGCGATTTGCAAAATGCGTCATGCGCGACGATTAGGCCACAGAATAGAATAATACAGAACGAAAATTTTGCTCTTGACCTTGAACTAAGCACGACTAGTATCGCCATTTTGAAACCAAGTTAACAGCTGCCATAAGCTTGTAACCATAATATAAAATCTAATCGTATTAGACGTTCTTAATTGCATGAAGAAGGAAATTAATAAAAAATAAGCAATTAAAAAGTCATTGCTTTTAATTTATTTCCAGTGCCATATTTCACTCCTGTACACTTTTAAGTTGAATAGAGTTCGTCATTTTGTTGTCAAGACCGAAAAAATAGAATACAAATTAATGAGCGAGTAAAGGCAAAAATAAATAGGCTAAATAAATAAATAAAACATAAGAAAAAAATATATATTAGTAAAATGGGAACCAGGTGTAATAACAACTGTTAAGTCTCGTAATGAGCGATGAGCAGGACAAGATCGCATGATTGGGGAACCAAAGAAGATATTGAAACTTACAGTTAGGAAAGCCGGAGGAAAAGTGTCCATTTCGTAGACCAAGAATGAATTGGAATGATCACATTAATCATGGTTTAAGGAAGGTTAAATATACAGGGAATGATTGGAAAACATTAGCTCAGGATAGGGATGTGTGGAGAGCTCATGTCTGCGCGGTCATGAATCTCCGGGTTCCATAGTGCCAGTGAGATGGTTATTTTGTAGTAATAGGCTATAAATTGTTAGTCTCAATTGATTCCCGCACCCTTTTATAAAATTAATGTTTTCTGCACCATTGCTGGTTATTAATATATTTCTGCAATCTCACACAAGATATTCCATATAATTTCAAAGACTGAAGTTAATGACTTTAATTTTGTTGCAAAATGGAAGCCATGATCAGGGTTGACTCCGTGCAAACTTCCTCTCCAACAAGTTAGCTTTGTAAGTTTTATAATTTTAAAAATTTCACTTCCATTAAGGGAAAGCGACTCTGAAAAGGGGTAAAAGTAATTCACGATCAAAATTATATCTCTGGTTCTAAATTACTGACATTACTGAGATTATTTTGTTGACAGTCAAAGACATATTTAGAGTAACATTTATTTTTTTATTTATTTGTCTTTTCGACATTTCTGGTGTTCCCTTCTGGCATTGGCTTAATTGTAACCCACTTCTGAAGTTGGGGGCACCTAGAAGGTGGAGTTAAGTTACCCCCGATGATATGATGGGTTATAAATGATAATGTAGCGCCAGGAGAGTTCTTAACCTAAAGTAAAGTGATCCCACAACAGGCCTCAGGAGGCCTTTGGGGTAGTAGGAGGTTAAGGCTCCCACTTTTTCTAGACAATCGGCACTTGATGTCAGCCGGGTTGTCAGCCCTGCGTGACGGCCGCCTTTACCCCAGAACAAGCGTCTGGTACTCATTTCCGTTAGAGGCTGAGTCGACCCCAGGGCCATAGTGCCTCCAGAGGGTTTGGGTCAGTTTAAAAATCCTGACCCCAACGGGACTTGAACCCTCGACCCTCCGGCTTGTAGCTCAGTGCCTTAACCACTACGCTACGGCGTGCCCCCAAGTAAAGTGATCCCACAACAGGCCCGGAGGCCCTTGGGGTAGTAGGAGGTTAAGGCTCCCACTTTTTCTAGACAATCGGCACTTTATGTCAGCCGGGTTGTCAGCCCTGCGTGACGGCCGCCTTTACCCCCAGAACAAGCGTCTGGTACTCATTTCCGTTAGAGGCTGAGTCGACCCCAGGGCCATAGTGCCGCCAGAGGGTTTGGGTCAGTTTAAAAATCCTGACCCCAACGGGACTTGAACCCTCGACCCTCCGGCTTGTAGCTCAGTGCCTTAACCACTACGCTACTAACCTAAATTCCAGATCGTGGACAACCACAGGAATGATTCCCTTTATGGAAAAATTCCTATGGTTTGACCGCGAATCGAACCCGGGACCTCATTAACAGTAGTCAGAAACTCTGACCTCTAGCCCATGAGGCTGGTATACATTTCTAAATTGTTTACACTACTAATTAGGCGAATATGATATCGATGGCTAGATGGTGTATATATGACATGAAAAGAAACATAAATGCCTAAGTCGGAATTTGAACCCGAGTTTCTACACACTGTACGTTTAGCGCTCTAACCATCTGAGCTACTCAGGAATCCTAACACAAACATTTATTTTTCTTATATAGGCCTATATAGTATTCTCAGTTTACACGAGAGGTAGCGGGATATCGTTCCAACTGCCATCTTGTGGCCACTATAACAAGTAAGCATATTTAAAGAGAATATTTACTTTATAGCAGTGACGCTTGTATATTTAGGTGTTATAACTATATTTTTGACATTTGGCAATAAAGGCAAATATGACATGAAAAGAAAAATAAATGCCTGAGTAAGAATTTAAACCCGAGTTTCTAAACTCTGTACGTTTAGCGCTCTAACCATCTGTATCTAATAATAATTATATATATATATATATATATATATATATATATATATGTTATAATTAAATGTTTAACATTGAGCAATGCAAGCTTAATATGGAATGATAAGAAAAATAAATGCCTGGACGGGATTCGAACCCGGATCTCTGAGATCTCAGATATCCGGGTTCGAATCCCGTCCAGGCATTTATTTTTCTTATCATTCCATATATATATATATATATATATATATGTATGTATATATGTCCACCGCTGTGGTCACGAGGTAGCGTGCTGCCTTGTCACGCAGCGGGCCCGGGTTCGATCCCCGGTCGGGACAGTTTTTCTGGGTGAGGTTTTTATCGGGTTTTTTCCTCAACTGTAAGACAAATGTCAGGAAAACTTGCAGGCCCAAACGGTCCCCGATATCATACGGTCATATCATCCTTCATCGTCATCATCCTTCACAGGTGTGGAAAGCAACGGGAAGCTACCACACCTAAAAATGCCCTAGTAAAGCTGCAAAGCGTAGCATGAAAATTGCAGAGAAAGACCTGCCCTCGAACAGAATTACTATACTAATACATATATATACAGGGTGATTCAAAATTGACTTTACAACTTTACAAGCTTATAGAAATTTATTTAGAAGACCTACAGAATTGGTTTTAATGTCTTATGATAGCACAACTCATCAAGTTTTCACCGACATAGTTTTATAGTACCTAGTTCTCTCACCGCGTGCGCTAGGGTTCCGAGCAAAGCTATCCCTCACTTGTTCAACCATAGCTTCAGCCGTACGTGGACGGCCAGTATGCTTGGAATGACTAACAGAACAGTCAGTCCTAACAAATGTTTGGTGCCAAGAATAAATTGTTGGCCTGCTAGGAGGATCCTTACCATACTGGGTACGAAATCTTATCCGGCTGAACAAGGGGCGCGATTTTTTTCTTCTTCTTCTTCGAACAAAAACACACAATGAGCACGCTCGGCACCTGTGAAAGCAGCCATTTTGATATGAACTACGTTAGCGCACGCAGTGAGAGAACTAGGTACTATAAAACTATGTCGGTGAAAACTTGATGAGTTGTGCTATCATATGACATTAAAACCAATTCTGTAGGTCTTCTAAATAAATTTCTATAAGCTTGTAAAGTTGTAAAGTCAATTTTGAATCACCCTGTATATATATATATATATATATATATACAGAGAGAGGGTTTACATAAAATAATATAGCGATTTTAAAGGTGTTTAATTATACTTTAACTAACTATGACAATGGCGTAACTCATGTTAAATGAAGAAGTTTACATTATAAGTGTTCAATGTGAGCCCGTTTGTTACACGACACACATCTAACCTGCAGGCTAATTCCTCCCATACTTTAATTGGCCTGTCTGGAGTGCTGGCAGAAATAGCTTCTCGAATCTTGCCTCTCAAATCAGGCAGGTGAGCGAGAAATAGTCACGTAGACTCGGTTCTTTACAAAATCTCAAAAGAAAAAATCGAATGGAGTGACATTCGGTAATCGTGGAGGCCAGTGGAGATAAGCCTTGTAATTGGGTCCATGGCGACCAATCCAAGGGTCATTGACAACATCATTCAACCAATCTCGTACAAGGTGGTCCTAATGTGGAGGTGCGCCATTTTGTTGCCAAATGAAATTTGGTTCATCCTGCAGTTGAGGAAAGAGCCATTCATGGAAGATATCCAGATAAGTTATTTAAATTAAGGTAGCTTCAACAAAGAGAACGGTCCATAAACCTTTTGTCGGGAAAGAGCACAAAACACATTACGTATGGGAAGTCTCGAATTCATGAATGTTTTCAGATCCCCAGATTCTGACATTGTGCGTGTTAATGTTTCCACTAATATGAAATGTAGATTCATCACTGAATACAACACAATCAAGAAAGTTCTCATTTTCCTGCTGCAACATTTCAAACACAAAGTTCGAGCACACAACGCAGTCAGTAGGCTTTAAGGGGGGTGATGGGTGAAAAATTGACTATTTGAGATCAAAATTGACATTTTTTTTGTTTTTGTATTAAAAAATAGTCTCTACTGTAATGTATATTTTGGCAAAGTTTCAGAGGCCTATGGTGCTTCTAAGTGTCCTTAATTACGTCAGAGTTAAAAGGCTGCGCCAGTTTTAGGCTATATGCCACATGCATGCAAATCTTTAAACTTGTTTTTCCACACTTTTATTTTCACTGCATTTTTGTACATTCAAAATTGAATGGAATTCAGAAATTCTGTCCTAGAAGGTTCAAATTTTTACTGCATGCTCTAAAAGCAATGGGTAACAAAGTAATGCATGGGTTTCGTGATTGAAGTAGTATTTTAAGAAATAAAAAATAAAATTGTGCAATTATTAATTTCTTTTGTAATTCCACGCATGAGATAAAACCTTATTTTTTTCTCCCTTTGTATTCACATTATAAGAATTCTAATGCATGATGTTCTTCTAAATATTTTAGGGGTCTTGTAAAAAAAAATCAGACATTTTACTAAAAAATTATGGAACTTATTTAATTAAAATATATGCACATTTAAAAAAAAATATTTAATAACTCTTAAAATAAATGTTCCACAATAATGAAACTTAAACACATCATTGTGTATCATGTAGTGAATGTTTGTACAAAAACTCAAGTCTCTAGCTCAGAAAATGTAGAAGATAGAAATTTCACCCATCACCCCCCCCCCTTAAACTAGGGTGTCCATTCGTCCCGTTTTTCCTGGGACAGTCCTGGTTTTTTGGAAAATGTCCCGAAAGTTTTCTTGGGGACGCTCAAATGTCCCGCTATTTGGATGATGCTTTGTCCATAGATTCAAACAATATAATAAATGTAATAACCCCTGGCTTTGTCAATGTATTTACGAATGACAACTTTCGTTTTGTACTTTACTATGTAATTATAAATATGAACGTTAGAAAGCGTCAGTTGTATGACCACGATGGGCTGTTTGGTCTATAAAATTTGTTTTTTTACTCTCATATATTGGTAACTGGTACATTTTTTCAAATTGTCAGTCCATGGTCAGTGAGACCAATGTCGGAGATTTCCTGCTGATTCTGGCACTTTGTCGGTGGAGAAATACAATTTCACACGCTTTATATTAGCTTGACCTGTATCTGTCTATCTACAGTACGTAACGGAATGGTTCAACACGATTTTCACCCACTTAAGAACATTGGATCGAATTGAAACTTTGTATACTTCTAAAGGACCAATGACAATAAAATAATTTCATATTTTTTTTCTAAGATCCTGGCCAGGATCGTCAGGATATCAAAAAAATAAAGACCGGTACAACAGGTTGCGGACTTATCGACTTTTTAGTCCATTGTTGTAAGAAATTATCTGGTAGCTCAGTTGGTAGAATGGTGGACTGTAGTGGTATATAATTTCAGTAATCCACAGGTCGCTGGTTCAAATCCGGCCCGGATGATTTTTTTTAGAAGGGTATTACTTTTAGCTCATACTACAATAATTTCGAATTTAAAGATATTTACATTTTTATCTTATTCTGTAAAATATTAATGACAATTTTGTAAACTTGCCATATTGTAATTTATCCAAAAAAATATGACAAGGATACGATTAACTGTAACTATTTATCTATATTAAAATATTCAAAATTATTATAATCCATCCATCCATAGTAATTCTGCCCAAGGACAGGTCTTTCTCTGCAATCATAGCATTTTCATGCTATGTTTTGCAGCTTTACTAGGGAATTTTAGGTGTGGTAGCTTCCCGTTGCTTTCCACACCGATGAAGGATAATGATGATAATGATAAGGATGACCGGATGATTTTCGGGGACCATTGGGCCCTAAGCTTCCTGACAGTTGTCTTACAGGTGAGGAAAAAACCCCACCCAGGAGCCTGTCCCGACCGGGAATCGAACCCGGGTCCGCCGCGTGACAAGGAAGCAGGCTACCTCGAGACCACAGCGGTGGACAATATTATAATAATGTTAGATAATAATAATTTTAAAAAATATATAATTATATTCGTGCCTAGACAGTAAAAATATCGTAAGCAATTAAATTGTCATGGAATTCCGGTTTATGACAATCAAACTAAAAGTAAAAGAAATAATAGTTTAAACAACACGCTTTATTAGAAAACCAAACTAAAAAATAAATAATAGTTAAAAAAAACTATAACACGCTTTATTATAGAACCGAACTAAAAAAATGAAACATAATTTTAATTTCCAACACATGTAGAATAAAACTAGAGTTATCTACAAAAAAAATAATTTTACATTCTAAAGCGTGGGGTGCTTTTTATGGTTTTTACGTTTCCTCCTTAGAGACTTTACTTTTACCAGTATCTGTTTATTATCAAATATATGTCCACCGCGGTGGTCTCGAGATAGCGTGCTGCCTTGTCACGCAGCGGGCCCGGGTTCTATCCCCGGTCGGGGCAGTTTTTCTGGGTGAGGTTTTTATCGGGGTTTTTCCTCGCCTATAAGACAAATGTCAATAAAACTTTAAGGCCCATACGGCTATCATCATCATCATCCTTCACCGGTGTGGGAAGCTACCACACCTACAATTCCCTAGTAAAGCTGCAAAAATAGCATGAAAATGCTATGATTGTAGTGAAGGTCCTGCCTTCGGGCAGAATTACTATGGATGGATCAAATATATTGATTGATGTAGAACTCCCCACGCTTTTGATGGTAAAATTACTTTTTTTGTAGATAACTCTAATTTTATTCTAGATGTGTTGGAGATGATTTTTTTTTGTCCACACTTTAATTTTACCCCAAGCGTGTTGGAAATTAAAATTATTTTTCATTTTTTAGTTCGGTTTTCTAATAAAGCGTGTTGTTTTAGTTTTTTAAACTACTATTTATTAACTTAGATAAAAGAGATTTAGTTGTCGATTTTATGCCCCTTGCAGCAATAAATTAATATTTTTAAACGTAATAAACAATGACTTTAGTGATTTTCTATTTGTGAATGGTTGATTCTTATATATTTGTATTGGCAACAGTGTCGTGGTAAAAAGAAAATATCTGTTTTTTTTATATTTTGTTAATGTTCCACCTTTTTTTAAAATGTCCCAGGTTTTTCCTTTAATTTTTTGTACATGTCCCCTTTTACATTGAAAATATTATGGACACCCTACTTTAAACCCTGTAACAATTGTAAACGATAGGGACGCATAATATACAGGGCTATTCAGAAAGAAAGGATAGATTTCAAACATTTAATTCTTCCAAGCTACAAAATATAGAAACATAATTCCAACGTTCCTGGGAAGAGGAAAGTTTGAGGTTAACGGCCGCTTTGGTCTTAAAGTTATACATACATGCATATGGACGGATGAATAGATATATGGATAGATAAGATAGACTTAGTGAAGACCTTAGAAGGTCTTAGACCTCTCAGGTCACCTGACCTAACCCCGTGTGATTTTTATCACTGGTATTACGTAAAAGACCCCTATACGTGACACTCTTGAAAATCTGCGACATCAGATTGTTGAAGCTGTGAATTCGATAACTAGAGACCAGCTGATTCGTGTGTGGCAAGAAATTAGCCACCGTTTTTATATTATGTCGTGTAACACATAGTGTTCATATTGAATGCATAGAATAGTGAAATTTGAACTTTTCTCTTTCCAGGAACGTTGGAATTGTATTTATATTTTTTTGTAATTTGAAAGAAATAAAATGTTTGAAGTTTGTTCCTACTTTCTGAATAGCCCTGTATAATCGTCTTCTTAAAACCTCTCATCACTGACATTAAGAGTCCACGACTGGCCTTCCTAACTGACTTTTAGAACTTCGTAAGAAAAATTTCGAACGCGCTGAACTCTCTCCTGAGATACCCTTGATCGTCTAACTAAATAACTAACTGACTCACTCACTGGCACTATCGAACCCATAGGTTCATGGCCGCGCGGACATAAGCTCTCCATACATCCCTATCCTGAGCCAATGTTTTGCAATCATCCCCTGTATAATCTATTCCCCTCAAATCATAGTTAATGTTATTCTCCCACCTCGTTCTTGGTCTACCAACTGAACGTTTTCTTTGTGGTTTTCCTACAAGAAGCTTCCATGCAGGTCTTCCATTCCCCACTCGTGCCACATGTCCTGCCCATCGTAGTCTATGAGACTTAACTGTTCTCATTTTATTTGGCTTCCTATAGGCCTAAAGACCATGTAATTCACTGTTGTGCAGTCTTCTCCATTCACCTGTCTGTTCATCTCTCTTTGGTCCAAACATTTTTCTAAGAACTTTATTCTCATATAGGCCTACTCGTAATCTCCTTTCCTCCCTTAAAGTAAGAGTCCATGTTTTGCATCCATATCCATATAATATAACTGGTAGAATAATAGTTTTATATATTTTCAGTTTAACGTTCCTTGAAATAACTTGGGAAGTCAAGAGTCTCTGTAATGCACAATAGCATGCATTTCCAGAATTGAACCTATGTTTAATTTTTTTGTGCATCTCATTCCTATTTGTGATTATTGTTCCTTGGTATCTGAATTCAGCCACTTCCTCATAATTTCCCTCATTTGTCATTAGATGTCCATTTCTATTATATAATGTATTTCAATGTGTGACCATATAGCCTATTTACTTTTATTGATATTTACTTCCAGTCCCAATTTCTTAGTGTTATCGTCTACCACACTTTTAATTTTTACACAGAAAACCGGTCATTCGCAACTGCTTATACCATCGACGGATGTTGTTAAGATTTGGGGATCGCGATTAAACTACAAAACAAAATGTTTTCTGTTCAGGAGTCACCTTCTTCGTTATTTTTGCTGCCAAGGAAACAACCAATTGAAAGCTTTCTGCTCATATACGAGTATACAACTAAAGCTGTCTTCCTTGTTATTATCGCTGCCAAAGAAACAAAATCAAGGAAAGCTATCTGCGAATGCATTTAACTACAACTGTATTCCTTCCTCTTTCATTTGAGCCTACGAACAACTTTCTACGCCTCATCTGAGTGATACTCTAACGATATCAAACTGCTGTATTCTTTTACGTAGGCCTATATATTAAACCATTCAGACCAAATTAATGTTTAAAAAAATTAACTTTGACCGTCGTATACCTGCATCGAGATATTGTTTTCTCATTTTCCGTAATAAATGTGAGTGTGAAATTTTAACTTCAAGTATTCATTAGATACAGAAAACCGCTCTAGCAATTTTACTGTTGTATCCGTTATATTTTGAATACAGGATATTATTATATTTTAAACTAATATAGCATATATATATATATATATATATATATATATATATATATGTCTATGATATGAAAAGAAAAAACAATGAGCCGGGATTTAAACCCGAGACCTCTAACTTTGTACGTTAGTGACATACCAACTAGTCCACTCAGGCATTTCAGCATAAACATTTTTCTTCCACATAGATGATTATCTCCCTCTCCTCTCCTCTCTCTCTCTCTCTCTCTCTCTCTCTCTCTCTCCCTTTCTCTCTATCTCTCTCTGTATATATATATATATATATGTATATATATATAATACTTATGAACTATTTATAAAATGTTCTTTATAAGGACTACAGGAGCTTCATCATGGAATGAGTAAAATGTCCTGAAAATTTCTTAGCTCCAACTAAAATAGTTCATGAGAAAAGCTCACCAAAATGTGATTTTTCATTATTTTTTTATAAATCAATTTACACTTAACGACCATATATATTCCATCCATACTAATTCTGCCCGAAGGCAGGTCCTTTACTGCAATCATAGCATTTTTATGCTATGCTTGCAGCTTTACTAGGGAATTGTAGGTGTGGTAACTTGCCGTTGCCTTCCACACCGGTGAAGGATGATGATGATGGCCATATGATTTCGCGGACCGTTTGGGCCTTAAAGTTTTCCTAACATTTGTCTTACAGGTGAAGTAAAGCCCCGATAAAAACCTCACCCAGAAAAAATGTCCCGGCCGGGGATCGAACTCGGGCCCGCTGTGTGACAAGGCAGCACGCTACCTCGAGACCACAGCGGTGGACTTTATATATATATATATATGTATATGTACATACACTAGCTGATACCCTGCGTACGCTGCTACGCCTAAATAAATGTGTTTTTATGTTTAGTTGAATAAGTTAAAGGAAAAATAATTATAAGTTTATATCGTTATTAGATACTCCGTACTAATTACATTGCCCGGTAATCTACGTATCCCGATGTATTAGCATAAATGTGTACATTAATTTGGTGTATTTGCTATGTTTTAGGCAGCGTAAGCCATTTAAGCGTACAAAAAGCCACTGTTATTCTAATTTTTCACTACAAAGGGTGATTTTTAAGGGTGAAGGGCTTGAGCATTAAAACTCTCTTATAGTCTATAACCTTCCCTGGAAAATCCTGAACATTTTGCAAAAAGCCCTATCACAATCGGATGAACGGTACGGCAGTGTACGCTTGCCCGGGAATCTACTTATCCCGATTTTCATTGCCCAATGAAAGAAAAAAATGGGTATTGTGAGTTATCCGTTAAAGATAAACATATGCTGTTGCGGACTTTTTTGTAGAGCATTTTGAGATATTCAATTCTGTGTAAATTAATTTTGTGTATTTGTTATGATTTAGGCTGCGTAAGCCATTTAAGCACCATTTTTTTTTTCGCGTTTTCACTACAAATGCTGATTTTTAAGGATGTAGCAGTTGAGTATCACAACTCTCTTATAGCCTATGTTCATCCCGGGAATCTCCTGAACATTTTGCAAAAAGCCACATCACAATAGGATCGACGGTATGGCCGCGCATAAAGTACGAACCAAACCATCATTTTTACATAATAGATAAGCTAAATGTGCCCTTAATTAACACAAGAAATTATATTAATGTCAGGAAATTAGAATCAGAGATATTATTGATTGCGAATTACTTTTTAGCCCCCTTCATGATCCTCTCCCTTTCATTTATTTAATATAAGTACATCGAAAAATGATAAAATGAATTTTGTCGTGATTTTTTCTATTGTTTAGTTTTCGAGATTTCAAAGTTTATTACAAATATTTTAGAGCTTCATGGGACAATGATAAAAGATTTTTCACCAAGTTTTTTCTCCATTTTTTAACTTTTACAGTGGTTATGTTAGCTTAAAGAACTCCATAATAATTTTGGTAGTTTGCATATAATGATAAATGTTCACCTGGTTTCTTCAATTTGTGCTAAAGCTCACTATAGGATCGGGAAATACAATATACTTTTTCCCTCCACTTTATGTCCCCTATAACTTGTGTGAAAGTCAGTTCAATGCTCACTATCATTATGAAAGCAATGCACGAGTAATTTCTCTCATTTTTTTATCTGAGAAACCATATAGGCCTATTTGGGTCGCAATGTATGTAAGAACTTTAATTATAATATCTTCTTCAAATATCTAATTCTATTTACGACATCTGATACAGGAATTATAGAAGAGTTCAAGAGGAACCATTTTTCTTCTCCCAAAAATACACCCACCCTCTTCTTGAAATTGGTCTTTCAGCTGATAAATTGATGGTTTCTGATTTTTCTCTACTCCAATAATATTGATTTAATTCATTTTAATTTTAGTTTAATTCGTTTAAGTACCCTAATATTTATTCTCTGTTATGATCTTATGTATTTTTTCTTCAGTAATTAATATTTGTCACTGGTTGACTGGAAGATAAGGCTTTATGGCCTTAACTCTGTCAGTTTAAATAAATGAATAAATAAATAATTATATTAATCTATCTATCTATCTATCTATCTATATTCGGGTTTTTACAGCTGCTGCCGTCTTCTAGTGCCAAACCTCGAAAGCCTACGATCCTGGCCATCTTCAATGCTTAGCCATGGCCGGTCCCAAGCCCGGATGACAAAGAAGGAGGGGAGGAGTAACAACCTCGTTAAAAAACCAGGGTTCAGTTCGCTTCGACTGATAGTACTCTGTAAGGGCCCCTAGCCAGGGTTACATTGAAGACCTCAATGGCAGAGTCGGGGCAGAACGAATCCTTCAACACGGCGGATCTGGCGGAAGAGGCAACCCTATCTCTAAGGGAAATAGAGAAACGTTGCCTTGCGGTGAAGAGGGATCTTCAAAGGCTATGGGAGGAAAACCCAGACAGAAATTTTTCTGGTCCTCCAGGTTCGGGGTTTATGCTGTGGGCCAGCTCCCCACACATTAAAAAATAAACATAAAATGCTAAAAGACCAAATCAGTCAAAGCCGGACAAAAAAAAAGAATATTAATAATAATAAAATTATTAATAACCATTATTATTACGTTATTCTATGTCAGGATTCCACCAATGAATGTTTTAACAGAGAACTAGTGACTGCTAGCGTCATATTAGTAAACATAATATAAATTTCCGCTAACGAATTGCGTTTTTTTAAAAATATTCATCACTCATTACTATAAAACATTATTGTTATTATTATTATTATTATTTTACTAGCTTATTGTTTATTGGATAATCTGGCGCCCCATAATGGTAAGTTGGGTAGTTCCTTGTGAACAATGACTAATACATGGTTTTCATTGGAAATATACAGATTTTAGGTTAAAATTACCTCAACTTCTCATTCAATTTCGAGTAATTTCTCGCATTCTTTGTGAAAAAATCAACATATATTTATTTTCCTCAGATGATTATTCTCATACTGCAACTATAATTTGCGTGTTTTTCAGTTTCATTTATTTGAATAAATTAGATGGAAACATGGCATAGAATCCCTATTATTATTATTATTATTATTATTATTATTATTATTATTATTATTATTATTATTATTATTATTATTACTATTACTATTATTATTATTATTATTATTATTATTGTTATTACTATTACTATTATTATGTTTTTTTGAGAATTTTCCTCATCACTGAGGGTTTTCTCCAACCAATTTTAGTAATTAACATGAATTAAAATATATATATATATATATATATATATATATATATATGACTACAGAGTTACAGACTATCAGTTTGCAACAAACACTCACAAATATCCCTTAAGTAAAGTTCACTGTCCTGGTGTCTTCATCTGTTACACCAAATTTTCTCATTGAATTTTGAATGTAGTTCTTCCAGGTTGTTCTTGGTCTTCCTTTTCTGCTCCATCTTTCAATTTTCCATGCATAGACGGCCTTTGGTATTCTTCCATCCTGCATTCTTCGTACATGTCCATTAGGGTGGGCCGAAAAAAACTCATTTTTATATTTCGAAGTTAGCGCGGAAAAGTTGAGAATTACATGGACAAAAAAAAAACAAAAAAGAAAAGGAAATTATATCAAAATCGGTTGACATCTTCCGGTCGCCCAAAAGCTCTAAAGTTTGACAAAATATGTAAAAAAAAACTTCATTTCTGAGATTATTTCTTTAATATCTTAATTAGATGATTTCGTAATGTAATAGTTTGTAACGTCTTCAAATAGAGCCTAAAAACATTGTTTTAATTTGGTTTAGATCAGTTGATATCTTCCGGTCGCGCATAAGCTCCAAAATTTGCCAGAATAACGAACAAGTTATATTTTTACGCATTTTTGGTATTTGATAAACAACTTCCAGAGTATTGATTGTCAGATCCCACAGATAGACATAAACGTGCTTAACAAAGATCAGCAATACTTACTTGATATTAAAAAAAAAATTGCAAAAATGAACTTTTTCCTTCATATTTTGCCAAATTTCAGAGCCTTTGCGCGACCGGAAGATGTCAACCGATTTTGATAGTTTTTTCTTTTTTATTTTAGCTATATAATTCGCAACTTTTCCGCGCTATTACAACTTCGATATAAAAAAATGAGTTTTTTCGGCCCACCCTAGTGTCCATACCATTTTAGCTTTCTGTGTTCAATCTCATCCATTATATTTCTGTCTGTATTCATCCATTTTCTAATTTCTGTATTTCTAATTTTTTCCAGTCGAGATTTTCTGGCAGCTCTTCTCCAAAAATCCATTTCAACTTAAGTTATTCTGTTGACATGTTGTTGTGTCATTGTCCAACTTCCGATCCATATAACATTATACTTTCCAGTATGGACTTATAAATTAGTTGTTTTGTTCTGATAATTATGTTTTTAATCCATAGTATAGGGTTTAACATTCCTATGGTTTTTCTTCCATTACTAATCCATTTTGCTAATTCCTTTCTCTATAAGTGACCCCAAATAACAGAAACTATCGTTTTTCTTTATCTTTACCCCATCAATATATAATTCATCTGGGTCATTTGTTAAATACTCTGTTTTTTTTTAATTTTCAAACCCCATTTCTGATACGTTGTTGACAACTAATTACACATGTAATTTGCATCTTCTCCATCCTGGGTTATAACTAGAGCGAGGATTTTTATGAAATTTCATGTTTTTAACTATTAGTCAGAGAGCGCTGAGACAAAGTATCTGTACATTTTATGATATGTGGAATCAAATAAAGACCTACATATTTTTTCATATTTCATAATATTTTGGCAAAATGTTCATATTTTAGTAAAAATTTAACATTCCTTCATTTTTTCAACTTTGAATTTTTTAAATAAAATTTCTACTAATTGGTATGCCAGTATTAATTTATTGAAATAAAGTGTCAAACTACAGGCTTGGGAGGCCCTTGGGGTAGATGGATGTTGAGACTTCCACTTTTGTAAACAATTGCTAAGGGATGTCCACTGGGTTCTCAGTCCTGTGCGACGGCCGCCTTTGCCCCAGAACATGCATCTGGTACTCATTTGAATTAAGAGCTGAGTAGACCTTAGGGGCAAGAATACGTTGTTGTAACTCAAGAAATCAAGAGTTTCACTGTATTTCCATTTTAATTAATTTTTTCATTAATTCTGACTCAATATACAGTATCATGTTCGTGATTTGAAGCAATTTAATGGCTCACGTTGAAGTGTAGTTGTTTGAGAAATCACGCTAACAAGCCGGAAGGTCGTGGGTTTGAGTCTCAATGGGGTCAGTTTTTAGCTGGACCAGACCTTCTGGAGGCATCATAACCCACGACCTTCCGGCTTGTTAGCGTGATTTCTCAAACAACTACACTTCAACGTGAGCCATTAAATTGCTTCAAATCACGAACATGATACTGTATATTGAGTCAGAATTAATGAAAAATTAATTAAAATGGAAATACAGCGAAACTCTTGATTTTTTGAGCTACTACAACGTCTTCTGGGGCACGCCGTAGCGTAGTGGTTAAGGTACTGGGCTACAAGCCGGAGGGTCGAGGGGTCGAGGGTTCAAGTCCCATAGGGGTCAGGATTTTTAAACTGACCCAAACCCTCTGGCGGCACTATGGCTCTGGGGTCGACTCAGCCTCTAACAAAAATGAGTACCAGACGCTTGTTCTGGGGGTAAAGGCGGCCGTCACGCAGGGCTGACAACCCGGCTGACATAAAGTGCCGATTGTCTAGAAAAAAGTGGGAGCCTTAACCTCCCACTACCCCAAGGGCCTCCAGACCTGTTGTGGGATCACTTTACTTTTTTACAACGTCTTCTTGTCTCATTTGTGTGCTGGTATGTATACCCATAAATTATACAGGGCTTGTGTATATAAACATATGTAAAAAGTTAAAAAATAGTAGCTTCATAATATTTTTGTGTCCTAATTTTCATATTTTTCATATTTTGTTATTATGATTTCATGTTTTAATATAATTTTTTTCATATAATTCCTCGCTCTAGTTATAACTATCTGATCGCCGACAAAAAATAAGTGATGTAGATATCTTCTTTCTGTTAATTCTAGTCCCATTTTTACACATTTACGTGACCATTCTACTAAACAAATGTCTATATATATATATATATATATATATATATATATATATATATATATATAATTTTAAACAGTGTTGGTGACATCGGACATCCTTGTAACAATCCTTTACTGGTTCCAAAAATTTCTGATAACTGAGAACCCATTTTAATTTGATATTTAATGTTCTTATATATTTCTTGTATTACTTGAATTAGGGATTCATGAATGTTTGCTATACGTAATGCTTCCCATAATTTTGCTCTTGGTACACTGTCATGCTTTTTCTAAATCTATAAAAACCAATCCAATCTCTTTTGATTTATTTCCATATTTCTCAACGATTTGTAGTTTTACAAATATTATTTATACAAGATCGAACTGGTATAAATCCACATTGATCTTCTATTCTACAGTAACATTTTTCTATTTTGTTTTTTATCACTTTTCCTAGGCATTTCATCAGGGAATTCATAACACATATTCCACGGTAATTTTCACAATTCCTTCTATCTCCATTCTTAAATATATTTATGAAATGTCCTACTGTTATTTCTTCCGGTATTTTTCCCTCTCTTAAAATTTTATTAAATATTTGATTTATGAGTTTGATTAAAGTTTTTCCTCCACTTTTCAATATTTCTAAATGCATTCCTCCAGGTCCTGGTGATTTGCCATTCTTCCCTACCGTTATGGCTTCTTCTATTTCTTTCTTTGTTATTTATGTTTGTATTCCTTCGAATAACTCTTCTGTTTTAATCTCCTTAAATTCTTCTCTATTTTCATTTAATAATTCCTTAAAATATTTGAATCATTCATTCATCTTTATAATGTTGATTTTTGTTTTATGTTGCGTTTCTTGTTCAGTGATTTCAGTACCGACCATGCTTCTCTTGATCTGCTGAAGCCTAGTTTACTATTAACATTTGAACATATCCTTTCCCATTCATTATACTTTGCCTTTCTTATTTTTCGTATTACATTATGATTTTTCGCCTCTATATTTTTATATTCTTATTTTTTTGTAGTAATCCATTTATTAAATGCCTCTTTCTTGTCTTACTATTATTATTATTATTATTATTGCTATTTTTATTATTGCTGTTATTATTATTATTATTATTGCTATTATTAATACACTACTAAAAACTTGAGGGACACATGTTTAAACCAAAGCCACAAAATAAATATTGTAACAATTTAATTTTTGAGAGTCAGATGTTTTGAGTTCAAGTATTGTTTAAAATCAGATTGAAGATCCTCTGGGTTTTATTATTTTTTCTCTGAATATGTTAGTGAAATTCCAAGAGTTTCAGAAACCAAAGTGAATTCATATTGATTTAAAAAAAAAACAGGTTTGAAGAATAATCTGTGGAAGGGAATTGTTATTTTTGTGTTCTCTGAAGCTAATACAGAGCAATGAGACATCTGAATGAAACATCAGTTGCACGAGAAGTTGCATTGATGGTCGTTCCATTCGCCATGTCTCTAGGATTCTTGATGTCAGCCCTTCCGTCATCCATAGGCTATGGAGGCGATATAGAGAGACACATGGATACAAGAGGAGACCTGGGCAAGGTCGTAAGAAGAAGACTACAGACGTACAGGATAGATTTCTTGTCTTATCAGCTTTGCGCAGAAGAAAATCTACAGCCAGAGATCTACAAAAATAATTTACGCACTGGGACGGTAATTTCTGATCAGACTTTAAGAAATAGACTGAGAAATGCAAGGTTGAGGTCTAGAATCCCCTTTAAAGCCCCTCATTTAACACGTCAGCTCAAAGAAGCCCGGCTGCGATTGCTCAGAATCATGTCAACTGGCAGCTCCGCCAATGGAAGGGTGTTTTATTCACGGACGAATCAAGATTTCGTCTAACAGGTTCTGATGGTCGTACACATGTATGGAGACGTCCTGGTGAACGTTTTGATCCAGCCACAATTATTGAACGTGACAGATTTGGAGATGGTTCGGTTATGGTTTGGGCAGGGATTACTATTAAGTCTCAGACAGAGCTTGTCGTTGTCCCACAGCGCATGAATGCTGATATTTACATTAATGGCATTATCCTCCAACATATTGTACACTTTACTTATGGTATGGACCCAAATTTTCTTCTAATGCAAGATAATGCTAGATGTCATACAGCACAGACTACCAGAGATGTCCTCAAGAATGCCAAATTCGGGTGATAGACTGACCTGCATGCAGTCCGGACCTTAATCCGATCCAGCATATGTGGGATAGGTTGGAAAAACTTGTTCGTAAGCGTCCTGCTGTACCTCAGAACCTTGAAGAACTTTCACATGCACTTACCGAGAAATGGGAGCGAATCTCACAAGTTTCTGTAAGAAGGCACTGCTAAGCATGCCTCATAGGTGTAATCCGGCCATTCAGGCTCAATGAGGACACACTAAGTACTGAGTATTGAAATAACCATGGAAACATTGATTCCAGAAATTGTAAATCTCAAATTTTCACTTTGTTTTCTGTTACAAATGATAACTTGTTCGTATTGCTAATACTGTACAGGAAAATATCGTTGGAATATCTATTATAATTTTACATACATCTTCAATTTATAATCACAAAAGATTAAATTGTTTCAATGTTCATTCTCGTATTTTGGTTTAAAAATGTGTTCCTCCAATTTTTTGAGTAGTGTAGTATTATTATTACTATTATTAATATTATCATTACTAATATTATTATTACTATATTATTATTATTATTATTATTATTATTATTATTATATTATTATTGTTATTATTTAGCAAACATTAAATGGTTACACGAGCCAAGTGAGGTAAATTTAGAGCAATTGGGTAGAATTAGACGGGAAACCACCAGACTACTAAAGAATAAAAAGAGGGAATATCTGAGAGAGAAGATTAATGATCTTGAAATGAATACAAAAAATAGGGACATTAGAGAATTATATCAGGGAATTAGGATAGAGAAGAAAGGGTTTCAGGCTAGAACAAACATAATTCGGAATGAAAATGGGGAAATGATTGCAGATTCCAGAAGAATATTAAATAGATGGAAAAGTTACTTTAATCAGCTATTCAAACTGTAACATCCTTCAAAAACAAACTAAAAAATTATTTAATAACAAACTAACTTGTACACCTCACTGATAGTTTTCTTTTAACCACTAATAAATTCAATTATTTATGAAAATAATATTAAGAATAACAAATATTTTCTTTTGCTTTGTTTTAAATATTGTATAATCGTAAAATTAGTTTTCTATATCTCATTATTTTTCTTTGTTTTTTATATACATCAGACAGGGACAATTTAATATGTCTAACTTGTATACATTTTATTATTAGTTTTAGTCTTAATTTTAACTAACATTAACTGGTTGCATTATAGATCTAATATAATAGATATTATCTTTTTGATCAAATTTTTATTTAGTATTTAATATTAGAGTTAATTCAGATTGTTATATTCTGATGTAATATATGTTGTCCTGGTGAGTGGAAGAGAAGGCCACATGGCCTTAACTCCACCAGGCTAAATAAATCTAATCTAATCAATCTAATCTAATCTAATCTAATCTAATCTAATCTAATCTAATCTAATCTAATCTATTAAATGTACATACAGAACAGGACATTGAGGAGGATAAGTTACAGACGGCAGAAATTGTAGTCGCAGAACCAAGTTCATTAGAGGTTGAAATGGCGATTGAAAACTGAGAAGATGTATAGATAAGGCATCAGGTTCAGATGAGATCCCAGCAGAACTTATAAAATCAGGGGGAGAAAAATTGGTAGGACAAGATTACGTTGGTTGCTTAGTATGATTTGGGAAAAAAGAAGCCTCTTCCAGATGAATGGAAGGAATCAATTATCGTACCAATTTATAAGAAATGAGATAAAACTGATTGCAACAACTACAGGGGCATCTCATTACTTTCTTCAACTTCGTAACAAAATTCTAATAAATATATTAGTAAGCAGACTTACTCCCTATATTGATGACATTCTAGGAGATCATCGATGTGCATTTAGAAGAAACAGGTCTACAACAGATCAGATTTTTAGTATAAGACAGATTTTAGAAAAGAAATGGGAATATAATGGTACTGTACATCAACTATATGTAGACTTCAAAAAAAAGGCATATGATTCAATTAAGAGGGAGAAGAAGTTATATAGTATCCTGCTGGAGTTCGGAATTACTAAAAAAGTTAGTTAGATTTATTACGAATGTGTCTAAATGGATTCAAAGAGAGTAGGGTGCATTGTAGGCAAAACAGTTTTCAGACACTTTTGAAATCCAGAATGGGGTTGAAGCAAGGAGATGCACTATCTCCTCTACTATTTAATTTTGTACTAGAGCATGCCATTAAATCTTTAGAGAATGAGGAAGGCTTACAACTGAATGGTATTAACAAGCTGTTAGTTTTATGCTGATGATGTAGTACTACTGGCGCGATAGCGAGGAGATACTAAAAGCCAGCAGGGCACACACTATTGAGTAACACTAAGAAATTGGGACTGGAAGTAAATATCAGTAAAACTAAATATATGGTCACACGTAGAAATTCAGTATATAATGGAAATGGACAGCTAATGACAAATGAGGGAAATTTTGAGGAAGTGGCTGAATTTAAATACCTAGGAACAATAATCACAAATAGGAATGCAGATGCACAAAGAAATTAAACATAGGCCTCAATTCTGGAAATGCATGCTATTATTCAATTGCAGAGACTTTTGATGTCCCAACTCCTTTCGAAAAACGTTACGCTGAAAATACATAAAACTATTATTCTAACCAGTTTATATTATATGGGTGCGAAACATGGACTCTTTACTTTAAGGGAGGAACGGAGATTACGAGTATTTGAGAATACTGTTCTTAGGAAAATTTTTGGACTAAAGAGAGATGAACAGACAGGTGAATGGAGAGGACTACTAAACAATGAACTACATGTTGTTTATATGGAAAGCCAGATATAATAAGAACAGTTAAGTCTCGTAGACTGCGATGGGCAGGACATGTTGCACGTATGGGGAATGACAGACGTCACGAGAAAGCTTCTTGAGAGGAAAGCCAGAGGGAAAACGCCCAGTTGGTAGACCAAGAATGAGGTGGGAGAACAACATTAACTATGATTTGAGGGAAGTAGATTATACAGGGAATATTGGAAAACATTAGCTCAGGTTAGGGATGTATGGAGAGCTTATGTCCGCGCGGCCATGAACCTACGGGTTCGATAGTGCCAGTGAGTAAGTAAGTAAGTATTATTATTATTGCTATTATTACTATTATTATTATTATTATTATTATTACTGTTATTATTATTACTGTTATTATTATTTATTATTATTACTGTTATTATTATTAGTTAAATAATATATATTATTAAAGTATTTCGTGTTTATTCATCTAATTTTCGAATCGGGGTTTCTACTGCTAGTACCTACTATTATGCAATACAATTAGGCAATACTCCCGTGAAAACTGGCGGATGAGCCGATATTTTAAATTAAATTTACACAGTTGTTTAAAGGAAACTTTACATAAAATTCCCAGGTAGCTTTCTCGCGTTTATTACCGTTTCAGTATGGGAGCGTTTCGGTTTCGTGAAGATAAAAAATGCCACCCACTAATTTCCTTCCTTTAGTTAGTGACTAGGCAGTTTCACATTAGGCCTATAGTCAAACTGCGTATTGTAGCTTACCTTCTCAAGCTGATGTTGTTGCAGGGCGAAATGTGTCTGGAACCGATGCAATAGCTGGGAGTAATAGCCAACATAAAGCCAGGCCTCGTCATTTTCAGGCTGAGCGATACGTGATTCACTGAGTGATTTGTGTCTCTGGAGGGCAGGAAGTGGAGTTAGCTGAGGCACGCTCCGTGCGCGATCCAACCTGCTACGTTTTGGCGAGACTCGCCAATCCTCATCTTTACAACTTGCATCAACAATGTCAACATTTGCACTACGTTTCACACCCACTAAATCTTTGTTGAGCAATCTTCGTTGATGATAGCCAGATGGTAGTAGACTTATGGGAATCAGAGGCGGAACGAGACGAGTCGACTTTTTTTGATGCTCTGCTCAAGTCCATAGGTTGCTCATCGACTGAATTTGCCACCATTCCAAGTTCTCCATCGGATTCAGCAGCCATGAACTCTTGTGCTAACTCATTCTGAAAAATACATAAATCTAAATAAGCGATAACTGGCGGTCACAAAGTTTTTTTTTTTTACTAATAGAAGCTTCTTGTTGGAAAATCAGAGGAGTTGGGGTAGGCAAAGAATTAGGGGGGAAAATAACATCAACTATGATTTGAGGGAAGTAGATTACACTGGAAGTGATTGGTTAACATTAGCACAGGTTAGGGATGTATGGCGAGCTTATGTTCGCGCGGCTATGAACTTACGGGTTCAATAGTGCCAGTGAGTTAGTTAAGAAGAAACATTAATTCAATTTTTTATAATACTAATAGTGTACAGCGCTGTGATCTAGAGGTAACGTAGTTGCCTTAGATTAGACACAAAGGACCCGAGTTCGATTCCCGGAAGGGACAAGTTTCCTGGATGAGGTTTTTTAGGGTGTTTCCCTTACCTGTAAGACAAACGTTAGGAAACTTTTTAGGCCCAAATAGTACCATCTGGCCAACCTAATCATCAATATCATACTCAATTTGTTTAGTATAAATGTATGAGTGAATGGTGTGTCTTGTTTAAAATGTTCGTTTTGTCTCGGAGGTGGCCTTGTTTTTGAGCTGATCACTCATCCGCGGAGACCCTCCATGTCCATGTGTGGTAAAAACAAGTATCCATCCATCCCTCCATAGTAATCTGCCCGAGGCAGGTTTTTCACTGCAATCATTGCATTGCATTCTCATGTTATGCTTTACAGCTTTACTAGGGAATTATAGCTGTGGTAGCTTCGCGTTGCTTTCCACACCGGTGAATAATGATAAGGATGATGATGATGGCCGGATGATTTTCGGCGAACGTTGGGCCCTAAGCTTCCTGAAATTTATCTTACAGGTGAGGAAATACCCCGGAAAAAACCTCACCCAGGAGCCTGTCCCGACCGGGAATCGAATCAGGGCCCGCTGCGTGACAAGGCAGCACACTACTCGAGACCACAGCGGTGGACTAAAAACAAAAGTATGTATGTAAGTTAATTGAGAATTTAAATTCCTACTCCGACAGATCGTATTTCTGTATGGCCGCGGTGACGTAAGACTGTATACTCACTTCTTACTCCTAAAATAATCTAAACTTGTATATTTGTTTACTTTCATGGCTCATATACCATGGCAATGTAACTATTTTTCTACATTAATGTTAGACTTACAGGTAATATGTCAAACATATATCCTAGCTATTTTATACCAATTATGTTGATCGGTGGTAATATTTTGATTCTTTGTAAAAAATTTTTAATTGTACGATCAGTTTTTAAACTCCCTGTACATTAAAAGTGAAGTTGAAACTACTATGAGTACTTAAACTATAAAGATAAGCTGTATTTTTTTATGATCGTTTAAATATTTTCAAATCATTAATTAAGACTGAAATATTAAGGCAATTAAATGGAGAGCTACATGAAAGAGTTAAACTAAATACAATTCCATTAGAAAATTGGATAGAATATTTTCAAAAGTTATGGCAGCAAAAAAAAAATTAAATCTCGTAACTTAGAAGAATAATTACACAGATACTTTTACTTTAGAAGAATTAAATACAATACTCGTCCGCTGCAAAAATAACAAAACTCCAGGTGAAGATGGTATTAACCTGGAATTATTTAAGTATGCCAGCTCTGCCTTTAATGAAAGATTTCTAATTTTTTAAAAATAGAATTTATAATGAGGGCCCTCCGCCAAAAAGCTGGCAACAGGCTGTTGAAATCCCACTACACAAAAAGGGATACATAAATAACTGTGATAACTTCAGAGGAATAAGCCTTTTGGACCCAGGCTACAAAATATACACCAAGTTACTCAAATCAAAATTAGCTAATTATTATGACAATTTATTAGATGAAGTATACAATGGATTCCGAACAGAAAGATCCTGTACAGATGGACACTTCCCTATTAAAATTCTAATAGAAAAACACAGAGAGTTTAATAGTGAAACACACATGACGTTTATTGACTTGAAGATGGCATTTGACAAAGTAAATAGAAACAAATTATTAGAAATCCTCAAATATGATGGCATCCCAGACCAATTGATAAAAGCTATATATGATATTTATAAGGATAATTATATCCAAGTTAAGATTGAAAATAAAATCTCTGAATGCAGACCAATTAATCAAGGAGTTAGACAAGGATGTGGTCTTTCACCAATGCTCTTCATAATATACATGAACTCAATTATTAAAGAATGGAGACTACAACCACATGGCAGTACACGACTTAATAGATTATATAATTTAGACATCCTATTATTTGCAGATGTCATTGTGTTTATAGCGAATTCAGAAGATGACCTACAACATTCAGTCCGCTCTTTTCACCAAATTGCAATAAACTACAACGTGGAAATCTCAACAGAAAAATCTAAAGTCATGGCTTTCCTAGGAAAAGACCCAATTCGCAGTAAAATTGTTATTAATAATAAACTATTAGAACAAACTAACACATTTATCTATCTCGGATATCAAGTTACATACGAAGAGGAAAAAGATTTTAGTCAAAAAATTATAAAATTTAACAGAGTAACAGGAATTATAAATAATATTTTCAAGTCAAACACAGTACAGCAACACACACGAACTAGAATTTATAAAACATTGGCCAGATCCATATTATGTTACGGCAGTGAGGCCTGGACAATTCGCAGTGTAGATGAATACAGTTTAACTGAGGCAGAAATGAAATTTATGAGACATACCGCAGGTTACTCAAGAACAGACCATGAAATGAATTCTGAGATTCTCAAAGAATTACGAACAGAATCAGTCATGGAATATGTTCAAAAATACAGAAACAACTGGAAATCTCACGTAAGAAGAATGAGCTGAACAAGAATACCACGTCAAATCTTAAATTACCAGCCACCAGGCAAGAGATCTTTGGGCAGAGCCTTCAAACGTTGGATTGAGACCGTAACAGACCACTAGGTCTATCACATGAAAGAAAGAAGAAGAAGAAGAAGAAGAAGATAGATCCTTTATGTTGGCAAAGTATAAGATATTGTTGTGTATTTTATAATATAATATATCGTTATTTTTAGTTAATTTTTAAATGCTGCGATTAAAAATTACTGCTTAATTTATGCCGACAAAGGAATATGTTCGTGTTGCATTCATATGTATTTAGTGCATAATAACATACTGGATTTCAACTACAGAAACACGAAGTTATTGGCACACTTTGGAACATCTCTATTGAACTAACAAGAGAAAATAGTAAAAGCTGTTTAGTATCGACCGCTGAGAGGTTTCGTGTACCCGTGAAACAATCGTTTGACGTCACACTGAATGTTCGAAACTCAGAGGGTAGTAACACGTAATTTTTAGTGTATCCTTCATGACGTTTGTCGGCCGCGGTAGTCTAATGGTTATGTTCCATGCTGCTAGATCCGAGGGTCGCGGGTTCAAACCGGGCGGCGTCGATGGATTTTTAGGATGGAAAAATCCATGGGGCAAGTCCTCCGAGTGGGACTTTAAGCCGTGGGCCCCGAGTCTGGAGATTTACAGACTCGTAAAAGAACATTATGCCTGAATATAAACACCTGTATGCAAAGTTTAATCGACCTTCATCCATCCAAAGTGAAATATTAGTTGCCAACCAGATGTCTCATTGGGGCGATGTTCTAACCACGTGTCATTCGTTCACATCTGTGGGTAAATAAGCGTAACTAAATTAGCGCGGTTAAGAAACTACCACTAGAGTAGAGATAAATAATAATAATAATAATAATAATAATAATAATAATAATAATAATAATAATAATAATGCTTTATTTTAGCTGGCAGAGTTCAGGCCATAAGGTCTTCTCTTCCATTCAACCAGCGAATAGTAGAATTATACAAAAATTACATGCATATTACAATTTTAAGATGTTATTAAAATACAGACTAAACAAAATACAATAATGATGTGATCTAATACTAGCTAATACTAACAAAAATATGGAATATCTATCCATAGTAATTCTGCCCGAAGGCAGGTCCTTCACTGCAATCATAGCATTTTCATGCTTTGCTTGCAGCTTTACTAGGAAATTGTGTAGGTGTGGTAGCTTCCCGTTGCTTTCCACACCGGTGAAGGATGATGATAATGATAAGGATGATGATGATAAGGATGATGGCCATATGATTTCGGGGACCGTTTGGGCCTTAAAGTTTTCCTGACATTTGTCTTACAGGTGAGGAAAAACCTCACCCAGAAAAACTGCCCCGACCGGGGATCGAACCCGGGCCCGCTGCGTGACAAGGCAGCACGCTACCTCGAGACCACAGCGGTGGACACATGGAATATAATAACATTAAAATGATATCAAGTAAGTAGCTTCCTAGATGATCATTTATAGAATGCTGCATATAGTTGTTATGCAGTTAATGTTTTCATTGTGTCGAACTTAAGATATCAGTTAATTTGTATTTAAATAATGATAGCGATTGACAGTCCCTGACATGACTGGGAAGTGAGTTCCATGCTCTAGTCATATATATTGTGGAAGATTCAGAGTATAGACATGTCCTGTGCTGTGGTATCAAAAGTAAAGAGTCTTGTGATCTTGTTCCTAAATTGTGATGAACCGATACATTTTGAAAACGCGTTGTTAAATAACTTGGTAAATACGTGTGCAGAATTTGGAATAGTAAGGTATGTGAATGTAAAGTTCTTCTGTCATTTAGGTGTAGCCATGATAAGGCCTGAAATAAAGGAGACACGTGGTCATTACGGCGGAGATTGATTGTAAATCGAATGCACGCATTATGAGCACTCTGTAGTTTGTCAGATAGATCAGTTGGCAGATTAGGGTCGGTTTCACCAACATAACATAATATGACTGTATTACTGTATTACGCCAGTTTAAGCTATGCATTATACACGGGGAAAACTGGCGTAATAGTCATCTCTGTTGGTGAAATTGACCCTTAGTCAGTAATATGTCGCAGTAGTCGAAGTGTGGCATTATGAGTCTGTACAAGTATTTGTTTTAATTTTGTAGGATACGTCATACATCATGACGTTTATTGTAGTTGTCAATAAATAAATAAATAAATAAATAAATAAATAAATAAATAAATAAATAAATAAATAAATAAATATATATATAAATAAATAAATATATAAATAAATAAATAAATGGGCGCTCACACTTTAACAGTTACATTAATCTGAGTTTTACTTTCGGTATAGTATGCATATGCATAGGTATTATGCATTACATGGACTCTTGACGATCCAACTCCTTTCAAAAACGTTAAACTGAAAATATATAAAAAATGTTATTCTACCAGTTATATTATATGAATGCGAAACATGGACTTTTAGGCCTATTTTAAGGGAGGAAAGGAGATTACGAGTATTTGAGAATAAAGTTCTTAGGAACATTTTTGGACCAAAGACAGATGAACAGACAGGTGAATGGAAAATACTTCATATCAGAGAACTACATGCTCTTTATAGGAAGCCATATATGATAAGAACAGTTAAGTCTCGTAGACTGTGATGTGCAGGACATATGGCACAAATGGGAATGAAAGAAAGACGTGCATGGAAGCTTCTTGTAGGAAAACCAGAGGGAAAACGTCCAGTTGGTAGACCAAGAATGAGATGGGAGAATAACATTATCCATGATTTGAGGGAAGTAGATGATAGAGGGATTACTGGAAAACATTAGCTCAGGATAGGGATGTATGGAGAGCTTATGTCCGCGCAGCCATTAACTTACGGGTTCGATAGAGCCAGTGAGTTAGAGGAATTTGTAACGGAGGGACTGGAATTACGCGGGAAGTATAAATATCGAAATGAATGTAAATTTCAGTTCTGTAATGGATGTGAGGTTAAATAATACATAGTCCTGGATTTTTTTCATTTATGTTAACATCAAATCACTATAGAGTGATTAAAACTTCACATTATAACTGTGTAGGGTTTAGAGAGGATTTAGTAGAATAAGTTTTGGAGAGAACCCATGTTCAGAGATGCACCGTTTCGGTTGTATAATAATGAAAATAAGGATCTCAAATATGTTAGTACGCAACAGAGAAAACACATTTGATAAAGGACGACATATGAAGTCACCTGATCCTACTTATGTTTAACGTGCAGCCTGACACACAGTTATTAACAATCTTGTTCGAACACGCTAGGTCCAAAATGTATAACTTCCATGTCTCATTATAAATGTACAATTATTTTAATAGGAATGAATGTGTGCCACTCCATATGTACAGAGAAAAGTTAAAACATCTAATTTAATATATATAACTCATTGGAACTATCGAACCCGTCGGTTCATGGCCGCGCGGAAATAAGCTCTTCATACATTCCTATCCATATCTATATTTGTCGAATATTTATTTGTATTTGTACTGGTTGAGTGGAAGAGAGGGCCTTATGGCCTTAACTCTGCCAGAATAAATAAAGTATTATTATTATTATTATTATTATTATTATTATTATTATTATTATTATTATTATCCAGAGCTGATGTTTTCCAATCATTCCCTGTATAATCTACTTCCCTGAAATCATAGTTAATGCTATTCTTCCACCTCATTCTTGGCCTAACAAGTGGGCGTTTTCCCTCTGATTTTCTTACAAGCAACTTCCATGCACTTCTTTCATTTCCCCATTCGTGCCACATGTCTTGCCCATCGCAGTCTACGAGACTTAACTGTTCTTATTATATCTGCTTTCCTATAAATACCATGTAATTCACCGTTAAGTAGCCTTCTCCATTCACTTGTCTGTTCATCTCTCTTTGGTCCACATTTTTTCCTAAGAACTTTATTCTCAAATAATCATATTCTCCTTTCCTCCCTTACAGCAAGAGTCCAAGATTCGCATCCATATAATATAACTGGTAGAATAATAGTTTTTTTATATTTTCAGTTTAACGTTTTTTTTTTAAATGAGCTGGGACGTCAAGAGTCTCTGTAATGCATAATAGCACGCATTTCCAGAATTGAGCTTATGTTTAATTTCTTTGTGAATCTCAATCCTATTTGTGATAATTGTTCCTAGGTATTTGAATTCAGCAACTTCCTCAAAATTTCCCTTATTTGTCATTAGCTGTCCATTTCCATTATATAGCCTAATATATTTCTATGTGTGAACATTATACCAAAAGAAGAGTCTATAGGAAGAAAATTTTGTCATTAGAAGAATTGAAATTGATAGCTCAAGGAATGGAGTGAAATGAAGCCATACACTTTCAAACACCTGGTTAATTCAATGAAAATAGATGCAAGCGGCGCGGCGTTAAAAGCAAAATGCTATGCAACCTGATACTGAATATATTGAGCATATCTACAAATTGACATATTAATTTGTTCTTATATTTCTGTACAAAGAAGAACGTTACACAAATGTGTATTTTTTTTCTTAAAATTATATGGATACATAAATAAATAAATAAATAAATAAATAAATAAATATATATACACTGCTCAAAACAATTAGAGGAACACTATAAAATATGAAAATATTTTTTTCATTGGATAAAGGTACAAACATGAAATTAATAGAGTACATTATTTGTGGTTATTTATTTATTTATTTATTGCTCATGTCAGTAAAAACAAATGAATAACGCTGACAATTAACTTTTCAAATAATTCCGCTATGTAAGCAATTGAATCTTGTGCTTATTTTTCAAAGTTAAACACTCGTTATATAGAGTTAGTATCGTGTATGACCTCCACGACATTCGATGACACTTTGGAACCTTCGTGGCATGTTCCCAATAAGATTCTGGATTTCCTCTTGCGGGATATTCTCCCATTTCTCCTTCAGAGCATCTCCAAGTTGCAGCAGAGTTTGTGGAGCTTGATGTCGGTTCCTGACCTTCCTGTCTAGAAGATCCCACAAGTGTTCAATAGGTTGAGGTCTGGGCTGACCGCTGGCCACTCCATTACCACAATTTCATTCCTCCTCAGGATTTCCCTGGTGACAGCAGCAGAATGTGCCCTGGCATTATCCTGCATAAACAGAAATCCAGGGCCTACTCCAATGGCAGCAGGTACTACATGCTCTTCCAGAACGTGCTCGATATACCGGACAGCATTCAGTCGCTGGGGAACAAGTACAAGGTCCGTACGATTGTTGTACATAACTCCGGCCCACACCATTATGGAACCTCCTCCGAATCTATCAATTTCCTGTACAGCCTCTGCAGAAAATCGTTCTCCTGGCCGTCCCCACACCCTCAATCGACCATCACTACATGTATGCCGATACCTGGATTCGTCCGAGAAGAGCACAGACTCCCACTGGTGCAGGTTCCAGTCACCATGGTTTTCAGCATACGTACGTCTTGCTGCCTTATGCCCATTTGTTAAGCGTGGTTTTTAACGGGCCTTTTTGGACGAATATTCTCTTTCCTTAATCTGTTCCTTATGGTTTGGTCTGAAACCCGGATTCCGGAAGCCATATGAAGGTCATTCTGCAGGTCTGTTGCAGTTTTTGTACGCTGTCGAAGAGCAGAAAGAACAGCTTATCTGTCATCCTGGGGGCTTGTTTTAAATTTACGGCCCTGGCCACGTCTTCTACAATACTGATCTGTCTCTCTGTGTCTGTTGCGTAACCTGGACACCACGGAAGGAGAAACCCCAAGCTCTCTAGCCACTTGTCGCAGAGATTGACCTTGTCGTAAAAGATGTAGAGCATGATACACTTCAAACTCATTTAAATGCCTCATTTTGTCAGAGACTTCAATAAACAAGGCAATAATCAACATTCGTCACTATAGCAACATCAGGGAAGCTTACCAATTAGAAGTAGCTAGTGCCTTCCAAAATAAAAAAAAACTCTATATTTGTTATTTGAGGTAATTTCTCTGTATTTAGGCCATGGATCTTTAAAATTTGTATCCAATGATAAAATTAATAATTCAATTTACATATTCTCCAACTTTCAGCATCACAGCTTTAAAAAAACAATTACTTATTCAATTTATTACAAGTGTTCCTCTAATTGTTTTGAGCAGTGTATATATATATGTCCACTGCTGTGGTCTAGAGGTAGTGTGCTGCCTTGTCATGCAGCGGGCCCGGGTTCGATTCCCGGTCGGGACAGGCTCCTGGGTGGGGTTCTTTTTAAGGGTTTTCCTCACCTGTAAGACAATTGTCAGGAAGCTTAGGGCCCAACGGTCCCAGAAAATCATCCGACCATCATCATCATTCTTATCATTATCATCATCATCATCATCCTTCACCGGTGTGGAAAGCAACGGGAAGCTACCACAACTATAATTCCCTAGTAAAGCTGCAAAACATAGCATGAAAATGCTATGATTGCAGTGAAAGACCTGCCCTCGGGCAGAATTACTATGGATGGATGGATATATATATAATAAATAAATAAATATATATTATAAAAATAAGCAATTTTTTAATATATTTTTTTAAATTTTCGGCTATTCAATGCCAGGGTACTATCTACAAATATTCGATCGAAGAACAGTTGACTGCTAACGTCATGTTAGTGGCAACGTTATAACACACGTTCCCGGTAGAGCCAATTGCCAACACGTTTACTCACATATAGCCTATGGGGGTTCTATCCCAGGAGTCCACCTACATATGTGGGCAAGTTAGAGTGTGAAAATATGCAAGTTAATGTTAGTTTGGGCATGTTAGAGTGATAAAATGAAATGGGCAACTCAATGAACACCAGATTAGATTAGCGTTCACTTATTTGTTAGGGTTTTTTTTTTGTGATAAGTTGGTTACATTATTTGAGCAATGACTAATACACATTTAAATTGTAGACATGGTGATTTCAGGTTACTTTGAACTCAACTTCTCACTTAATTTTAAGGCATTTCTCACTGTTTTGAAAAACAAGTCAACATATAGACCTATAGTTCTCTCAGGCAACGATACATTGTGTTTTGTGTTTTTTATTTGGATTTATATTAGTGACACGGTGGCATAGATTCCCGGAATTTTCCTATATAAAGTACAAACAAGATTATTACTGATTGTATTACCTAACCGGACCGAAGGTAATACTGTTGATACACGTGCCACTGAACACTCCTGAACAAGTGTAGTTGCACCGGCACACATTTATTTCACAAAATCTCGACTAAACGTTTGAGTAAATATGGAATGATCGAAGTTTGAGATGGATAACGGCTCTGTTATCTACGTAAAGCAGAATATATTTAATTTTATCATGACATCATCGTGAACATGGTTTCTGTTCAGAACTTTACCTAGCGGAAATGTGTAATAGAGTTTTTGAAGCAACCTGTAGATTACACTGGTCGACAAGGTTTTCTTCACAAGAAATCTGATTAGTGAATCTAGTGCATTTTTTCATACTGAATTCAGAATTTTTCCATCAGGCACAGTTTTTTGTGACAGCTGCTTTTTTAAAATTGATTTTATCATTTTCTTTGACCTGTCATAGGAACCTTTACCTTATATGAAGAGCTCCCTGTACCAGTATATGCAAATATGACCTTAACTCATAAGTCATAACTCTGATTCTGACCTAGCTCAAACTGAAAATGTTTCAGATGAAAATAAAAATGATCTTACATAAAATATGCCCGAAAATCATTATCTACCACTTTCTAGGCAAGTCAGAATGAGTTAGAGTTAGATAAGATTTTACTAAAAATTGTAAAAATTATAAAAAAATGTAAATGAATATGACAGAAAACTCTTGCCTGATAGGAAAAAACTGAAATGACATTTAAAATCAGGATGAAAATTACTTCTAACATCTCATATTTTTATTCTTGTGAAAGAAAAAAATTCATTTTTTGTCGATCAGTGTTCTAGTGTACAAGGCCTGAAGGTGAAACATAGCATTCTTACAAATCATTCCTCCCGTTGTGCATTTTCTTTAAGATTTGCAAACTGGAGACGCAATAATCCGTTCATGTAGTTGCGTTTATGTAAGCAGTTATGAAACGTGTGTTGGATTTACAGTATCAAGAGAAACTGCAATCGTCACATTCCAGCCTGCGTTGGAATCAGAGACATTCACAGTTATTGGAGTTGGCATCACAGTAGACTTGTAAACTCAACAAAGAAGGTGGAGGACCTTTGTGCAGATAGGATTGTGCGCCTACATATAATCTGGACAATTTAACAAAAACTATGAATGAAGTAACACGTATGCCGTTATTATGCAGCGAGAAATTAGTAATTAATTATTAATTTATCAACTAGCTAATACCGGACTTACGTTGCTACGCCTAAATAAATTAAATGCGTTTTTACATTTAGTCGAATAAGTAAAAAGAAAAATAATTATACATTTTTATCGTCATTTTTAGATACCCCGTGCTGAATACCCGGCGTTGCCCGGGAATCTACTTTTCCCAATGTACTTGGAATCAATGAGCCGAGAGACGAAAATGGTTATTTTCAGTTATCCGTAAAAGCTATACGTATGCTGTCGCGGACTTTTTTGTATATTCTTTTTAGATATTTAATTCTGTGTTCATTAATTTGGTGTTTTTGTTACGGTTTACTCATTTAAGCGTCCAAAAAGCTACTTTCTTGTGCAGTGATGCCTCCCCTTTTTTTGATCCGGCCCTATAGTACGTACGGTAATATGCTATGTACATTAATTGCCACAGAAAAAATCTAAATGATGGTAAAACCCAATTCAAATCGGTCAAGTATGTTTTCAGTCCATATAGGACAGACAAACAGACTCTCACTCATTTTTGTATAATATATATGAAGTCTTATATCTATACAACTTTTCCCATGTTTTCAACAAGAGCTAAATGTATTAGTCTACAAAGACCGAAATAGGATCGGCGTATTTCGTAAGTACGACCTCAAGTCACAAATAGTTTAGTTCCTTTGTGCGACAAACCTAGGGCCCTAGTATCCAACACATAACGCGACTTTTAAAATATATAATACAATCTCAACCAAACTTTACCCTTATGGTTTCACATTTACTAGCATTTCGAAGTATTTTGAATGTTTTTTAATGTTTATACGAATATTTGTTTGACAATATACATTTCAAGGTGTAGATACTGTCAGAAGTAAAATTGTACTTGACAATAACATTTTGGAGCAGGTGAATAATTTTACATATCTAGGATGAAGAAGAAAATGATGTAAATGGAAAAGTATCAGAATTTTTATGGATTTTAGGGTTAATAAATTCTATCTTCAAGTCACAGTTAGTCCAAAAACATACAAGACTAAAAGTGTATAAAACACTGGCTCTTCCAACTCTTTTGTATGATAGCGAATTATGGACGTTGAAACAGAAGGATACAGAGACTTAGATCTGCTGAAATGAGATACCTTCGGAGGACCGCAGGACACACACTACTAGAAAAAAAAATAACAAAAAAGAAGAAAAGACATTTTAGAAGAATTACTCATGGAACCTTTAGAAAAAAAAATTCTGATTACAAGTCAACATGGATGTAACATGTTCTTCGAATGGAAGATCGCAGGATACTCAAACAACTGTTAAGCTATCAACCTGCAGGAAGAATAAGACCAGGACGTCCACTCAAAAGACTTTTGGATGGCCTAAATCCGTAATTGTACTATGATGATGATGATGATGATGATATACAACTAGGTATTGATGTGGCAGCTGTATTGTTTTCAGCAATACACCTTATTCCATTGCAGCCAACATATAGATCCAAAGTTCCGCTTGTTATAACGCAGCCAACATACAGTTCATAACTTACTTCTTACTAATTAGGCTAACTATTTACACTAAACGCACTTACCACACTAAAATTATATTAATAACTAACGAAAACCACACTAATCAACTAAACGCCCGAATATATTCTGTTGGTTCTTGAAAAGGATCTGCCGATCTATTTTTGCTAAATGTAATAACGTAATCAAACTCCTCTCTCTCTCTCTCCCTCTCTCTCTCTCTCCCTCTCTCTCTCTCTCTCTTTTAGTATAGCTTTTACCGCACTTATATAGGAGTTTCTTGACTAAGATAATTTTAATTATGCTTATTTCCCTATAGATGTCAGTGAATGACACGTTGTCAGCATGCCGTCTCAATGAGAAATCTAGTAGGTAACTAAGGTATTACTTGGATGTAAGAAAGTGGGTTAAATTTTGCTCATAGGCCCATTTTTCAGATGGCAAATTTTTCGTGCTAGAACGGGCCATAGGTTGCAAAATAATGCGACTATTTTGTAGTACAATTTCTGCCAACATAATATATGTTGAGTAATTCCACTACTTGATATATTTCCAGGTTAGGGTGAGATATTTCTGTCACCTTTTTAAGCTAATTGGTATGAGGGGAATCCTATTCTATTAAACTATCAAGCTCTGAAAGTGTTTTCATGGTAAAGCTATATTTTCCGGTGACTTCATATCCCCATAAATTTGCAGTCCCGCTTTACCCATAACTAATGTCTATCTTTACATTGTACATACTGTTAATATCACGTCTTTAGGTTATTTATTTCTCCATTTCTGATTCATTTTTATCATTAACTAGCTAATACCCGGCGTGCGTTGCTACGCCTAAATAAATGATGTGTTTTACGTTTAGTTGAATAAGTAGAAGGAAAATAATTATAAATGTGTATAGTTATTATTTTTAGATATACCGTGCTGATTATCCGGCATTGCCTGGGAATCTACGTATCCCGATGTATGTATTTGGCATAAATTAGCTGAAAGACTAAATTCGTTATTTCGAGTTAACCGTGCTGTTGCTCTGCTCGCCCAGGAATCTACTTATCCCGATCTTTTTGGCATCAATGAAAGACAAAAATGGTTATTGTGAGTTGTCCATAAAATATAAACATATGCTCTCCCGGGCTTCATTGTAGAGTTTTTTTTTTAGATATTCAGTTCTGTGTATATTAATTTGGTGAATTAGTTATGGTTTAGGCAGCGTAAGCCATTTAAGCGTACAAAAAGCCACTTTTATTTCACTTTTTCACTACAAAGGGTGATGTTTAAGGGGTGAAGGGCTTGAGCATTAAAACTCTCTTACAGCCTATAACCTTCCCGGGAAAATTCTGAACATTTTGCAAAAAAGCCCAATCACAATCGGCAGTGCACGCTTGTCAGGGATTCTACTTATCCCGATCTTCTTGGCATCAATGAAAGACAAAAATGGCTATTGTGAGTTATCCGTAAAAGATAAACATACAAACAAACATTAATTTTTATATATTCGATTAACGTACGGCTAGCGCTCGCGGCTGTCCAGACTGGGATGCCAGGTTCGAATCCTGGCGGTTACGGAGGGGCATTGGTGGCGGGCCATAACGGGATTTTCGGGGTTTTCTCAGAGATCTCCCGTTTTCCAAATTTCATCCAACTAAGACTCTCCACTTATCTTCTCTCCAATATCATATAAATAATTGCATCTTCATTTGTTCATTCAATCATTTCTTAACACCCTTCACCTCATCTCATTTTAGAACAATAATCTAGTTTGGCAAACCACAGGTGTTTTAAATATATGGTTATGGTGATTCAGAAGGGGTCACATTTGTGTACTTCCTCATGACTACGAGATTTTATGATAACTTAAGGCATGATAGGACAAAGGTAGAGTTGTAGTCCTTCCTCGAGGCCCTGGGCCTAGCCGAAAAATGGCGATATGAGTCGTGTGTTAATGCCGAATGTGTCGAAACCAGGAACTATATAACTTACTGCAAAACACCGTAGAATAGATTTAATTTCCATTCATTAATAATAACATGCCCACCGCTGTAGTCTCGAGGTAGCGTGCTGCCTTCTCACGCAGCGGGCCCGGGTTCGATCTCTGATCGGGGCAGTTTTTCTGGGTGAGGTTTTTATCGGGGTTTTTCCTCACCTATAAGACAAATGTCAGGAAAACATTAAGGCCCAAACGGTCCCCGAAATCATATGGCCATCATCATCCTTATCATTAGAACGAGGATTTTTATGAAATGTCATGTTTTAAACTATTAGTCAGAGAGCGCTGAGACAAAGTATCTTTACATTTTATGATCTTTAGAATCAAATAAGACCTACATATTTTTTCATATTTCATAATATTTTGGCAAAATGTTCATATTTGGTAAAAATTTAGTATCCCTTCATATTTTTCAACTTTCAATTTTTTAAAATAAATTTCTAATACTTGGTTAAAACTATTTTTGAAATGATTGCAGTTTTGAAATTATTTGACAATATAATATGGTAGACAGGTGAAAATTCCTCAGTACCCATCCAGAACAAGATACATAGTTTTGATAAAAGAACATAATTGAATAAGGAGACATAGAATGACCAAGTGGAGGCTTTTGTCCGAAACTACAGAACATGATCAGGGATTTTCTAATCTGTGACAAGAACATGATAAATAAAACAATGTTAGAATAATAACCACCTACTCTTTCTATCAGGTAGAAACCACTTCTTTTTTGCTATGTAAGGACGGTCCTTATTTTGTGAATGGATTACGGTATTTAAATGTAGAGAAGACTGCTGCTGCTAAGCTTGAAGCTGTGCTGAGAAATAAGGTCTCACTCCACAGTTTATGAAATTAGTAAAGTTCTTGTAGGTAAGGCCAATATTATTCTCACTAACATCAAACTATGAAATATAATGCGGTACGTGTTTGTTCCCATAACATCATATGGTGTGGAGCATACTTTCTGATCGTATAAAACAATTCTGACGGGCGAGCATTAAAAAAATGTATAAAATGTGGACAAAGCTCTTAACTGTGTATTACGAACAAAATTGATAATTGGATTGTTCAAAGTACAAGTAGACCAAGACTAGATACTCTGCTCAGCCAATTTCATGAAAAAAACTAATGTTAAAATAATTCTAACTACATTTCACCATGTTCATACATTTAGTTTACAGGATTAAAAATAAATGTATTTGCAAATTACAAATAATTGTATATGTGGATTAATTCTTTTTAACATCTTGTTTTCCAAATATGACATACTGAACTTGGTCTACTTGTGTTCCGATTCATCTAATTTAATATTATTGTGACATTTACATATACTGGAGTTCAGTATCTTTATGCAAGGTAAATAGCAGTCATCCAAACTGTACCCACTCTAATATATTTTTTCTACTAGTATATTCGGTGGAAGCGTGTTTGTTTCGGTTACAATGTTTTGTTTTTTGTTTATGTTTGGATTTCATAATTAAATATCATTGGATAAATGAATTGATAGTGCTATATATAATCTCCCAGTATCTATTTATTAAAGTAAAGTGTCAAACTTCAGGCTTGGGAGACCCTTAGGGTAGATGGATGTTGAGACTTCCACATTTCTAGACAATCGCCAAGGGATGCCCACTGGGTTCTCAGCCCTGCATGACAACCATGATTGTCCCAGAACGTGCGTCTGGTACTCATTTAATTAAGAGCCGAGTAGACATTAGGGCTATGATGCCACCAGAAGGTTTGACCCCATTGAGACTCAAACCCACGACCTTCCGGCTTATTAGCGTGATTCCTCAAACAATTACACTACAATGTGGCTTCAAATCACGAACAATTTTATATTGGGTCAGAGTTAAAGAACAATTAATTAAAATGGAAACACAGTGAAATTCTTGATTTCTTGTGTTACTAAAAGGTTTTCTTGTTTCATTTGTGTGCTGGTATGTATACCCATAAATGTATAGGGCCTGTGTATATAAATATATGTAAAAATTTAAAAAATAGCAGCTTCATAATATTTTTGTGTCATAATTTTCATATTTTGCCATTATGATTTCATATTTTGGCATAATTTTCTTCATATAAATCCTCGCTCTACTTATCATCATCATCATCATCATCCTGCACCGGTGTGGAAAGCAACGGGAAGATACCACACCTACAATTCCATAGTAAAGCTGCAAGCATAGCATGAAAACCAGATGCACACACGCACACACGTACGCACGCACGCACGCAAGCAAGCAAGCAAGCAAGCACGCACGCGCACGCACGCACGCACAGCGGGAAGTTCGGGTAATATGGACCCCTCTGTTTTAGTGGACCCTGTTAATATTTTCTTTCATTGGTGCTGCCCTCGTACAGAAAATATTTTAACTTATTCCCCTCATCAACTTTGACGGGTTCAAGGCCAGTTTCTGTTATTCTTTGTGCGAGGAAGGGTTTATTTGTGATATTTATGAAAATGATCACTTTAAAAGTTTTTCGAGCTAAGAATCGATTCTTAGTTTCTGCTATTGAATATTACAAATGTTCAAAAAACTCCAAAATATATTATATTATGTAGATGCTGTTTTAATATACTGACGGGTTTGGTTTGATATTACGTGGCATGGTGGCTGCATAAAATAATTAAACATAACAAAGGAATTTGCACTTTACACGAATACGCATACTTTACCAATGAGGATGCTATCTGTAAAAACCATTCACTTAAGTACATTTATTTAATATCCTTGTAATTTCACTAAACCCAAAGGCCGTCGCTTTCTGCAGTTGAATGATGTGTGAATGTTATAATCAACAGTTTTCTCGAAACATTAAATAAAACTCAACGCTTTTTAATTATGATCAGTCATACATATTTCCAGATTAATCGGTGCCTGTCTGTACAAATGAATTGAGTAAATAAACTTTAAAATAGACTAAAAGCTAAGGTGGACTCTGGGGTCCACTTTATCCGAGTATGGAAGTTCAAGTTGATCTTTCTTGTAATGTAAAAAAGTTTATAAATTATGAAGATGTTTCAATACTAGAATAAAATAAAAATGCTATTTCATAATACAACACTAATGATAATAACTGTAATTAAACAAAATTCAAATCCCTTAATTAAAAGAAGAAAAACAATTTCAAAACAGGGGTCCATATTACCCGAAGTTCCTCTATATATTCTTAAGTCACCAATTACATTCTACAGAATTAATCCGTCTGTTTTTTGCTGTTCTTTAATTTCAGTTAGTGGTCGCCTACGCTTTATCCCCCAATGTAGCTACATGTGTCGATTTAACAGGTATTCAATGTGAACACAAGACATTTAAACGCTGCAGTCAAACGCACAAAAAAATATAAGTTTATTTGTAAATGACCCGTTGAATTTTATTTGAACGACTCGATCACAAACATGAAGATGTAACAAATTTGACATGTGATAATGGTAAACAAGCACAAATACAAATGTATTACCATGGTTTCCAAGCTCTACTCTTCAGCTGTAACAACTCCGAGTTGATTAATTTACCACCTGAGGTTCGTAACTCACTTGTAAATGCAACCTTAATTCTCTACTGTACAATTAAATCTGTGAGAAACGAAAAACAATGGAGCACTGTTTTATCATTCCCGTAAACAATGGTATTCGAGTACTTAAGATAAAAATAAAAAATCACATACCAGAGCCAATATCGATTTCAGGATACAATGCTCATATCAATTACATATATATATGCCTACTAAACTTTAATACAATTCTGATAAAATTCCTTTGAGGTATTAGTCACAAAATTAAGACTATAATATAAAGTTATATAATTGTTACCTTATAAGTTCGTCTCCTCAATTTCGTAAAATATTAATTCTCTGTAGGCCTAATGGAAATGGACAGCTAATGACAAAAAATGAGGGAAATTTTGAGAAAATGGCTGAATTCAAATATCAAGTAACAATAATCACAAATAGGAATGAGATCCACAAAGAAATTAAACATAGGCTCGATTCTGGAAATACGTGCTATTATGCATTACAGAGACTCTTGACGTCCCAGCTCATTAAAAAAAACGTTAAACTGAAAATATAAAAAACTATTATTCTACCAGTTACTTTATATGGATGCGAAACATGGACTCTTGCTGTAAGGGAGTAAAGGAAAATACGAGTATTTGAGAATAAAGTTCTTAGGAAAACTTTTGGACCAAAGGAGATGAACAGACAGGTGAATGGAGATGACTACATAACAGTGAACTACATGGTCTTTATAGGAAGCCAGATATAATAAGAACAGTTAAGTCTCTTAGCCTGCGATGGGCAGGAAATGTAGCACGTACGGGGAATGAAAGGCGTGCATGGAAGCTACTTGTAGGAAAACCAGAGGGAAAACGCCCAGTTTTTAGACCAAGAATGAGGTGGGAGAATAACATTATGTGTGATTTGAGGGAAGTAGATTATATAGGGAATGACTGAAAAGCATTTGCTCAGGATAGGGATGTATGGAGAGCTTATGTCCGCAAGGTCATGAACCTGCGGGTACGATCGTGCCAGTGAGTAAGTAAGTAAGTAAGGCCTTTCTAGTCCCATCATGAGTAGAAGGAGCAGAAGTTGGGTCTGTATTTACTGGCCCTGAATGCAATACTTATACACCAGTAATAATTTTGTACAAAGGATTGAATGTATTGGGCGTGTTCTCATTTAAAAGAGGTTGTTGTTGGTCTCAATTAAAATTTAATTTCTTCCAGTACGTTTATTTTTTTCTGGGTTACTTTCGTTTGTGCAATATTTTGAGGGTATTGTCAATGTCTAACATGCGATGTCCTGCCTGAACAATATGCTTAGCGTAACTTGATTTTCCTTCCGCATATTTAAAGCCTCTAAATTGTTTTTTGAAACTAATATAAAAACTTCTGCTGGTTATTCCTATATAACTTGTATTATTAAAAGTATTATTTCCTTCAATGCTATTGCTTATTGCTAGGCCTAAATAATTTGTTACCAGTTCTATATGCTATTTTTATATTTTTGTGTGCCTTTTTTATTGTATTGGCTAATTGTTATGTTTACTTCCCTGTATATGTAAATGTTACCCAGGTCTTCATGCTGTTATCAGATTCTCTTTCATGTTTAGTTAAGTTTAGTACATTGCTCTTTCTTTTTGTTTTCTTACCAGTCTATTTATATAATATTCACCGGCCACAATTAACATAGCATAAATAAACTAACAAGAAAACACAAAAGAGAGAACAATGAACTTTACGTAACTATATAAGTTAGGCTTTGTGTGCCCCGACCACAAGAAGGGAGATTGTCAAAAAATAATTTTTCTCTCCCAATTAGAATTCATCCCTTTATGCTTACTGTTAAATGAAAATGTATCCATAATAATGCACAAGAACATGTATCTAAAGACACTGAACCAGGTACAATAATCTCCTCTAATCAGGGATTTTTGGACCATAGAGAGATGAACAGACAGGCGAATGGAGAAGACTTCATAACAGTGAGCTATGCGATTTTTATGGAAACAATATATTATAAGAACAATTAAGTCTCGTAGAACGCAATGGGCAGGGCATGTGTCACGAATGAGGAATGAAAGAAGGGCATGGAAACTACTTGTAGGAAAAATCAGAGGGAAATTACTCAATAGATAGGTTAATAATGAGGCGGGAGAATAACGTTAACCATGATTTGAGAGAAGTAGATTATACAGGGGCTGATTGGAAAATATTAGCTCTGGATAGATATGTATGAAGAGCTTATGTCCGCGCGACCATGAACCTACTGGTTCGATAGTGCCAGTGAGTTAGTTATTCAGTATATGCCTATTGTAGAAGAAACTGTTAGGCCTACATCTGAAGAGGAAGTAATGGTACCGAGACTCCATAAACTGATAACGACCTGTTGGGCAATTCATCAGGAAGAAATCATCTTTATGTCAAATATTAGTCCCAAAATACTGTTACTGAATGAGAAAGGGATTTGTATACACCGTGATTCAAAATTGACTTTACAACTTTACAAGCTAATAGAAATTTATTTAGAAGACCTACAGAATTGGTTTTAATGTCATATGATAGCACAACTCATCAAGTTTTCACCGACATAGATTTATAGTACCTAGTTCTCTCACCTTCTTTTTCCAAGAAAAAACTATCAACGGTACTATTTATCTGGATATGCTACAACAGTTTCTTATCCCACAGATAGATGCAGACGACCAAGAAGGACACATTCAATTTCAACAGGATGGTGCACCTCCACATTACCTCATCGACGTCCGTGATTTTCCGAACATGAAGTTTCCTGGTCGGTGGATTGGTCGTGGGGGACCAACAACATGGCCACCTCGGTCTCCTGATTTAATGCCACTTTTTCTTATGGGGGTTCCTTAAAGATAAAATGTACGTTCCGCCCCTACCTGCCAATCTTGCTGAGCTCCGAAACCGAATCACCGCCGCAGCTGCGTTACTGAAGCCGGATATGCTGCAACGTGTGTGGGAGGAGATTGATTTCAGGTTGGATGTTTGCTGCATGACCAAGGGAAGCCACATTGAACCACGTTGACTGAATAGGTGAAAACTTGATGAATTGTGCTATGATATGATATTTAAACCAATTCTGTAGGTCTTCTAAATAAATTTCTATAAACTTGTAAAGTTGTAAAGTCAATTTTGAATCACCCTGTACTTTCTATTCATTCGAAGTCAGTTTTCAGGTATTGTTTTTTATAGATTCAGCATAAATTATTTTACTATTAATTATATTATTTTTTAAATTTAAATTTATATAATTTCTATTGATGCCCGTTGAATTCTTTACTACTGCCTCGTACGCAGCGGGCCCTGGTTCGATCCCCGGATGGGACAAGTTACTTGTGTGATTCTTTCGGGGATTTTCCTCACCTGTAGGACAAAAGTCGAGAAAATTTAAGGCCCAATTGGTTCCCGAACATTATCTACCCATCATAATCATCATTATCATACTCGCCATGTTTAACATGAATGTGTGAGTGAATGGCATGTTTTGTCTTAAATATTTGTGTTGTCTCATAGGAGGTCCCGGATTGAGTTGAGCACTCATTCGGGGAGGTCCTGCATGTACCTGCATGGTCAGAAAAGTATGTGTGCGATCCAACGTTTAAAATTCCTCTCACCATAGGTCGTGCCACTGCAAGTCTCTCAACATATAAACGTACCTACAACGTCAGAAGTTATACTGTATTACGATGAACAAGAATAGAAGAAAAAGAAGTTAGTGATTATATAATTCCATGGCACGACAGGCCTAGAAGGCCCTTAGCCTACCATCCGGCTGCTGGCCTCACATCCACATGTGTCAATCACAGAGGTAGATGATAATCAGCCAGTGTAGGGGTGACACGTGGTCAGCATGTCGGCCTCCCCATTATAGCTAGTTTTCTCAACCTGGAACCGCTATTTATTGTAGCTACCCAAATGTCTCATGATGCTGGGTGGGCACCGGTCCTATACTCGCCGAAATACCACGAGAACATTTCTTTCCCCATGGAGACTCGAACCAGCGCAAGTCCCGTAGCTCTGCGCCAAGGGCTTCCTGCCTTAACCACTTGACTACGGCGCGGGACAGTGATCAAGTATGCCATGCTTTGTTCATCTATTGGTGAAATTTGCGTCCTTTTTGAAATTGCTCCAGTATATATTACTGCACCGTTACATTTTTTCGCTATTTATGTTGTAATTAACACTTTCCAATTCTGTTATTTTAACACAGTTCCAATAATGGATCATATTACAATATTATAATGATATTGTGAAAAGAAAAATTAATGTCTGAACCAGGAATCGAACCGTGAACCTCTACCACTACCGAGAACTAGAAGTCCACGGATCGATTCCTGGTTCAGACATTAATTTTTCTTTTCACAATATCATTATAATATTATGTTGTAAGACCGAAAGATTTTCATCATCGTCACAGTACATTCACGAATTTAAGCCATTTGTTTACTTGTTTCGGCCTCAAGAGAAACACCATCCAGAAGTCTTTTGAGTGGATGTCTTGGTCTTCTTCTTCCTGCAGGGTTGATAGCTTAACATTTGTTTGGTTATCATGTGATCTTCCATTCGATGAACATGTTACATCCATCTTGACTTATAATCAGAAATTTTGTTTTCTAAAGGTTCCATGTGTAATTCTTCTAAGATGTCTTAATTTTTTTGTTATCTAGTAGTGTGTATCCTGCAGTCCTCCGAAGGTATCTCATTTCAGCAGATCTAAGTCTCTGTATATCCTTCTGTTTCAACGTCCATACTTCGCTACCATACAAAAGAGTTGGAAGAGCCAGTGTTTTATACACTTTTAGTCTTGAATGTTTTTGGACTAACTGTGGCTTGAAGATAGACTATATTAACACTAAATTTCTTTAAAAAAATTATATTTTTGCATTTACATCCTTTTCTTCTTCATATGAGATATTGCATCCTAGATATGTAAAATTATTCACCTGCTCCAAAATTTTGTTGTCAAGTACAATTTTACTTGTGACAGGATCTACACCTTGAAATGCCACATTTTTTTTTTAAAGTGTTTAAATTATATGTGTGAAATTATATATAGAGTAGACTTCAAAAAAGCATATGATTCAATTAAGAGGTAGAAGTTATATAGTATCCTGCTGGAGTTCGGAATTCATAAAAAGTTAGTTAGACTTATACTAATGTGTCTAAATGGCACAAATAGTAGGGTGAGTATAGTGTAGGCAAACAGTTTTCAGACACTTTTGAAATCCAGAATGGGTTGAAGCAAGGAGATGCACTATCTCCTCTACTATTTAATTTTGTACTAGAGCATGCCATTAACTCTTTAGAGAATGAGGAAGGCTTACAACTGAATGGTATTAATAGGCTGTTAGTTTATGATGATGATGTAGTACTACTGGCCGATAGTGAGGAGATACTAAAGGCCAACACGCGCACACTATTGAGTAACACTAAGAAATTGGGACTGGAAGTAAATATCAGTAAAACTAAATATATGGCCACACGTACAAATTCATTATATAATGGGAATGGACAGCTAATGTCAAATGAGGGAAATTTTGAGGAAGTGGCTGAATTCAAATACCTAGGAACAATAATCACAAATAGGAATGAGATGCACAAAGAAATTATACATAGGCTCAATTCTGGAAATGCATGCTATTATGCATTGCAGAGACTTTTGCTGTCCCAACTCCTTTCAAAAAACGTTAAGCTGAAAATATATAAGACTATTATTCTACCAGTTATATTATATGGGTGCGAAACATGGACTCTTACTTTAAGGGAGGAAAGGGGATTACGAGTATTTGAGAATAAAGTTCTTAGGAAAATTTTTGGACCAAAGAGAGATAAACAGACAGGTTAATGGAGAATACTACATAACTATGAACTACATGGTCTTTATAGGAAGCCAGATATAATATGAACAGTTAAGTCTCGTAGACTGCGATGGGGAGGACATGTTGCACGTATGGGGAATGAAAGACGTGCATGGAAGCTTCTTGTAGGAAAGCCAGAGGGAAAACGCCCAGTTGGTAGACCAAGAATGAGGTGGGAGAACAACATTAACTATAATTTGAGGGAAGTACATTATACAGGGAATGATTGGAAAGCATTAGCTCAGGATAGGGATGTATGGAGAGCTTATGTCCGCGCGGCCGTGAACCTACGGGTTCGATAGTGCCAGTAAGTAAGTAAGTAAGTTAAATACAGTACTAATGCTCACTGCCATGACTGTTTAAGTAACAAAATATGAAAAAATCGAATCCACCTGTGAATGAAACGAGACGTCCCCTTTGCCAGTCTATCTAACCCTGATGCCATTGTGTTTAAGATATATGAGTCTGGAAAGGACATTGCGGCAGAGGCTGCTTTTGTATTTACTCAAGCCTACGTTATTGTTGCTGATGATGGAATTATTCCATCATGAGTAATAACGTAGGCATTGCATAAACACTTTATTATATTATTCCCACCATGTTATTACTCACATAGTCAATGATTCATGTCTTCCAAACATGTAAATCACATGGAAGTTAATGAAAGAAAGAATGTTACATTTTGAACAATGCGAGGGAAGTTAGTGATTTCATCAACCGTATTTGACTTTTTTTTTCTTTTTTGCAAAATGTATATCCTTAAAATGGGGTTTAATATTCCGATCGAGGTCTGACAAATTGTAACAAGCCTATGTAATTTGATTTTTTCCTTCGAATATTATAATTGAACCAGGGACTGAAGTCAGCTTTTATTATCTTCTTCTTCTTCCTTCTAAGTATTAGGCCAAGGCCTGTTACGATCCTATAGAAAATTTTCCCTCCAGCGTTTCATAGGACGGCCCAATGATCTTCGTCCTATTGGTATATAATTATAAACAGCTTTGGGGATCCGATTTGAACTCATTCTTTCAAGATGGTGTTTCCAATTTAGTTGGTACTGTTTAATATATTCCAAAATTGGCGTAGTCTTCAATTCTTTTAAGATATCGGTGTTCCTTTTCTGATCCCATCTGGTGTAGCCCGCTGTTCTGCGCATGAATCTCATTTCACAAGCCGTTATTCTGCTTTCATGTTGTTTTTTTTAGTGTCCATGCTTCACTACCATAGGTCAACACTGGTCTAGCCAAAGTGTTATATAAACGTAATCTGGTGTTTTTTGTACAAGGGATGGTTTCATAAATTGATTAATAATTCCTAAACTTTTATTATAACTAGTAACTTTTTTAGATTTTATTATGAATCACATTACAGCAGTTGCCGCTAAAAGATCTATGTCCAGACGTAATTGTACCAGAGTGTAAAAATTGCCAACCTATAATGAAGCTGAATATATTCATTCTAGTAAAATTCATGGTAAGTTTGCGTTGAGGTATTAGTTGACAGTAATATAAAGTATGGTTAAAAACTATAAAATAGTTACCTTGTAGGTCCGTCTCCTCAACTTAAGTTCTTTTAAAACTCTGTAGGCCTTTCGGCACTAGTCCCATCATCAGCAGAATGCATTAGGTCGGTTCTTGTTGACCCTTGTTGAAGCACTGACTTGGTTGTGAGAATTTTGTACAGAGGATTGTGTGGACTAGGTGTGTATTCATTGAGAATCAGGTTGTTGTTGATTTCTCTTAGGATTGCGATTTCCTCCAGTATATTTATTCTCGTTGGAATGTTTTCTCTATGTACTGTACTATTGTGAGGGTGTTATCGATATTATGCATATGGTGTCCAGCCTGAATTACATGTTTTGCGTAACTTGATTTTCCTCCATTATAAATGAAATCTCTGAAATGTTCCTTGAATCTAATGTTGAAGCTTCTGTTAGTTTTCCCAACGTAGAATTTATTGCATTCTGTACATGTTAATTTGTAGATGCCTTTATTGTTGAATTCATCTATTTCTTCTATGTTGTTGTTTATTAAATTGTTTAATTTGTTATCAGTTCTGTAGGATATATTAATATTCTTATCGAGCTTTTTTAGTGTGTTGGCCAATTTTAATGTTTCTTTACCAGTGTACGTGAGAGTTATCCATTTCTTGTTATTTTCATTGTATTCTTTTTCAAGCTTGTTTATGTTGGTAATGTTGTTTTTTCTTTTTTGTTTGTTTAGGATTTTATTTATTATTTGTTTGTTGTAGCCGTTAATTTTTGCCATGTGTTTGATGTAATTTAATTCCTTATTATAATTGTCTTTATTTAAAGAGAGTTTTAACATTCTATTTGTTGGACTCTTGAATGTACTTATTTTATGTTGAAAAGGATGTCTCGATTTATTGTTTATGGCTAGTGTGATGCTTGTCGGTTTTCGATAAATGCCAATTTCTATTTTGTTGTTGGTGAAGTTTTTTGTTAGTGTTAAATCCAAATAGTTTATACTGTTGTTGGTTTCTGTTTCTTCAGTAAAGATGATTTTTTTGGGCATGTTGTTTAATTCTCGAGAGATTTCTTTGTTTTTCCCATATTAGTGAAAATGTATTTAACAAAATATTTGGTTGTATAGAAATATGTTAAATATATAAATGAAAAGTATCCATATAGAATAAGAATAACTCACTGAACTTTAATGCAAAACGTATTTATTTCTACAGCTCGGTACACAACTGGGATACGGACCAGATGAATTCTTAACTATCGGCAACTTCCGATGTTTATATTGTGTACATAAATTTTAGAATTCTAACCCTCCTTTGGAGATAAGTGAAGAACAGTCATCTGGCAATAATTTTAGAATGAATAAAGATGAAATGGCGAGAGTTAGTAAAATTATTTTTTTCCAGCTAGATTTTGTATCTAGCCCACTGTGCGGTGCCTACCCAGCATCGTGAGGCATTTTGGGTAGCTACAATAAATAGCGACTCCAGGTTGAGAATACCAGCTATAACGGCTGGAGGATCCGGCATGCTGACCACATGTCACCCTACACTGGCTAGATGATCGTCTACCTCTGTGATTAACACATGTGGATGTGAGGCCAACAGCCGACTGGTCTGCCAGAAGTATTCTAGGCCTGTCGCACTTTGAGTTTTTTTTATACCAAGAAGGTCGGGTTAAGTAGATTCCCGGGCAAACGTGCTCTGCCATACCGTTCATCCGATTGAGATGGGGCTCTTTGAAAAATGTTCAGGAGATTCCGAGAATGGGCATAGGCTATAAGAGAGTTGTAATACTCAACCACTTCACCCCTAAAAATCACCCTTTGTAGTGAAAAACGTGAAATAAAGTGTCTAGTTTGACGCAAAAATGGCTTACGCTGCATAAAACCATAACAAATACACAAATTGATGTACACAGAATTGAACATCTAAAAAAAATCTACAAAAACGTAGAGTATAACAGCGCACGGCTGGTGGTAAAAACACATTAACATTTATTTAGGAGTAGCAGCGCACGCCGGGTATTAGCTAGTCTAATATATAAAAATGAATGTTTTGTTTGTATGTACTTTATGCGCGGCCATACCGTTGATCCGATTGTGATGTGGATTTTTGCAAAATTTTCAGGAGATTCTCGGGATGAACATAGGCTATAAGAGAGTTGTGATACTCAATTCCTACGCCCTTAAAAATCGCCCTTTGTAGTGGAAAACGTGAAAAAAATAGCTGTTTGGACGCTTAAATGGCTTACGCTACCTAAACCATAACAAATACACAAAATTAATGTACACAGAATTGAATATCTCAAAAAGCTCTACTAAAATGTCCGCTGCAGCTTATGTTTATCATTTACGGATAACTCACTATAGCCATTTTTGTCTTTCATTGATGCCAAGAAGATCGAGACAAATACGTAGATTCTTGTGCAAGCATAGCAGCACATGGCGGGTATTCTTTTACGGATAACTCAGAATAACGAATTTTGTCTTTTAGCTCATTTATGCCAAGAAGATCGAGATAAGTAGATTCCCAGGCAACACCGGGTAAATTGCACGGGAAATCTTAAAATAATTGCAATATACATTTATAAATATTTTTCATTCTACTTATTCAACTAATCATAAAAAGTACATTAATTTTCGTCTTTCAGCTCATTTATGCCAAGAAGATCGGGATGAGTAGATTCCCGGATAACGTCGAGTAAACAGCACGGGGTATCTAAAATATAAATTTATAATTATTTTTCCTTTTACTTATTCAACTGAACATAACAGCAGATTCAGTTTCATTAATTAGACGTAGCAGCGCACGCCGGGTATTAGCTAGTATCTTAAAAAAAGAAGACGGAAAACTTCCCACGTTAAATCTATCTACCATTGTTGACAACTATTAATGGCAGACGTGGGATTTTAATATGGAAATCCATTATGCAATGGGATCAAATGGTTACATGAATGTGTGGAGAGAAAATATTACATCACTATTGACGATCAAGAGATAGACATTTGTCTCTTGTCACGTATAAAGAGTAATGTCCCCTCTTGAGGTAAAGAATATGTTAATATTGAGTGATAGCTGTGGGGGCAAAATAGGAATAAAAATGTCCCTCCTTCTTACACATGTTCTGCAAAATTACCATGCATTAGAAATTATCGTTTTTTTTCCTGCCTACAGTTTCAATGAATGTGACCAAGATTTTACAATGTTTGAGAAATACAAAAAAATATAATCAACATTTTTTGTTCCAAGTTACTGGGACCAAATGATCAAAAATGGTAAGAAGAGTTGAGAGTTGCTCAGAGTTTCAAGTTATTAAAATGAGAAATAATCATTTGTTCAGTACTAAACCGCTTGAGTCCACCGCTGTGGTCTCGAGGTAGCGTGCTGCCTTGTTACGCAGCGGGCCCGGGTTCGATCCCCGGTCGGGGCAGCTTTTCTGGGTGAGGTTTTTATCGGGGTTTTTCCTCACCTGTAAGACAAATGTCAGGAAAACTTTAAGGCCCAAACGGTCCCCGAAATCATATGGCCATCATCATCATCCTTATCATTATCATCATCACCATCATCCTTCACCGGTGTGGAAAGCAACGGGAAGTTACCACACCTACACAATTCCCTAGTAAAGCTAGCATGAAAATGCTGTGATTGAAGTGAAGGACCTGCCTTCGGACAGAATTACTATGGATGGAAACCGCTTGAAAAGTAAATACAGTAAAACGTTTTTAATCCGGAACGTAAATAATGCGGAAATCTGACCAATGTGAATAAATTTATTGGCCCCGGCAAAATAATAGTAATTTTACGTGTATTTATTTTGTATAAAACGGAATCTGTCCAACGCGGAAACGGAAGGATATTTGTACACAATTGATAAAAAATGTTTATAAGGCGGAAAGGTAGAGAGATAAATAAATTAGTTTCCACTTCATTGAATTCCCGTTAGGTGAATTAACAATAAGTGATGATTCCTGCCGCAGGGTGAAGTAGATTTTCTACCTGTATCTGGAATGTTCTTTCGGCCTCACTGCACACCCTCTTTGCGAAATACAGTCTTGTTTAACAAATGTTTGGCGCGTGACATCTGTCTTACAGATAACCAGTGCACTATAAATCTTAAATTAGTTTAAAATCTGAGACCGATTTTGAACGTATCTTTCACAGGTAGCGTTCTGAATTTACGAAACAAAGATGACTAAATGATATGTATCATTGTCATTAAACGAAAAAGTGAAAGTGATTGAAGATGATGCCCTCCATGGTATCTTTACCTTGTCGTGGTGGAGTGGCTTGCGTGCTTAAATGATCCTGAGAGCTATGCCGGCGGTAGCATTGCTGCCGATAGGGTTACCCATGCCGGACTGGTCGAAGGTGATAAGCCAGACGAAAAAAGTACCTTGGTCGAAAGAGTGACGATCTTTCACCGTAAAAATACAACCGTCAAGAAATGCGGACATGGGTTCAACTGGGGTAAAATTTTCCGGAGGTCAAATAGTCCCCCATTCGGTTCTCCGGGCGGGGACTACTTCAGGGAACCCATGCCAAAGCAGATATAATAAGAACAGTTAAGTCTCGTAGACTGCGTTGGGCAGGACATGTTGCACGTATGGGAAATGAAAGACTTGCATGGAAGCTTCTTGTAGGAAACTAGAGGGAAAACGCCCAGTTGGTAGACCAAGAATGAGGTGGGAGAATAACATTAACTATGATTTGAGGGAAGTATGTTATACAGGGAATGATTGGAAAGCATTAGCTCAGGATAGGGATGTATGGAGAGCTTATGTCCGTGTGGCCATGAACCTACGGGTTCGATAGTGCCAGTGAGTAAGTAAGTAAGTAAGATTGAAGATGATGAAAAACAATCTCTCAGTACGCGAAATAGTGATTAAATTTAAATGCGGAAAACTCCAAGTTTATGAGATTTTAAAACACAAAGAAAAAATAATGAATGAATGGATGCAAGGAAAGGTCAAATGAAGAGGGGGGAAAACAAATGAAGAAATCAACCAGGCGTGTTTTACAGGTCCACAATAAAAAATCTCCAAATTTCCGGACCGATGCTCCAAAGTCAAGCTCTAGATGTTGCTATATCCCTAGGGAATAACAATTTCAAGGCACCTTCAGGTAGATTGTGGACAGTTTAAAAATACTACACGATGTAGTGTGGAATGAAATTTGCGGGGAATGAGAGGATGTGGACGAAAATATAGTTAGTGAGTGGAAACCGAAACTGTATACTTTAATTTCAGGATACGCGCCTAAGAGACATTTTCAACGTTGATGAAACGGGACTGTTTTTTCACGCGTAACTGCCGAAGTCGCTCGTACATACTATACTTCAATTTCCAACGGCAACGGAACTACAATTAATCCAAGGTAAATAAAAAGACATATACGGTGCTCTATAATCTAAGATTGGTTAATATTTGTTGTTTTTTATAATGCGGAATCTTGTCTAATGTGGAAAGGAAAATTGGTCCCATGCGATTCCGCTTTGAACAAGTTTTACTGTAGTAAATCGTAAAACGTTAGTTGTTGGTCGCAAAGTTGAATGGCTCAAAACATCGTGGATCAGAATTGAAAAGGACTCCCAAAAATTCTAGAAATATTACAGAATCACGATGTTGATTTACCATTTTCCATACTGGATTTGATCAGAAGAGGGAAGGGAAGACCAAAGTTACCTTTATTGTGTCCGGAAGGTTGGGCTCTTATAAAGGGAAATATAAAGATTTACAAGATTTCTGTCAATACATTCCTCTTATTCATCATTCTTTTTACAAGAATCTGCATGAAAATGACATTCCTGTGAAATAAAATTACATTCTTTAAAATAACATTTTTTTTGTAGTAAACTAAAGTTGGAAATGTACTATACATTTTTGTTAATCCAGAAGTGGCTATAATTTTTTATGCTTAATTACAAAGCAAAATGAATTAAAATATATTGTATACTGTATATCGTAATTTTTTGTAACTTATAACACTGTTATTTACAGTTTCATTATTTAATTATTCCTGTTTATCTTTGGCTTGCGACATCTTAAAATCCAGCATTAGTTTGACTTGAAAATGAACAATACTTTTTTTGTTAAGCCAGAAGGGACCATGCCGGACAGGTCGAAGACGATAAGCCAGACGAACAAAAGTACTTGGCCGAAAGAGTGACGATCTTTCACAGTAAAAATACAACCTCCAATAAACGCGGACATGAGTTACACTGGAGTAAAATTTTCCGGAGGTGAGGGAAATAGATTATACAGGAGATGATTGGAAAACATTAGCTCAGGATATGGATGTATGGAGAGCTTATGAACGCGCGGCCCTGAACTTACATGCTCGATAGTGCCAGTGAGTTACTTGGATATGTCGATTTTTTCAGAAAAAATGTGAAAATGCCTTAAAATAAAGGGAGTTGTTGAGCTGAAACTAATCTAAAATCAACATATTTGCCATAGGCCTATAACATGTGTAGAGTATTAATCTTGCTCAGACAGTGTAGCTAACAAACAAGAAACGCTAAACTAATCTGGTGTATAATATATCGCCCATTTTCTCACCCTAACTTGCCCAAACTAACACTTGCCCATGTAACATTAATTTGCCATTTTCTCACCCTACTTACTTACTCACTGGCACTATCGAACCCGTAGGTTCATGGCCGCGCGGACATAAGCTTTCCATACATCCCTATCCTGAGCTAATGCTTTCCAATCATTCCCTGTATAATCTACTTCCCTCAAAATCATAGTTAATGTTGTTCTCCCACCTCATTCTCGGTCTACCAACTGGGCGTTTTCCCTCTGGCTTTCCTACAAGAAGTTTCCATGCACGTCTATTATTCCCCATACGTGCAACATGTCCTGCCCATCGCAGTCTACGAGACTTAACTGTTCTTATTATATCTGGCTTCCTATAAAGACCATGTAGTTCACTGTTATGTAGTCTTCTCCATTCACCTGTCTGTTCATCTCTCTTTGGTCCAAAAATTTTCCTAAGAACTTTATTCTCAAATACTTGTAATCTCCTTTCCTCCCTTAAAGTAAGAGTCCATGTTTCGCACCCATATAATATAACTGGTAGAATAATAGTTTTATATATTTTCAGCTTAATGTTTTCTCACCATAACTTGTCCAAACTAACACTTGCCCATGTAACATTAATTTTCATTTTATCGCTCTAACTTGTGTACTAATAGGCTATAGGTGGACTCTTGGGATATAATCCGCTTGTATGTAAGCAAACATGTTGGCAATTGGCTCTATCGAGAACAAGTGTTATCACACTGGCCAACACGACGCTAAAAGTCACTTGTTCTCCGAATGAATATTCACTGGTGGCAAGATGGCAATCTATCATTTATTAATTAAATCGTTTGTTTCCATTAATTAAATTTCTTCATTGCGAAAAGCAATCGCGGTTACTAGAGCAATTTACGAATTTTGGATCACAAGTAAGCTTTCTCTCCTATTAGTCCGATTTTGCTCTTTCTATTTTTTATAATCAAGTCGGTGCACAGCTGTGGTCTTGGGGTAGCGTCGCTGCCTCCTATGCAACGGACCCCGTTTTGTCTACCGGTTGGGACAAGTTTCATGGGTGATGTGTTCTTTACTCGCATTATATTAGCTTGCCCTGTATCTGTCTATGTAACGGACTTGTACCTATGTAACGGAATATTTGAACACGATTTTCACCCACTTATAAACATTGGATCGACTTGAAACTTTGTATACTTGTAAAGGGCTCATGATAATATAATAATTTAATATTTTTTCTAAAATCCTGGCCAGGATCATCAGAAGATAAAAATAAAAACCGGTGTAACAGGTTGCGGATTTATCGACTTTTTAGTCAATCGTTGTAAGAGCTCAGTTGGTAGAGCGGTGGACTGTGGTGGTATATAATTTCAGTAATCCATAGGTCGCTGGTTCAAATCCGGCCCGGAAGATTTTATTAGAAGAGCATTCCATCCATAGTAATTCTGCCCGAAGGCAGGTCCTTCACTGCAATAATAGCATTTTCATGCTATGCTTGCAGCTTTACTAGGGAATTGTAGGTGTGGTAGCTTCCCGTTGCTTTCCACACCGGTGAAGTATGATGATGATTGTTAATGATAAGGATGATGATGATGATGATAATGGTAAGGATGATGATGATGATGTTGATGGCCATATGATTTCGGGGATCATTTGGGCCTTAAAGTTTTCCTGACATTTGTCTTACAAAGGCGAGGAAAAACCCCGATAAAAACCTCGCCCAGAAACTGCCCCGACCGGGGATCGAACCCGGGCCCGTTGCATGACAAGGCAGCTCGCTACCTCGAGACCACAGCGGTGGACAGAAGAGTATTAAACAATTCAATTTTCATGGGATTCCGGTTTATGACAATCAATTAAACTAAAAATAAAAAATATAATAATTCAAAAACTAAAACAACACGCTTTATTAGAAAACCAAACTAAAAAATAAAAAATAAATAATAGTTTAAAGAAACTAAAACAACATGCTTTATTAGAAAACCCAACTAAAACATGACAAATAATTTTAATTTCCAACACGCTTGGGATAAAATTAAAGTGGTCAACAAATCATCTCCAACACATAGCCTATAGAATATAACTAGAGTTATCAACAAAAATAAAATAATTTAACAATATAAGCGTGGGGTGCTTTTTATGTTTTTTTCTGTTTTCTTCTTAGAGACTTTTCTTTTACCAATATCTGTTTATTATCAAATATATTAATTGATATAGAGCACCCCACGCGTATGATGGTAAAATTATTTATTTTGTAGATAACTCTAGTTTTATTCTAGATGTGTTGGAGATGATTTTTTTTTTGTTGGCCACTTTAATTTTATCCCAAGCGTGTTGGAAATTAAAATTATTTTTCATTTTTTAGTTCGGTTTTCTAATAAAGCGTGTTGATTTAGTTTTCTTGAACTATCAATTATTTCACCCTAACTTGCGTACTAATAGGCTATAGGTGGACTCTTGGGATATAATCCACTTATATGTAAGCAAACATGTTGGCAATTGGCTCTATCGGGAACAAGTGTAATCACACTGGTCAACACGACGATAAATGTCACTTGTTCTCCGAATGAATATTCACTGGTGGCAAGATGGCAATCCATCATTTATTAATTAAATCGTTTGTTTCCATTAATTAAATTTCTTCATTGCGAGAAGGAATTACGGTTACTACAGCAATTTGCAAATTCTGAATCCCAAGTAAGCTTCCTCTCCTATTAGTCCGATTTTGCTGTTTCTATTTTTTTATATAATTGAGTCGGTCCACAGCTGTGGTCTTGGGTTAGCGTCGCTGCTTCCTACGCAACGGACCCCTTTTCGTCCATTGGTTGGGACAAGTTTCATGGGTGATGTTTTTTTCGGGTTATTTTTCTCACCTGTAATAAAATGTTAGGAAACTTTAAGGGCCAAACGGTCCACCAACTCACCTGGCCACCATAATCATTATCATGTTTGCCTTGTTCAGAATGAATGTATTTGTGAATTGTATGTTGTTTGCTTAGAAAGTGGCCCTTTAAAAGTACCTATAAGATGATATGTTAAACTAAGTTAATGAAATAGAATGAATAATTGAGTCCGTATAAACCAAATTTCGTGGCAACAAGGAAGCCCAAGAATTGTGGTCGCTGCAGCGATTTTTTATTTTAATTCAGGCGAATGGAGAATAACACATACTTGTGAGCTACATGATCTGTATAGGAAACCAGTTATATTTATAACATTTAAGTCTCTTAGACCGATGGGCAGGACATATGGCTCGAATGGGGATTGAAAGAGAGACTTGGAAACTTCTAAGCAAAACCAGAGGGGAAGCGCCGAGTTGGTAAGACAAGAATGAGGTGGTAGAATAACATTATCCATGATTCGAGGGAAGAAGAGTATTGGAAAACATTAGCTCAGGATAAGGATGTATGGAGAGCTAACATCCGCGCGGCCATGAACCTACGAGTTCGAGAGTGTCAGTGAGTTAGGTGTCCTATTTTGAGAGCCCTTAATATCGTTTGTGACATCGCGTCTAAGATATTTGGTTTATATCAGTAGACTCTGTGGGTTATGTCTAATTGTTATGTGTATTCATGCGTAGGCCTTATCTACTGATGCGTGTTTATTTTTCTTGTGTATGTCCATTGAATATTAGTTTTGAAATAAGTATGAAAAGGTGATTAAGAATTAAATGAATCGCGATAATGAAATCTCATCCCAGGATTTGCCTTGACAACAGAGTAAAACCACGAAAAAACCTGTCAAGTTGGACGGTCCCAGGATTTAAACTTAGTACCTCCCGAAAACAAATCTCAAATGTTACCATATGTGCCAACATGTTTAATACTAGAGCGTGGAAAAAGTTTCCGCTAGAACTTCAACTTAAACTGAAGAAAAAATTAAAATTAGCTCTAGCGGCCTCAATTTTCGATGTTTCGTAACGAAACTCGGTATACGCCACTGAAATAAAACGAGATAGGTATTCTGCGAAGTCAGCGAAATCCAACCATAACGAACGGGAGTTTATTGACAGCCGAAATTTACAAATCACTACAGTGGCCGCCGTTTTGTCGCAACGAAACGGCATAAACACTTGTAAAGAAAAATAGCATTTCGTTAATCAGCAAATTTGGACCAATAGTGGTGGGGGTGAATTTGAATGCTGAAATATTAGTGGTAACATTTTCAAGTCTCTAGCACCGAATGGTATCATTTGAGGCTCGTATTCAGAAGTCCTGATTTGAGAAACAAACGGATATAGATTTATTTTGTGGTTTTCGTCAGTTTAGAATTTTATTACAATGATCCCTTTCATCATTAATCATATTTTAATAACTAACTAATTAACTCACTGGCACAATCGAACCCGTAGGTTCATGGCCGCGCGGACATAATCTCTCCATACATCCCTATCCTGAGCTAATGTTTTCCAATCATCCCCTGTATAATCTACTTACCTCAAATCATAGTTAATGTTATTCTCCCACCTCATTCTTGTTCTACCAAGTGGGCATTTTCCTTCTGGTTTTCCTACAAGAAGCTTCCATGCACATCTTTCATTCCCCATTCGTGCCATATGCCCTGCCCATCGAAGTCTACGAGACTTAACTATTCTAATTATATCTGGCTTCCAATCAATACCATCAATCAATAACATGTACAATCAATGCCATGTAATTCACTGTTATTCAGTCTCCTCCAATCATCTCTCTTTGGTCCAAACATTTTCCTAAGAACTTTATTCTCAAATACTCGTAATCTCCTTTCCTCCCTTAAAGTGAAAGTCCATGTTTCGCATCCATATAATATAACTGGTCGAATAATAGTTTTATATATTTTCAGTTTAACGTTTTTTGAAAGATGTTGGGACGTCAAGAGCCTCTGTAAAGCATAATAGCACGTATTTACAGAATTGAACCTATGTTTAAGTTCCTTGTGCATCTCATTCCTATTTGTGATTATTGTTCTTAGGTATTTGAATTCAGCCACTTCCTCAAAATTTCCCTCATTTGTCATTAGCTGTCCATTTCTATTATATAATGTATTTCTATGTGTGACCATATACTTGGTTTTATTGATATTTACTTCCAGTCACAATTTCTTAATGTTACTCAAATATTCAATTTAAAATCAATATTCTATGAATTTATAGAACAAACATAAATTCACAACATTAATATAAAGCCTGCACATGAATGCACATAACTACAGACATAGCTTATATTGTAGGCCTATACTTACATAACCAAAATGCAGAAAACAATGTGACAAAATACATTGAAGGGTTTCAAATTTAAACTGAAGTAAAATAAACGCTCCAGCGGCCGCAATTATGTTTTCTAACGACGAAACTAAGTAATACAAATTAATTATCCGAAGAAGGTCATATTTTATAAACCAGCAAAATGGGACAATTTGAATTGGAAGTTTATCCAAGTAACTAATTCACTGGGGCTATCGAACCTGTGGGTTTATGGCCGCGCGGACATACGATCTCCATACTTTCCTATCCTATGCTAAATGTGTTCCTTAATTAAATAAAAATAAAGCTTAGTTTTATTTTTATTTAATTAATGAATGTGGATTTTCATCAAGTAAATACCAACTCAATTGATTAAATGTTTTCCGATCATTCCCTGCATAATCGATTTCCTTCAAATCGTTAATGGACCCACTGGACGCTTTCCCCCTGGTTTCCCTACAAGTAGTTTCCATGCCCCTCTTCCATTCCCCATTCGTGCCGCATGACCTGTCCATCGCAGTCTATGAGACAAATGTTCTTATTATATATGTTTTCCCATAAAGACAATGTAGCTCACTGTTATGTAAGTCTTCTCCATTCCCCTGTCTGTTCACCTCTCTTTGGTCCAAAATTTGTCCTTAGAACTTTATTCGCAAATACTCAGTTTATTCTCGTCCCTTAAAGTAAGAGTGGTGTTTTGCATTCATATAATATAACTGGGAGAATAACAGTTTTAAATATTTTCAGTTTAACGTTATTTTAGAGAAGTTGGGACGAAGGAGTCCCTGTAATGCATAATAACATGCATTTCCAGTATTGGGCCTATGTTTAAATTCTTTCTGCACTTCATTCTTGTTTGTAGTTATTGTTCCTAGGTATTTCTGGAACCCAACTTTTGAAAAATGCTATATCGACCGCAATTACACTTTCCTAGCAATGGAACAAGAAAAAAACGATTTAATTAACAAAATAAATATATATTGCGCAAATAAGCAAAATCGGACCATAAAGAAGGAATTCGGTTAGTCAGCTCTTGTCTCACTGGCAATTTTTCCTTTACGTTTGTTTCACTTATAATAATCTTAATATTTGTATTGTCGTAGCAGTGCTTCCAAAGACTTTTCTAATTAAATTAAATCCAATAATGCTTCCCTGCAAGAGATAATAGCTTGCAATCTATACTTATGAAATTACTTTTTTTATTATTTTATATTACACCATTGAGGCTATATTTTATTATAAATAAATTCTATATATATTTTTTTCTTTTGTATTTTTACACTACGTCTTCCTCAATATTTCTTTATTATTTCATGTATTTTACTCTTGTGAAGCTTTTCGAAAATTTTATTTCATCTTCATGACATTTGTTGTATTTTTTATTTGTAAATTGTATATAACGTGTTTTGGTTGCTAGGTAAAATTTCGTTTAATAAATTTGTGTTTTCCTGCCTCCTTGATGATTTCTATTTTTCTTCTAAAATATTAATTTTCTTGTCTATTGCTCTCTCTTTATTTATCACTTTTCATTGTTTCCTCTATACTGCCAAATTGATGTTTTGATTTTGAAATATGTTCTGCGAATTTTGATTTTCCTTCATTTTTAACATAATTTGATAAATGTTCATTAAATCTTATTTTAAAACTTATTGTAGATCTGCCTATACAAATTTTTTCACAGTTTTTACACTTAAGTTTATATACTCCTTTATTTTCAGATTTATTACTTTCTTCTACTTTACTATGTACTCGTATTTGGTTGTTTAATGTATTTCTAGTTTTAACCGCTATTTTGATGTTTTTGTCAAATTTCTTAATAGGTTTTGCCATTTTTTATTGTTTCATTACCTGTGTATGTAAATGTGATTCAATTTTTGTTCTTATATTATCTTCTTTTTCAAGTTTTGTTAATTTTGTTAAATTGTTTTTTCGTCTTTGTTTTCTAATTAATTTGTTGATTATTTGTGAATTGCATCCATTATGTATAGCTAAATGTTTTATGTAGTTCATTTCTTTTTTGTATTTTTTTTATTTAAGGGAAGTTTTATCATTCTATTTATTAAGCTAATGAAAATAAATTACCAAAAAGAAATGAACTACATAAAACCTTTAGTTATACAAAATTGATACAATTCACAAATAATGAACAAATTAATTAAAAAACAAAGAAGAAAAAACAATTTAAGAAAATTAACAAAACCTGGAAAAGAAGATAATATAAAAACAAAAAAATTGGATCACATTTACATATACACGTAATGAAACAATAAAAATGGCAAAACGTATTAAGAAATTTGACAAAAACATCAAAATAGCTTACAAAACTAGAAATAAATTAAATAACCTAATACATTGTACGGTAGAAGAAAATAATAAACATTAAAATAAAGGAGTATATAAACTTAAGTGTAAAAACTGAAAAAAATTATATAGGCAGATCTACAATAAGTTTTAAAATAAGATTTAATGAACATTTATCAGATTATGTTAAAAATGAAGGAAAATCAAAATTCGCAGAACATATTTCAAAATCAAACCATCAATTTGGCAGTATAGAGGAAACAATGAAAATGATAAAAAAGAGAGCAACAGACAGAAAATTAATATTTTAGAAGAAATAGAAATCATCAAGGAGGCAGGAAACACAAATTTATTAAACGAAATTTTACCTAGCAACCAAAACACGTTATATACAATTTACAAATAAAAAATACAACAAATGTCATGAAGATGAAAAAAAATTTCGAAAAGCTTCACAAGAGTAAAATACATGAAATAATAAAGAAATATTGAGGAAGACGTAGTGTAAAAATACAAAAGAAAAAAGGTATATACAATTTATTTATAATAAAATAGCCTGCAAGTGGAAATGTTAGAATAGTAACTAAAATAATTACGAATAATCTAACCCGGTAATTAAAAAATAAGGAATTATGCAGAATGCTGAAAATCCATTCCTTTTAAGCCATAAATAAATAACCAATATAATGAAACAAAGGCGTACCTCAGCACCTAATAACTGCAATAAAAAGTCTATATGTAGAAAATAAAATGACAATAGAAACTGGAGTAAAAAATAAAAAGAATACAACAGCAACAATAAATAGAAATGCAAGACAGGGATGTCCGCTTTAATCCTCCCTTTGTAATATTTATATTGCCGATATCATATATAATTGGCAGATAAATTTGGACTCACATTTAAAAATAAGAAATAAGATCTTAGATACCTTACTTTTTTGCAGACGACCAAGTTCTAATATCTAGCTCAGAAGATGGTCTACAGAAATCACTCTTTCAATTAAATAACCTTACTCAGAATTATAATTTGAAAATATCAATAAGTAAAACGAAAATCTTGGCTTTTAAGGGATCAGATTCCGTGAGAGCTAAAATAATACTGAAGGGGAAACCTATTGAACAAGTGAACCATTTTAAATACCTGGGTTATGAAGTCTCCTATTTTAAAAATGAAGATCTGCTTAACAAACTTAATACATTTAATTATATATGTGGCACAATTAAAAGAATATTTAAAACACAAGAATGGAAACAAAACTAAAATTTTATAAAGCAGTGGCTGTCCCCTTACTATCCCATGGTAGTGAATTTTGGGTTTTAACTACAAGAGAAGATAAGATCATAGAATCAGCTGAAATGAGATTTCTGAGAAGTGTGGCTGGCTGCAAAACGTCTAGATAAAATAAGTGAAGATATTAGAAATGAGCTAAATATTTTTAAACTTTTATATAAAATAAAAGAATCTAGAAAAAAACTTGAAAGGACGTGTTCAAAGAATGAAGATGAACACATACAAAAAATTATATATAGGCCTACTTAATTACAAACCAAAAGGTGACAGGAAAGTTGGTAGACCGAAAAAAGAGATGAATTCAACTTTTTGAATGAGAATCTATGAGACCGGAACAAGCCACAATGGGCTTAATCCATGATTGTTGTTGTTGATGATAAATACCCAATATTATGCCTCACACATTAATAGCTTTTAAATTACTCTATCAAGCATCACCTATACCATCGTTTCCCAACATGTGGTATCAAGGTGTTCGCCAAAACTTTTCAGTAGTGACAGGTTTCAAGGTTAGGCCTATTATTGTTTCCTTCATTTCTGCGGAATTATTATTATTATGTTAACATTAAATTAATCCTGTAATGCTCCTTGTTACATATGTATACCCCTATTTGTGCGAAAAATAGTTTTCTTCATATGACCATTTAAAACATAAATAGAGAAACAGACATTGTGCTGGAAGTAACTTGGGACTTTAACTTCTGTGGTTCCTGTCTTCAAAGCTGTGCTACCTGGAAAGCAGATGCAGCATTCTCACTGAATTCTACCGTAAGGAAGCGGTGAGCAATTAAAATGAAAACTTGTATTTATTTTTGCAACTAGGCCTACATATTGTGTAACTTTTAAGCCGTAACTAGAGTAACCTTAGATTTTAATCGTTACAGGTTAAGTTTAATTTAAGATTGAACCTTTTCTTGAAATTCAATGTTATGCATGTCAACTGTATGTAGGCCTATATTCAAAAGTCAGTGGTTCACCCAATTCAGATCGTTGTGGAAGTGGTTCGCAAGTGGAAAGAGTTTGGGGACCGCTGACCTATACGTTTTGTTAATATTCTACTTTTACCTGTTTGTGGCACTTATAATCAGAGAACGGAATTTTAGGCATAATAAATCCTTAAAATAGGCACGCATAAAGACATTATAAATAGCTAAAATAGGCAGGAAAAAGGGCATCATAAATAGCTAAGGTAGGCAATAAAAATCGATTAGAAAAAAATTACAAATTGAGATTTTCCACTCGATGATGCAATTACCGTTGGAAACAAAGAAATCTTCTTCCAAGTAGCCTTGGAAAGTGTATTTTTGTGTTTGATTGTACTGATGTGTTACGATATAAAATGTTTCTTTTCGTAGTTCACTGACTGCTCGCTTATTTTGAATGTGAGTACCTTACCGTAGTACAAAATACGTCGAATTCAAAAGTACTAACATAACTTTGCATTTTACTGCGTAAAGGAACACTGAATTTCGGCATCTTGATGCTGGCTACAATAACGTCGCAATGAAAACTGAAAGAAAAATTAAGTTAGACCCGCACTCATTGTTGCCTTTTCAAATAAACACATGCAGTAATTAAAATGCTTTCTGGTATTATATATTTTTTGCACCGCAGCACACATTGTTGCGAAGAGAATAGTTATGAACTGACTGAAAGAAAATAACATACATTCGGTGAAGTCACTTTCATTGTAACGGTTATAGAAATAAATTAAAATACCTGTAGGTAATTTTTGATAATAAATTAATAAACAATAGATAAATAATCAAATAAAGGCAACAAAAAGTATTTATTTCGTAATTAAGGCATTTATATTTAAAAATGCAACAACATAAAACGGTGGCATTTCAATCACCAAAGTATAAATCATACAGATTCACTTTCAAATTGAAGATAGATTTAACACATTTAAAAAGCATTCTGCCAAAGTTCCGGTCTCTGCTTATATTATTCTTAATATTTGTGTTGTCTTAGAAGTTCTTCCAAGATATTTTCTAATTAAATGAGATCCACAAATGTTTACCTGCAATTATATTGGCTTGCAAGTAAAAATGTTAGAATGGACAATTAAAATAATCCGAATAATCTGACTCGGTCATTAGAAAATGAAGAATTACGCATAATACTATAAATCCATTCGTTTCAAACTACAAACATGTACCCAACACTATGCCGCCCAGATTAAGAGCTACTAATTTAATATATCCAGCATCATCTATACGTTTTGTTAATATTCTAGTCTTACCTGCTCTCTCCAGATGCTCGCAATTACTTTCTTCATTGTTTGCAGTTAAATGGACAATCGGTTAATACTTCTATCTTTTTTTCGAATACGTGCAATGTATCAGCTGTCCTGTCGCTATGCTAAGTTTTTTTTGAAAGGAAAACGTTTTCTAACCCACGTATCTTTTATAGGTTCCCTCCCCCATGTCCAACTGGATCAAGATTTGGGAACTACATAATTCATTGACTTCTTATTCGTCATAAATGACACTGCATATTATTATTCCTTCGTCAGGGCAATTTATAATTGAGCTGTCTGTCTTACTAGCTGCTTCATAAAACAATAATGTTAATGATATACAGTATATGGAGTTAATGGTATACTCATATTTGATAATACATACATTGATACATTAAAATCTGAACTTTTGCTGAAGTTTGAATAAGTATTTTTGTTTATAACAAAAACCACATAAAGTTTTCTTAACTTATGTCGTTAGGATCATTGTTTGATACACAATAGGCCCTAATTAAACATTTTGGATGTTTCCATTTTTTTACACTCGAATTAGGGCTGTCTTTAGAAATTATCGATTTTACACAGGGTGCTCGGAAATTTCCATCACAAAATTCTAGGGCATGTAAAGGTGACGGATTAGGTTACGTTTTTAATAGGAACATTTGTCCGTCCGAAAACACCGTATTCTTACAGCATCAGTACTAATAACATTCATTGTTCAAACCGTTGAGGTGGATAGTCATAAAATAAAATAATGTTAAAATGTACCTTCTTAGGTCGGAGCGTCGTCCTCAACTTATAAAAATGTATACTTTTTTGTCTGAAGACCTTTCAGAATCTCCATTCCATCTTCAGCAGATCTTTCTTTGTTACATTAATTGACGTTCTCAGTACTGGTCCTAATGTAATATTGTACGTGACTAAAGCTTCTTCCTGACGATATCGTACAGCGGGTTGTTTAGTCTGGGAGTGCTTTCATTTATTAGCAAGATGTTATCTATCTCCTTCATGATTTCCAGGTCTTCCAATACATTGGTTTTTGTTGGGTTTCCCTCTTTGTGTACTATTGTAAGGGTGTCTTCTATTGAGTTCATTCTATGACCGGCGTTTATTATGTGCTTACAGGGGAAGTACTTATGTTTGACCAGTTGGATTGTAACAAAAAATTGGAGGATATATTAAATGAAGGATACTGAACACCGTGATATCAGTAATTTCACAGCAAATTCAAGTAGTATGTATGATATTTAATAGGAAATAAGGAACAAGAAAAAAGATACAGAGGCTTAACATTCGTATATGACAGAGTAAATAAGTAAAACATTTGGAAAAAATAAAATAAATAAAAATAGAAAATGATAGTGTGGTGAACGAGGGAAGAACAAAAAAGGGACAGGGAGAGTGAGAGAAAAACTAACGAAATAAATGTTGCAACGGAGTGGCATGGTTACTTGAAGAACAACGCACCGGAGTGTGAATGTTTTTCTACTCCAGCAGTCGAGTATTTGTACAGTATATACGAATTGTTTCTATTTAAACATAAAAAGTCAATAAATTGAAAGTACAATAGAATATATGTTTTATTTTTTATTGATTAGCACTTTTATGGCGTAAATTGATACTTATTTTTAGGACATAACAGTGTATTTACACGTAAATGTGTACATTTACAGGTGATAGTCTAGTGTATCCATAAACTATTTCATCAAAAGTATAAAATGGGCATAATAAATTAATTTTACGTCTTAATACGTTAGAATCTATAGTTCAGGAAACATTTAAAAAACACGTAGAACCTGGATTGGATGATAACCAGTTTGCGTATTTTCTGGCAGAACTTATAGAACAAAAATATTGGAATGGGTTAGAGGACTTTAGCGAAAATACTTTAGATTTGGAAGACTGTACCACTTGCAGTCAGATGCTCACACAGGCCGGATGTTCTCAAGACTTTGTAATTGCCAACGATTCCAGTGAGGAACGTGAGAGTTCAAGTAGCTTTGAGCCGTTTCCTGTTAAAAGACCTAAACGTCCTAACGTACTGTCTGCCTATTCTGAAGAAACTTTGGAAAACTTTTATGAATATAGGGTGTCAGGGAAATCTGGCCCGAAGTCCTATTCACCGATAATAAAAAAATGGCCATCATTAATTAATAACCGAAATGTAAGAACAGTTTTGAATTATACAGAAAATAAAACATCTTATCAAGCTTCACAATTAAAAAAACAAGGACCCCTACAAAATCGCCCAAATTAAAGACTACATCCTTAATAAGTTTCGAGATTCTCGAGATCGGGGATTGACAGTGCACTATTGACATTACAAACGTGGGCTGTTTTTCGAGCGAAGGAATTGGGCTTGAATGAATTTGAAGATTCAATTACATTCATTTCAAATTTCAAAAAAGGAAACAATATTTCTTCAAGAAAAATTAGCAAATTTTGTCACTGGCAAGGGTATTGAAAACGAAGCTCAAACTACTGAAAATGCAAATAAATTTGTAAGAGAAGTTAATCAGACCATTCAAGAAACTGCATACCAACAAAGAATGTGTGCAACTGTGACCAATGCCAATTTAATTGTGAAATGACAGAAAACAGAACACTGGCAGTCAAAGGCAAAAAGCTCACTGTTGCTACAGTTCAAAACCTACATGGAACTACACATTCTTACACGATAGATGTTCTTATTTCAATGTGTGGGCAACTTGGGAAGAGGTTATACCTCTGTTTTCAAGAACCTACTGGAAACAAATTCGAGCCCAATGTTCAGAAGAAGATAGAACAGAATACAACTCTAAATATGTATGTCGACTGTAGTGCCGCTGGAAAAATGACAAAAGAACGTTTGAAAATATTCTTTAAACACGTGTTTAGTGAAAACATTGAAATGGATCCACCTTAAATATGCGATTCGTGGTCTGGGCATATGGACCAACAATTGCTACAGGACTGTTTAACCGACAAAAATGTAAGGTTGAAAATTATTCCTGCAGGAGCCGCCAAATATATACAACCACTTGATTTTTTTTCCTCCGTCAATATAAGATCTATATGCGACGACTTGAAGAATAAGTGCGTCTAAAATCAGAAGGTGACGCGAAAATATCTTATATATTCTTTATTATAAAAACTGAATTTCCTTGTATATAATCAACTGTCAGTAGAAATTTACAAAGATATGCGTATTTATGCTTGGACGAAGTCTAGCTATAACGTGGACCAAAGTGTAACGAGGTTCACAAATGTGATTGAAAATGCATTTGACATTGGTTTTAGTGAATGTGCAACATATAACTGCTCTAGGATTGCCATCATCAGATGCTCATGGTGTTTGAAAAAACTTTGTTACAACAATTTCATCGAAGACCATCATTATTACCATTGATGTTATGGTAAATGATAATTTGTTTTTTTTACTCCAGTACACGAAATTATAACCGATTCTGAATTCCAAGTAAAAAAAATAGTAGTAGTAGTAATAGGACTTTATTAGACTAAAAGTAAGATATATACAATGTTATATACAAATATGTGTCGCACGGGCAGTAAGCCATACATGCTGTTGACAGTCCGTTACAATAAAGCAATATTTGGTAATAGTATAAAGGAAAACAAAAAGAAAACCATAATACTACAATTACATAAAGAAAACACAATAATATTACAATTACATAATAATACAATAACATTATACATTAATTAAGTTATGTTGAATTATTAAGAATTAATGGTATTGCATTTTGATAACATGTATTTATACATGAATTGGTGTTGTTCTTATGTTCCGCGTTTTGTCCAGACATTTACCCAAGTTAACCAATTTTCTGGATTACCATTAACTCGTAGGATGCCAATCTTTCACGATTTGAATTTAGAAATCTTTCCGGTAATAACTGACGCCTCCAATATTCTAAATCGTTACATTTTCCTAATATATGTATCTCGTCTTCAGAGCTCCCGCACATTGGACATATCCACATTACATTTAACGGGAAAAAAGTGTACAGTGCTCTGCTATCTGTATAAAGTAATAAAAAAATTGTTATTAAGGTTAACAAGGAGAGAAACTAATATTTACGTTCTTCGCGCAGCTATAGCTAGTAGCACTTGTGCTTGAAACCAGCTGCAATGAGCAACCGTGCCGTTACGAATCGGTCAATGAGACGCGATTAAAATTGAATGACAAATAACACGAGTTTTATTAAATTTGTAGCAAAATGACTAACGCCATCATATTTAATGTCAATTAATCATCATATCCTCCAATTGTTGTTACAATCCAACTGGTCCAACATAAGTACTTCCCTTGTTAGTGTAATTAGACTTTCCATAGGCGTATACGAAATCGTTACGATTCTCTTTAAACCTTATGTTAAAGCTTCTTTTCATTTTCCTAGGCCTATAGAACTTGTCACAGTCTTTGCATGTTAATTTATACACACCCTTGCTATTAAATGTATTATGTTTTTTTTTTCTATTTTGTTACTTATTACATTATTTAATTTATGATTAGTTTTGTAGTCTATGTTAAAATTGTTGTACATTTTTCTCAATGTTTTTACCAATTTTATGGTTTCGTGGCCTGTGTATGTTAGTGTAGTCCATGTACTATTATTATTTGTTTCTCTTTCGAGTTTCGTTGTTTTAATTTCGTTATTACAGATGACATAATAATTTATGAAAGTACAGATGAAAAAATAAGTCCTATCAGAATTAAACAAAATCCATAATAAATTGGAATTCACAGAAGAAATTGAACAAAACAACAAAATCAATTTTTTAGATCTTAACATAGTTAAAAACACGAAAACAAAACAATTGAAATATATGGCCTATATACAGAAAACCAACAACCACTATGCTTACAATCAAAAACAAATCACGACATCGGTACCAACAAAAAATCAGCGCATTCAATAACCTAATTAATAGAATGTTAAAATTGCCTGTAAACAGAATTAATTACAATAAGGAATTGCGGTATATCAAAAACATGGCTACAAGCAATGACCACAACAGCAAAATTATAGATAAACTTGTAAGAAAACAAAAGAGGAAACCCGACATAATTAAAATAACGAAACTCGAAAGAGAAACAAATAATAATAGTACATGGACTACACTAACACACACAGGCCACGAAACCATAAAATAGGCAAAAACATTGAGAAAAGTATACAAAAATTTAAACATAGCCTACAAAACTAATAATAAATTTAATAATTAATAAGTAACAAAATAGAAAAGTAATACATTTAATAGCAAGGATGTATATAAATTAACGTGCAAAGACTGTGACAAGTTCTATAGGCCTATAGGTAGAACGAAAAGAAGCTTTCACATAAGGTTTAAAGAGCATCGTAACGATTTCGTATACGCATATGGAAAGTCTAATTACGCTAAGCACATAATAATCGCCGGTCATAGAATGAACTCAATAGAAGACACCCTTACAAGAGTACACAAAGAAGGAAACTCAACAAAAACCAATGTATTGGAAGACCTGGAAATCATGAGGGAGATAGATAACAAGTTGTTAATAAATGAAAGCACTCCCAGACTAAACAGCCCACTATACGATCAAGTAATGTAGCGAAGAAAGATCTGCTGAAGATGGATTAGAGATTCTGAAAGGCCTTCAGACAAAAAAGCGTACATTTTTATAAGGAGGTACATTTTAACTTTATTTTATTCTTACTGCAGGTACAATAATTTCGGATTAGGCGTTCTAATTTCTTACGTCTGCCGGGAATAAATCGGTAGTAATTTAATTATTTAAGACTCAATTAATTACATTAACACAACACAACATCTACTGATCTCGTGGCAAAGTCCAATGTCAAGTGAAAAATAATGAAACTTCACTCTGCCACTGTAATAATAATTGCTTGTACGCAAAATAACCGATCTTTTCTACTGTACTTAACATTGTGGTTAGTACTTATCCATTACAAGTACAACAGCGGTACCACCAAGCTCGTTGCACACATTGTACCTGTCAATAAATTTCTAGTAAATACGCTCTATCTTATTCCTATTGTGACAAAGTGAATCTTCTTTGCTTTTCCCTTTGACATTGGACATTGCCACGAAATCAGTGAATGTTGGGTTGTGTAAATGTAATTAATTGAGTCACGAATCACTGAATAACTTATTTTTTATCCCCGGCAGACGCAGTAGAGTTAACCCCTAGAAAGACGGCGAGGTCAATTTGATCTCTATATAAAGTTCCTCAACCTTTATCCCCATACGTATGATTCAACTGGTTTGTAATTTTAGGACTCTTTATTCCATCCATCCATAGTAATTCTGCCCGAGGGCAGGTCGTTCACTGCAATCATAGCATTTTCATGCTATGCTTTGCAGCTATACTAGGGAATTATAGGTGTGGTAGCTTCCCGTTGCTTTCCACAGCGGTAAAGGATGATGATGATAATGATAAGGATGATGATGGCCGGATGATTTTCGGGGACCGTTGGGTCCTAAGCTTTCTGACATTTCTCTTACAGGTGAGAAAAAACCGAAAAAACTCAACCAGGAGCCTGTCCCGACCGGGAATCGAACCCGGGCCCGCTGCGTGACAAGGCAGCACGCTACTTCGAGACCACAGCGGTGGACGGACTTTTATCATTTCATGTAAATTTACTTCCTATGGAATTCAAAGGCTGTAATTGTAGTATGAACAGAGTTACAGAAGTTACTATCTACAAAGACTGAGGTGTCAAAATGACCCCTACAGTATTTTTCACAGAAATACAATAGTTTAATATAAATATCGAAATACTGTGCCATGAGTGGCATGACATGGAGAGTGCTAAAACAACAATGTATAGTTTATGGCACTTTCACTACAATTAAAATTAAAATTAAAATTAAAACTACCATTTCGGTTGCACGAAGACGTGGACGGGTGGTATTAGCTTTGTTGTTGCCACGAGGCTAGTATTGTTGATGGAAGTAATAGATCTCGTGACTTACTCACTGTGAGAGGAAGCCCTGTTCATCTGTCACCACCAGCAACAGAATGTATTGAAGAACGAACAGAACATCTCCGAATGATCTACAAGAATCAGACAATACTGCAACTTGACGTCACTTATTTCCACTACATGTGGGGCATAAATAATATGCCAAAGATGGTACAAAATGACCGAATAATTAAAATAATAATAATAATAATAATAATAATAATAATAATAACCAAATCCAGCATCATTATTCACTATACACCGTCTCTCATTCAAACCTCCCACATTTTAATTAATCATAACTCACAAAGTATGCGGAATTAGGAAATGAGGTTGGTATTAAAAGAAAGAAAAACTCAAAGAATTTTTGTTTTCATTGTTGAAGTTAATTCTTCTGTCGCATTGTGGACAATAATGACATAAAACTACGTTCGCCAGACATCACTCCACTGGACTTCTTCCTCTGGGGGTATGTAAAAGACCGTGTGTTTGCGACTCCAGTACAAGATCTTCATGATTTACGAACCCATGTCCTTGACACAATTACAAAAGTACCAATGGACATGTTGGACACAACGTGACACGAAATCGAATACAGATTTAATATTGTTCGTGCTACTAATGGTGCACATATAGAGGTGTGTTATAGTGTGGCAATGAAAATTCTTTTGTTTAATACAATCCTCGTTTCATAATTCCGCATAATTTGTTAGTTATGATTAATTAAAATGTGGGAGGATTGAATGGGACACCCTATATTTTCATATAGGGATCAAAATTACCTCTCAGTCTTTATAGGCAGGGCGTGAACTCCAGTCTTTCTAGTGTTAAAGTTGATTCGAACTTGTACCTGCAGCACGAAAACGGTACGTTTTCGGACAAATTTCCTATTCATAGCATCTACCCAGTTCCCTCTACAAACCCTATAAGTCTGTAATGGGAATTTTCGAACACCCTGTATACACATTAACGTCGATAATAGTAATTTACGTTAGTTATTAAATTTCAACGTTGTATCTTGGGGTAACGTTATTGCCTCGTAAGCAGCTGGTCCGAGTTCGATCGCTGGTCGGAACGAGTTTTCTGGGTGATTTTTTTTGTGGTTACTATAAGACAAATGTGAGGAAAGGTACAAATAATCCACGAATATAATCTAGCCATCGCAATCATTCATATTATATTCTTTTTTTTTATTGTGAATTTTTTTTACTCTGAATATGTTAGTGAAAGGCGTGCTTCATCTTAATTGTTCGTATTGTCTCGGAGGTGACCTGGCATTGAAATTACCCTCATCTAGGGAGGCCCCTCATGACCTTGTGTAGAGAAGAATGTAAGTGTGTGATCCAGAGTTTCAAATCCTCTTTCGACAGATCGTGTCTGTGTAAGATGTGGGTGAGGTGGGGCACCTACAAGAGAGGGGTTAATCATAAGCAATGCCACGAGTGATTTCAAAATCATCGATAAATTCACGACTCACGAAGTGAGGAGTGAATTTATCTAGATAATTTAGAAATCAAGAGTGGCATTTTTTAGGACTATTTAACGAATAAAAATAAGATGTTTACTCGCAAATCATTATTTAAATATAGTTATTTTAAAATATTTATATATTTAATGTAAACGGTGATGTTTGAAAACAAATGAGAAACGTTGTTTCATTTGATCATCACTGCAGCCAGATCATATTTATTGCCAAATAGAATAGCAATATTGTAATAATGCACCCTAGTGAAGAAGAAATGAAACACATCATTACAGGTTATTAATTAATTTCTGATGTCCTCGTATGATGTAAATATGTCAATTATATTTTTCTGTGACGTTAATTCCTGGGAAATAATACGTATAAGAAAGTGCAAACAGTGGTTTCTTTTTTCAGTGGTATAATCAATTACTGCGAATATTATTATATTATATCTCGCAAGCAGAATCTGGTTACATTCGTGCACCATATATGCACTCTTGGAGCCACTTGATAAAATGAAAGCGATATAATTAAACTGGTAAAATCGAGGTGAAAAAGACTGTGATTGGGTGTAAATCAAAACTCATTGAAATGTGATTGGTCATTGACTCCCATTTGGGGCATGAGTTAAGTAGTCTAGGTAAAAAGACAGAGATAAATTTATTAAAAGTGAGGTTTAACACATGATTTGAAATGTTTTACGGCCCAAACGTAAATGAGGCAGTAATTTCGAAACGAATCCGGAAAATAACACTGTTCTGCATGGATTTTGTTTTTTTTTTTTCAAATAAATGGGCGTTTCTGAATAACAATTTCACATTGATTGCAAAAATGAAATCCGTTTTTGCATACCACGTCAGAATTTTTTACAATTCAAAATTTTATGTTTTGAATATTTTTCGTAATGTACGTGCTGTAGTAATATTTAACAGTGTGCTTATCGTTTGTTAGAAAGGCCCAATAGTATATAATTTCGACTTTGTTACTTAAAATGTGAAATAATATAACTATTATTATGTTTATAATTTAAATTATGTTTATAATTATTAAAATCTACTAACTATATCCGCCCTAGGTCCGTACAAAAATTTGTGTTTGTGTAAATGATCCAAATTTGTTTTGCTATAATTATAAATGGGTCATATACTTTAGTAAAACAAAAAGTATAACTGCTTTTGTAAATAAAATTTACTTTCAATACTTCAGCATTAAGTTGGAGATCAGGATAAATCGTGGTGCCCTCACAAAGTGTGTCGTAGTTGTGTTGCAGAGTTGAGGAATTGGAAAAATGGATAAAAGAAGTCATTGCCCTTTGGTATCCCTATGATTTGGAGGGAAACTACAAACCATGGAGACAATTGTTATTTTTGGACAGTTAAGTTAGTAGGATATAATGCTAAAAACATGAAAGCTATTGTATATCCTAACATTCCCTCTGCCATTCATCCTGTACCTCATGGTCCTGATATTCTGGTTCCTTTACACCCTGAATCAGATAAATGCCCACTGCATCCAGTAGCAATGAAACTGAATCTCCTGTGGGTGATGAACCATATAATTCTGATCATGATAGATGTTTTAATCAAAGTGAGCTTAATGATTTAATGAGTGATTTAAATTTGCCTAAAGAATCAGCAGAACAGTTAGGCTCTAGATTAAAAGAAAATAAAGTATTGACTGAGAGTACATATTTATCATGTAAAGCAGAATTTTAATATCATAATAAATATGAAAGTTAAAGTTAATAATTTTGCACTTTAAAATTCTTTTAATATTTAGATATAACTTAAATAAATAAAAACATCTAAATAATTCATTGTTGGTTATTGTTGAATAAAAATGTATCAATAACAATTAAAGAAATTGTGTTACATAACAGTCTTTATAAATGATGCTTTTAAAAATTGTTTATGTCATTGTTGTCAAAATTATGAATCTTTCTGTTATAACTGTAATAAGAACACCTGCCTAACTTCATATTCTTAAATGAAAGTAAACTAAACTCTGAATGGATGTTAAAACAATTAACTTTCTTATTTAACAAATCAAATTTAAACCTTATATTTAAACGACTATTAACCAATAGAATTTAAAATAACATCATATGATGTAATAATGTTCTTTAAAATTATACAAGAATTACACTATTCAATCTGTATACAACTTTCAACAAAGATAGAAGCAAGAAGAGATCGCCTGATAAAATGTAGAAGAAAATAATTTAATTGTAATTGATAATGAAGAGAAATAACACTTACATTTACTTAATCTGCTAGGAACCTACAAAGTGAATAAATTTGTAATTATTTCTACAAGAAACATTTTTTATGATTTTGAAATGTTTTCCTATCCAGTTGACGTTGAGAAGAGAATCCGGCTCTAACGAAAATTAAATCCAAGCTGAACCAGTAATTCTTTTTGGGACACCAATCCTCCTTCAAAATGTTACTACAACATCGGGCATAAAGAGAATTACTGCGTCAAAATATCGCCACAACATGGGACAAAGCATTTACTTCTTCACATGTTACAGGCATCGTGAGAAGGAACTTGTAGCTTTTTTTTTTTTTTGCCGAAGAAGAAAATTAAGTATATTGCCAAGACATCCCTCCTATCTTAAAATTTTATAACAAACCATAATTCCAAAGAGTAGAGGTTCTTCATAGATTCTTCTCAAAAAAGTCTTAAAGGTGTTTTACTTCATAATGAAAACATTCATCATTCCATTCCTGTGGCCCATTTTTTGTTTGTTTTGTTTTGAAGGAGACACATGAAAATGTAAAGTTTTTCTTACGAAAACTGCAGTACGAAAACCAGCTATGCTAGTCTGTGGAAATGTTGTGGTTATTGGACTGTTAGTTGGTCAGCAAGCTGGTTTCACAAAATACCCTTGTTCGGTATGTGAATAGGATAGCAGAGCTAGGTCAGAACTCTGGGAAAGGGAACAGTAGCCACGTAGAACTATTTAATACCGGGCGAAAAAAATATAAGAAGTGAACCTCTTATTGATCCCTCAAAAGTATTGTTGCCACCTCTCCATGTAAAATTAGGTTCAATGAAACAATTTGTGAAAACACTAGATAAAAGACAGTGAGTGCTTTAAATACCTTTGCGCTACATTTGCTTCATTATCCTATGAAAAAACTAAAGCTGTTGTAATCGTTGGCCAGAAATTCGAAAACGGATGAAGGACATTCAGTTCGAGAATTATTATTAGTCGAAAAGTGAAATATGCCTGAAATGCTATTATCATTAATTATTATTATTAAGTAATGACTAATTGGTGGCAAATAACAAATTATGGCCTAGTTTTTCACACAAAATTCTTGTTGAAAGTAATTTTTATTACGTTTTACATAGCTATAATGTCATGTCAAGTTATTCATGAATATTTTGAATACCTGACGCGACGGGAGAAAATGGAGATCATTTTCGAATTCAGCACAAAAATCCGTTAGAATCACCTATCAGATTTTAAAAAAACAAAAAAAAAAGTTTTAAAATGCAGAACGGTGTAATATTACTTATTGTCACATACAGAATTTAGTATGTCGTATTTTGTTTTTAATTACAAAATTATGCGTTTTCAAAAACCGATAAAAGGACACCTCAAAATGTAGGCTATATAGAATGATGTATATAGCCTACCGTTGGAATTACCACACTGCACTGATATCCATGTAGGGAAATTCATAGATTGAACATCATGGATTGAGTTTTTGAAGATTTCACCCTATGAATCGGTAATCAACTATAATTCTAACCAATAATAGCCATATGTTGTCATAATTTTGTTTTTTGTTTATCGCTTTCCAGTTATTGAACCTATGTGATGTATAGGCCTTTTTTGTTTGTTTGTAAATTCATCAAAACAGCCCAACGGAATAGTCTACATTTATAAGTTGTTAGATTTTAACATCAGTTCTGAGGCGTGCTATCATGCGTCGGGCAGTTCTGAGGTGTGCTATCATGCGTCGGGCAGTTCTGAGGCGTGCTATCATGCGTCGGGCAGTTCTGAGGCGTGCTATCATGCGTCGGGCAGTTCTGAGGCGTGCTATCATGCGTCGGGCAGTTCTGAGGCGTGCTATCATGCGTCGGGCAGTTCTGAGGCGTGCTATCATGCGTCGGGCAGTTCTGAGGCGTGCTATCATGCGTCGGGCAGTTCTGAGGCGTGCTATCATGCGTCGGGCAGTTCTGAGGCGTGCTATCATGCGTCGGGCAGTTCTGAGGCGTGCTATCATGCGTCGGGCAGTTAAATATTTTATTTCCGAATATAATTAACTCGAAGTTAAATTATTTTATTATCTGACCTTCAATTGTCCCACATTAAGCGGAAATTAAAATGACGCACTGAACATTTATAACCGTAAGTAATATTATTTTAACAGCATTTTATGAGTAGCGCCCATGTTATTTGATTTGTTATTCGCTAAATGGTGAAAATAAATATAATCCATTCTGATTCTCTCAAGATAAATTTGCTGGCGAATATATTAATGAAATCTCTATCACTCGTTGAATTGCCGTTGAACATTTTGAACTTTCAAAACATGCAACTGATATTTGTAAGGAAGCGTTAAACTAAATAACTCACTGGCAGTATTGAACCCGTAGGTTCATGGCCGCGCAGACATAAACTCTCCACACACCCCTATCCTGAGCTAATGTTGTCCAATCATCCCTCGTGTAATATACTTCCCTCAAACTATGGTAAGTGTTATTCTCCCACCTCATTCTTCGTCTACCAATTGGGTGTTTTCCCTCTGGTTTTCCTAAAAGAAGCTTCCATTCCCCTCTTTCATTCCCATTAGTGCCACATGTCCTGCCCACCACAGCATACGAGACTTAACTACTCTTATTTTGTCTGATTTCCTATAAAGAACATGCAACTCATAGTCTTCGCTATGCGCCAGTCTGTTCATCTCTTTTTGGTCCAGAATTTTTATTTTACTTTTAATAACATGTTTTGATACAGTTGTGGGACTACAAATTAAATGAGTGGGTATTTATAAAATTCTCTTAAATGTTGACTTACGAATGTGGTAATCAACAAGATGCCAGAAGTACCCGTACCTAGAACCTGTCTATAAGGAGACTGGAGAGCAGCAGCAGCAGAAGAGAAATTTGTTTAGAAACAAGAGTTTATGTTTAATATGGAAGAAGTACCAATTTATAAAATCTTATATTTGGGGTTTGATGTTATATAGGCCTATGTTCTGACAAAAAAGTGACAAAGAGACTAAGCAGGAATAGAAATGTGGTTATGGAGACGGTTCACGAAGATAAATTGGACAGGCAAGAAAAGAAAACATTTCTGGATAAACTAGAATAAGATAGGTCATTAATCTTCGAAGTCAGTAGTAGAAAAATATCCTTTTCGTCACAATTTCCTTAAAAACATTTTTGAAGGCAACATTTTGAGGGGGGAAAAAAGCTCTTTTGGAAGATATAGCAGAAATTACAGGATTCAATCTAGCTTTTTAATTCATTCCATTATATAAAACTGTTTATTCTACTAGTTATATTATATGGGTGCGAAACATGGACTCTTACTTTAAGGGAGGAAAGGAGATTACGAGTATTTGAGAATACAGTTCTTAGGAAAATTTTTGGACCAAAGAAGAGATGAACAGACAGGTGAATGGAGAAGACTACATAACAATGAACTACATGGTCTTTATAGGAAGCCAGATATAATAAGAACAGTTAAGTCTCGTAGACTGCGATGGGCAGTACATGTTGCGCGTATGGGGAATGAAAGACGTGCATGGAAACTTATTGTAGGAAAGCCAGAAGGAAAACGCCCAGTTGGTAGACCAAGAATGAGGTGGGAGAACAACATTAACTATGATTTGAGGGAAGTAGATTATACAGGGAATGATTGGAAAACATTATCTCAGGATAGGGATGTATGGAGAGCTTATGTCCGCGCGGCCATGAACCTACGGGTCGATAGTGCCAGTGAGTGAGTAAGTAAGTAAGTAAGTAAGTATACATAACATTTGTGTAAAACACGATATATTTGTCGTTTAACTTATTGACATACAGTATATTGATGGATTTATAATAGGTGACGGTCGGTTTCGGCGGTCTACTGGTTATGTTACTTGCCTCAGGTCCCGAGGGTCTCGAGTCTAAACCCGACTGGGATCAATGGATTTTTAGGATGGACAAAGTCCTAGGGACAAGTCCACCGAGAGAAACTTTAAGGCATGGGACCCAAATCTGAAGATTCTCAGGCTCGTAAAAGAAACTTAATCCTAAATTAGTGCCTCTGAGCAAAATTTAACCGATTTTCTCCTACATGTAATTCCTTGGTTGCCTACTAAGTTACTCATTAAAGCGATATGGTGACCACATGTAGCTCACTGACATGTAGGAAAATAAGAGTAAATACAATTAGCATGGTCAAGAAACCCCGCTAGGGGAGCACCCTGTTTCCACGAGGGACGTTTGGGATATATACATACTTACATAATAGGCGATTCAAGTGTAAGCCTAAAGTATTTAAAAAGCTGAGATTTTTAATTACTTATAGATGATAACTCTGATTTTCTTTCCTTTCGCCTTTGGCCTTGTGTTCTTTTTCTCAAATTATTTTTCTGCAATTTATCCGGTTATTCATTTAAACTCTGCACAGTTCGACTGGTTTCATGCGATTATTGTTATCTGCATAGCTTAATGATTGCAATATTGGACGTGTTATCAACCACAATGGCGGATAATAGCGTATAACAAAATATATGTAGGTAATATTTCCTCGTTTGAGAGGCCTTATAGGACTGTGGGGGGTCATAGAATGCAATGGTTCACAATAATTATTATTATTATATTATAATTATATAATTATATAAATATTATTATATTATAATTAAGAGGAGCCGGACATCATACATCATAGAAATGAAAATATTGCAGTGGTATGGTCATGTCAAACGAATGCCAGAGCAAAGATTGACAAAATTGTTATGGAATGGATCCCAATGGAAAAGAGGAAGAGAGGAAGATAGAAGAAAACTTGGATAGAAGGGTTACAAGCAGCTATGAATATCAGAGGAATGGAGGAAGATCAATGGATGGATAGAGTGGAATGGCGTTTGGTTTCCGGAAGACGGCGGCAGCTGCCATGATACCGGATGATGATGATAATTATTATTATTTTCCAACAGCACGAGGAGATCGGATGCATAGTCATCCGCCCGATCGACTATACACCCACGAAGAATGATTTTGTAGGAGAATGATTGTGACACGAATTAGTGAAGAAAATCTGAACCTCTCGGCTGCGCACACGACGAATGTTTGTTAGGAGCCTTTATAACTATCTAACTCACTGGCACTATCGAACCCATAGGTTCATGGCCGCGTGGATATAAGATCTCCATACATTCCTATCCTGAGCTAATGTTTTCCAATCATCTCCTGTATATTCTACTTCCCTCAAATCGTGGTTAATATTATTCTCCCACCTCTTTCTTGTCCACCGCTCTGGTCTCGCGGTAGCGTGCTGCCTTGTCACGCAGCGGGCCCGGGTTCGATCCCCGGTCGGGGCAGTTTTTCTGGGTGAGGTTTTTATCGGGGTTTTTCCTCACCTATAAGACAAATGTCAGGAAAACTTTAAGGCCCAAACGGTCCCCGAAATCATATGGCCATCATCGTCATCATCCTTCACCGGTGTGGAAAGCAACGGGAAGCTACCACATCTACAATTCCCTAGTAAAGCTGCAAGCATAGCATGAAAATGCTATGATTGCAGTGAAGGACCTGCCTTCGGGGCAGAATTACTATGGACCTCATTCTTGGTCTACCCTCTGGGCGTTTTGATTCTTTTTCCAACAAAAAGCTTCAATTACCCTCTTTCAATCCCCATTTGTGCCACATGTCCTGCGCATCGCAGTCTACGAGACTTTATTGTTCTTATTATATCTGGATTCCTGTAAATAGTAGTCATATATATAGAGGAACTTCGGGTAATTTGGACCCCTGTTTTGAATTGGTTGTTTTTCTTCTTTTAATTAAGGGATTTGAATTTTGTTTAATTACAGTGATTATCATTAGTGTAGTAACTATGAATGGGCATTGTTATTTTATTCAAATATGGAAACATCTTCATGATTTATAAACTTTTTTTATATTACAAGAAAGGCCCACTTTAACCTCCATATTCGGATAAAGTGAATCCCAGGGTCCACCTTAGCTTTTAGTCTATTCCTAAGTTTAATTACTCTATTAATTTATACAGACAGGCACAGATTAATCTGAAAATATTTATGACTGTTCATAATTAAAAAGCGTTGATATTTATTTCATGTTTTCAAAAATGATTGTTGATTATAACATTCACAGGTCATTTAACTGTAGGAAGCTACGGTGTTTGAGTTTAGTAAAATTACAAGGATATTAAATAAAATTTATTAAGTGGATGGTTTTTACTGATAGCATCCTCATTGATAAAATATACGTATTCGTGTAAAGCGGACCCAGGTCCTCGTGGAGGGTCCACATTAACCGAATTCCTTTTGTTATGTGTAATTATTTTATACAGCCAACATGTCACATAATATCAAGCCAAACCCGTCAATATATTAAAACAGCATCCACATAATATAATATATTTAGGAGTGTTTTCAACATTTGTAATATTCAATAGCAGAAATTAAGAATTGATTCTTAGCTTGAAATACTTTTAAAGTGGTCATTTTCATGAATATCACAAATAAACACTTCTTCGCATAAGGAATAAAATAAACTGGTCTTGAACATAGAGAACCGAACCCGTCAAAGTTGATGAGGGGAAGAAGTTAAAATATTTTCTGTTCGAGGGCAGCACCAATTAATGAAACAGAAGGGTTTATATTATTTTATTATTAGGCGGCTGCATTGCGGAAGAGGTTAGTCGATCGCCTCCTACCGCAGCGCAGGGGACCAAGTTCGCGCCTCCAGGCGGATTTGGTGGTGGATAAAACAGTCTGGACAGATTTTTCTTTAAGGTTTCTCTTGTTTTCTACTGCCCCAAATTTCATTCTACCATTTCTCCACACTCATCTCATTCATTTTATTACAACCGCTGTAGCGTAGTGGTTAAGGCACTGAGCTACAAGCCGGAGGGTCAAGGGTTCAAGTCCCGTTGGGGTTAGGATTTTTAAACTGACCCAAACCCTCTGACGGCACTATGGCCCTGGGGTCGACTCAGCCTCTAACGGAAATGAGTACCAGACGCTTGTTCTGGGGGTAACGGCGGCCGTCACGCAGGGCTGACAACCCGGCTGACATAAAGTGCCGATTGTCTAGAAAAAGTGGGAGCCTTAACCTCCTACTACCCCAAGGGCCTCCGGACCTGTTGTGGGATCACTTTACTTTTACTTTACTTTACTTTACAACCGTTGGTGTGATGGAGCGTCAAGCATGGTCGGCCGGCATCCTTGTTATTCACAAGACTTTCAGTATAAGGGACTTCATTACATCTCATTCTTCGAACCGGCCCTGAGTCCGAAACTAACTGAGGTATTATTATTTTTGTTATTATTATATTTATTATTATTATTATTATTATTATTATTATTATGTGACTAACTCACTGATACTTTCAAACCCGTGGGTTCATAGCCGCGCAAACATAATCTCTCAACACATCTCTACCTTAGCTAATGTTTTCCAAACATTCCCTGTATAATTTACCTCCATCAAATCATGATTAATATAATTCCCCCACCTCACTATTGGTCTATCTACTTTCGTTCTGGTTTCCGTGTCCCTCTTTTATTCCCCATTCGTGCCACATGTCTTATCATCGCAGTCTATGAAACATAACTGTTCTTATTACATATAATTTCCCAAAAATAACATATTGCTCACCGTTAAGTAATCTCCTCCATTCACCTAACTGTTCGTTTCTCTTCGGTCCAATCATTTTCCTAAAAACTTTATTTTCAATTACTCGTAATATTTTCTCCTCCCTTGAAGTAAGAGCCCATGTTTCGCAAAAATGTAACTCGGAGAATAATAGTTTTATATATTTTCAGTTTCACGTTTTTTTGAGAGTATTGGGATGAAAGAGTCCCTGTAATGAGTAGGCCTAATAGCAAGCCTGCGTCTACAGAACTGAGCCTATGTTCACCTACTTCCGTGTTTACAATTATTGTTCCTAGTTAGGCCCTATTCATGGACTCTTACTTTAAGGGAGGAAAGGACATTACAAGTATTTGAGAATAAAGTACTTAGGAACATTTTTGGACCAAAGAGAGATGAACAGACAGGTGAATGGAGAAGACTACTTAACAATGAACTACGTGGTCATTATAGGAAGCCAGATATAATAAAAAAAAGTTAAGTCTCGTAGACTGCGTTGGGCAGGACATGTTGCACGTATGGGAAATGAAAGACTTGCATGGAAGCTTCTTGTAGGAAAGCCGGAGGGAAAACGCCCAGTTGGTAGACAAAGAATGAGGTGGGAGAATAACATTAACTATGATTTGAGGGAAGTAGATTATACAGGGAATGATTGGAAAGCATTAGCTCAGGATAGGGATGTATGGAGAGCTTATGTCCGTACGGCCATGAACCTACGGGTTCGATAGTGCCAGTGAGTAAGTAAGTAAGTAAGTAAGTTAGGCCCTATTCAGCAATTTCTTCAAAATTTCCTTTATTTCTCAATAACTCTCAACTTCCATTATATAACGATATTAATGATGATGATGATGATAATAATAATAATAATAAATAATAATAATAATAATACAATAGATCCGATTTTAGTACAAGACATATTTAGATGAGAAATGGGAATATAATGGTTCTATGCATTAACTATAGGCCTTTATAGACTTCAAAAAGGCATAAGTTTCAATTAAGGGGAGAGAAGTTTACTGTGTATTTCGGAATTCCTGAAAATCTAGTTAGACTTTTTCGAATGGTCTAAATTTCACAAAGAGTAGTGTGCGTGTAGAAAAATAGTTTTCAGATAATTTTGAAATTCTCATTGGGTTATACCTCTACTCTCCTCTACTATTAAATTGTGTACTAGTAGTTGTCATCAAATCTTTAGATGGTGTAGAAGGCCTACAAATCAATGGTATTAATGAACTGTTGGTTTATGTTGAAGAAGTAGTATTATAGGCGATAGTGAGGATATACTAAGGGCCAACACGCACTCTCTATTGAACAACACTATAAAATTGAGCCTGGAATTAAACGTCTGTAAAACTAAATATATTTTCGCACATAGTAATACATTATATAATGTAAGTGTACAATTAATGACAAATAAGGGAAAACCTGAAGAAGTGGCTGAATTCAAATATCCAGGAACAATAATCATAATCAAGAATGAGGTTCAGAGAGAAATTAAACATAGGCCCAAATCTGGAAATGCATGCTATTAGGCATTACAGAGACTTTTGTCGTCCTAGCTTATCTAAAAATAGTTTAAGTGAAAATATATGAAACTGTTATTCTCCCAGTTATATGTATGCGAAATATTTACTCTTACTTTAAGGGAGGAAGTGTTTGAGATTAAAGATCTTAGGAGAATATTTGGACCAAAGAAAGAGGAACAGACAGGCAAATGGAGAAGATTTCATAACAGTGAGCTGCATTATCTTTATGGGAAACCAGATATAATAAAAAGAGTTAAGTCTCGTAGACTGCGATGGGCAGGACATGTGGGAACAATGGGAAATGAAAGAGGGCCATGGCTTGTAGGAAACCAGTGGGAAAGGTCCCAGTAGGCTGGTCAAGGATGTGGTGGAAGAATAATATTACTCATGATTTGAAGTAAGTGGATTGTACATTGAATGATTGGAAAATTTAGCTCAGAATAGGGATGTATGGAGAGCTTATGCCCGCGCTGCTATAAAACTACGGGTTCGACAGCTGCCAGTGAGTTATTTAATAATAATAAATTAGCAGAGTATATTGACTTATAATGATTTGATTTTGAAATGTTGCGAATGGGGTTTTCACTCCCTTATCACGCAGCTGAATTATTCATTAAACTGACTACGTAAAAGAATACGGAAATTTTATTATGCGCATAAAATATATTTTTTTTTGTACACATGGGAAAACAAGGGAAGTCAAATAATTTATTCCGATTTTTTTTTTTGCTTTTGTTTTATCATGTGTGTCAAAAGATACACGTGTAAAAACATTAATATTAAAAATATAGGAACACGTTTTGTCCTAGAGACAAAGACTCAGTGGGCAAGCGCAGTATTTGCATCTCACTCCCAAACAGTATCACCAATATTTTATTTCAATAGCGATTAGGTCACAAGATAAGAGCCTGTCAACAACCCTTCTGCACATGACTTCTTATTCTGTTTCTTTCACAGTAGCCTCTGCTCGCTACTGGAATTCCCTCCCTCAAGATATCAAGGGTTGCTGCACATTTGGCACTTTTATGTCACGCTTATACAAGTACTTATTAAATAATTAATATTTCTCCAGAATTAAAATTATTTTATGTCAATAGTAGTTTTTTTCTGTCTTGTGCATTTTATATGCCTATTTTATTCGTTAAATCTACAGTAAATCAACATTACATTGTGGCTAATAATTGTATTGTAGATAAACTATGTGATCATTTATGTTTATTGTAATTTATTTATATGTAGGCCTAATACTATTTTTTTGTATTTTTTCCTAACCTGGTTGAGTGGTAAGTTATACAAGGCCTTGCGGCCTTATCTATGCCAGGCAAACTAAATATATTATTACTACTGAAATATAGATCTATAAAATATTTAGGAGTCATTCCATATGAAATCGGCAATGTAGGCCTATATATGGTCTCGAGGTAGCGTGCTGCCTTGTCACCCAGCGGGCCCGAGTTCGATTCCCGGTCGGGACAGGCTCCTGGGTGAGTTTTTTTCGGGGTTTTTCCTCATCTATAAGACAAATGTCAAGAAGCTTAGGGCCCAACGGTCCCCGAAAATCATCCGACCATCATCATCATCATCATCAACCTTATCATTATCATTCTTCACCGGTATAGAAAGCAACGGAAAGCTACCACACCTATAATTCCGTAGTAAAGCTGCAAAGCATAGCAGAATTACTATATCAACTTTTATAAGATTCATGATGTGTTCCGTTGAGGTTTATTCAAAATTAATATAAAATTATAGAATATTCACCTGAAAGGTCCGTCTCCTCAACTTAATTATCATTTAACTGTAGCGCTTTCGGGACTTGTCCCATCATCGGCAGGATTCAAAACTGGTGTTTCACTGAAGATCTGCTAGAGGGGGTTGCATGTATTTGGTTCGTTTTCGTTTATCAGGCTGTCGTTGTGAGCTGCTTTCATGATTTCCATCTCTTCGAGTACGTTTATCTTCGCTGGATTATTTTCTCTGTGCATTACTGTTAGGGTGTTTTCAATATTTAACATGCGATGTCCTTCATGGATAACGTGTTTTGCATAGCTTGATTTACCTTCTGCGTGAATGAAGTCTCGAAAATGTTCTTTGAATCTGATGTTTAAAACTCCTGTTTGTCCTTCCTATATAAAATTTGTTGCAGTCCTTGCATGTCAGTTTATAAACTCCTTTGCTGTTGAAAATGTTATTTTCTTCAATGTTATTGTTTATTATGTTGTTTAATTTGTTATTGGTTCTGTATGCTATTTTTACGTTTTTATCGGCTTTCTTTAGTGCATTGGCTAATTTTGTTGTTTCTTTTCCTGTGTATGTAAGTGTTATCCATGTTTTCAACAACAAGAAAACATGGATAACACTTACATACACAGGAAAAGAAACAACAAAATTAGCCAATGAACTAAAGAAAGCCGATAAAAACGTAAAAATAGCATACAGAACCAATAACAAATTAAACAACATAATAAACAATAACATTGAAGAAAATAACATTTTCAACAGCAAAGGAGTTTATAAACTGACATGCAAGGACTGCAACAAATTTTATATAGGAAGGACAAACAGGAGTTTTAACATCAGATTCAAAGAACATTTTCGAGACTTCATTCACGCAGAAGGTAAATCAAGCTATGCAAAACACGTTATCCATGAAGGACATCGCATGTTAAATATTGAAAACACCCTAACAGTAATGCACAGAGAAAATAATCCAGCGAAGATAAACGTACTCGAAGAGATGGAAATCATGAAAGTAGCTCACAACGACAGCCTGATAAACGAAAACGAACCAAATACATGCAACCCCCTCTACCAGATCTTCAGTGAAACACCAGTTTTGAATCCTGCCGATGATGGGACAAGTCCCGAAAGCGCTACAGTTAAATGATAATTAAGTTGAGGAGACGGACCTTTCAGGTGAATATTCCATAATTTTATATTAATTTAGAATTACTATAGATGGATATATATTATGAAGAACCCGTGCCGCATCATGGTAGAACAGGCGAGACATTGAATATATCGATAAACATGGTAATGGTTTATGAAGTTAACAATTACTTTAATTAATACTGCTGTATTTGAAGATATTTATTGATTTATTTCTCTTGTTTTAGACAATAGAGAAGTAAATAAACAATAATTTTGCTTTATGTATTTTTTTTTTCAATATCTATAAATTTAGATTCAGTGCGGCACGTTTCAGTGATGATCTACTCTAATGAAATTTGATACGATATCGAATTGGGCCAAAAGGAGATATTGGAGAATGAGCATTGAAATCAGACGATATTTTAATTCCATCGCTCTAAATTACGAGCACCCTTGTAGGCCTACGTATGTATGTATGTATGTATGTAGGTATGTATATATGTTATAATTGAGAATATAATACATATATAAGAAAAATAAGTGTTTGAATTGGATTCGCCTGGTGGTGTAATGGATAACACGCTGAGGTACAGACTCAGAGTTCCGGATTCGAATCCCGTCCAGGCGTTTATTTTCCTTATCATGTCGTATGTATGTATGTATATACATATATACACATACATATAGGCCTATACCTAGTATATAAACTGAAATCGTATTTTCAAAAATTTACAATCGTTTCTACCGAAACGTTACGGAGCAGTGAACATCTAAACTGAATTTCAGGTCTCAGTTTGATATATGTCAATTTATTGTATTTTTTAAAATTAGCCTTTAGTTTTGAATACATTTCACAATTTATAACTATTCCCTGAAATTGAAACAGTGGTCTCATTATATATAATTTTATGCACTATCTCTTGAAAATTAGTACGCTGCTATTTATTTTTTTAAACGGCGTAATTTCAATTAATGCATAATTGACCATTTTTATGTAAATAAATAATGTTATTCGGTACTGATAAACACATTGGGCGAGGAATATATTACGGATCCTTTAAATGTTTATATACTTGATCAGTAGGTGTTTTAATCCTATTTTTAACTCTACCAAGCTCTGATATTTTTATTCATTGGTAGATGGAAGGAAACCTCTTAATTTATATTTTTCTTAACAATTTCGCATGGAAGTAAATTGATGTAAATTCTAAGTACACGTATAGTGCAGTTGGAGTACATTTTATTTACAGTACTAAGTACGCCTATATATTTGATTATTTTTTTCGCATGTAATATACAGTAGGGTGGTCCGAGAAAGAACTATTTCTTTTTTATTTCGAAGTTGTAATAGCGCGGAAAAGAAGCGAATTATATAGAAAAAAAATTAAAAAATGTTATAATCCGTTGACATCTTCAGGTCGCGCAAAGGTTCTAAAGTTTGACAAAATACGAAAAAAAAAAAACTTAATTTTAGCGATTATTTCTTTAATTTTTTAATTAGATGTTTCCGTAATGTAAGAGATTGTAAAATCTTCAAGTAGAGCCTAAAAACTTTGTGTCTAATTGGTTTTAGTTAAGTCAATATCCTCCGGTCTAACATAAGCCCCAAAATTTGCCAAAATACTCGTAATGAAAAAGTTACAATTTTACGCATTTTTGGTATTTCATAAATAATTAGTATTTTAATGTAATAGCCGAAGTATTTTTTCACATGAACTGATAATGAGGTAGAAAAAAATTTGTCAAAAACGGAATAGGAAAAATTGGAGCGGTAGACAAAAGTGAAACAAACAAGCGCAACAAAGCATTGGAAACGAAGTTACATGACAGTAATTTATATGTAGATGTTTCAAACCCCTGTGCTCACATTCTGTTTTAAATTTAGTCTAAAGTGAAGATGAAAGACGTTGCCTTCCTAGTACGGACAGTGATAGCGACCAAGATTATACAGTTCAAACAAAAAAAAATCTTCTAAATCTATTTGGCAGATGTACCGGAGCTCGGTGGTAGGCAAAATATCTCAGGGTTATGAACTCTTTATAAGCAAAAGAACAACGTACAAATGTACAATCAATTTTCACGAATCCAAGAAACTCTTTATTTACGGAGAAATACACTTTTGTTAATACAGTTACGAAGTTTTATCTAAGAGTGGAGTCGATGAAATACTTAGAGGTCCACGTGCTCGAATCAATATTTTCAAAGTCCAAATGCTTAACGGACTATAACTTTAAATTTAACTATTTCTCGGATGAATCTAATATTTAAACTGAATCGGAGATCGCGGTCTGCAGGTCTACGATGTTCCAACACTGAACACAGAGTCACTGATAGTGATAGTGAGAGTTAGTATTTTGATATAAGTTCTCGCTTATAAAGGCGGTGGCTCCTCCCACTTTTCTCGAATCCACTCCTTACAATTGAATTTATATTTTTGTTACAATAATATTATTTACTAGTATGTATAACATTTCTAAGAACTGGGTAAATTGGTCCTTTGATATTTAATAGATAAATGTTTATCAGTTTCTTTGTAAACTGTCAATGTTAAGAGATTATCTTTTCTAGAGGTGAATGAATGTCTTTTGTTGTCTGTACTAGCCAGGTAGAAATTCTTTATCATCATTCCTTTGAATTGCTTAGTAGCGTTAATTGGTTTCTAAGAATTGGTCAATAGATTTTTAATATTTTTAATAGCTAACTAATGTTATCTTTTCTTAAAGAATGAATATTTCTTATTAGTTGTAAGACTGCTAATTGGAATTAGTTATATTCTTTTGACAATACCCTTTTTGTGTTCCTATATTATTTGTAAGTTTTGTAGTAGGTAGAGTACTGACAATACCTCTTTATTTGTCATCTGTATAGCAGGTAGCGTTTTAAAGTATTTTATTCTAGACAAATGTATGTGGAATTTTTACCTGGATATATTTCTACTTTTCCACATACAGATTTTATAGCGATATTAGTAATATATTCTATTTTCATTATTTATATATTTATTTAATTTTAATAACAATTTAATATATTTCGGAACATTTTAGTTTCAGATCCATTCATATTAGAGTTGTATCTTAGTTTATATGTCTCCTATCATATTAATCGCTACACAGATGAGAGTTCAGTAAAATCTAATGCAATAGTAAGCAACCGTTATGGCGTTTCCCGTGATCGAACGGAATAGTCTTTTCGCTCATTCAGAACACTTACTCTTAGCCATGACTCAAGGTGACTAGAAACACATAAGAGAGCTCGGACTTTGAAGAATTCTGAAGGCAAGGCAGATAGATGCAAGAAGGAAAACAGTAAGAACATTCACGCCACCAAAAATCAACTTCAAAGCGCAAGAAAGAATACACGGAAATGATCAAATGGATGGACTGTGAATTATCTTCTCCCCCATTATTGGCAGAAATCAGTGACGACGAGATCAAATCGCACATCGACAGTGACTCAATCCCTGACTGCAACATTACTTTCAAGCATTCAGTTCACACGCAGGCTGTTGAACGCTGCGTAAAACTCGTCACGTAAGCCTCGGGAAAAATTTGTGGAGCTGAATCTCGAAACGGATTTATAAGAACCACTCTGCTGTCCAGATCATCCACGCCTAACTTCACCAGCAAATCGGTATTGAAAGTACCTTGGGCTAAAAAATTGAGAACAATATAATGGAGAGGTTCAACTAACATGCACTATTTATTCAGAACACGGTTTTTCTTTTTACACGCTTCATATTAGCTTGACCTGCATCTATGTAACGGAATTTTGGAACACTACTTTTCACCCACTTCAAAACATTGGATCAACTTGAAACTTTGTATCCTTGTAAAGAACTAATGACAATAAAATAATTTCATTTCTTTTTCTAAAATCCTGGCCAGAATAATCAGAACATCAAAAAAAACCAGTATAATAAGTTGCGGACTTATCGACTTTTTAATCAATTGTTGTAAGAGCTCAGTTAGTAGAGCGGTGGACTGTAGTGGTATATAATTTCAGTAATCCATAGGTCGCTAGTTCAAATCCGGCCCGGAGGACTTTTTTTAGAAGAGTATTCGATCCAAAGTAATTCTGCCCGAAGGCAGATCCTTCACTGCAATCATAGCATTTTCATGCTATGCTTGCAGCTTTACTACGGAATTGTAGGTGTGGTAGCTTCCCGTTGCTTTCCTCACCGGTGAAGGATGATGATGATGATAAGGATGATGATGATAAGGATGATGATGACCATATGATTTCGGGGACCGTTTGGGCCTTAAAGTTTTCCTGACATTTGTCTTACAGGTGAGGAAAACCCCCGATAAAACCTCACCCAGAAAAACTGCCCCGACCGGGGATCGAACCCGTGCCCGCTGCGGGACAAGGCAGCACGTTACCTCGAGACCACAGCGGTGGACTGGAAGAGTATTAAGCAATTAAATTTTCATGGGATTCCTGTTTATGACAATCAATTAAACTAAAAATTAAAAAAATAAATAATAGTTTAAAAAACTAAAACAACACGCTTTATTAGAAAACCAAACTAAAAAATAAAAAAATAAATAATAGTTTAAAAAACTAAAACAACACGCTTTATTAGAAAACCGAACTAAAAAATGAAAAATAATTTTAATTTCCAACACGCTTGGGATAAAATTAAAGTGGCCAACAAAAAAATCATCTTCAACACATCTAGAATAAAACTAGAGTTATCTACAAAAAAAATAATTTTACCATCAAAAGAGTAGGGTGTTTTTTTTATGGTTTTTACGTTTTCTTCTTAGAGACTTTACTTTTACCAATATCTGTTTATTATCAAATATATTAATTGATATAGAGCACCCCACGCTTTTGTTGGTATAATTATTTTTTTTGTAGATAATTCTAGTTTTATTCTAGATGTGTTGGAGATGATTTTTTTTGTTGACCACTTCAATTTTATCCCAAGCGTGTTGGAAATTAAAACTATTTTTCATTTTTTTAGTTCGGTTTCTAATAAAGCGTGTTGTTTATAGTGTTTTAAACTATTATTTATTTTTTAGTTTGGTTTCCTAATAAAGTGTGTGTTTTAGTTTTTTAAACTATCATTATTAATAAAAGTAAGTTTATTGTTAAAAACTATACTGTAACTTAAATATTTAAGCCTTTTAAATATAGAGCAAATGGTGAAGTACCATGCGCGTTGTCACTTATCACACATCACGTCATAGGCCTAACTATCTATTTTCAGGAACTGTTTTTCTATAGCATTGGGGTCATTGCGCGACCGGAAGTTGTTAATTTATTCACAACATAATAAAACACAATGGTCTTATGTTAAAAAATGATAATAATGTAACTATTACGTTAAAAAAGTATATTAAAATATTAAAAAAGGACAAATTTTAGGCCCTATGCGCGTTACAAACTTTTACATTACAAAAACATCTAATTCAAAAATTAAAGAAATAATCGCAAAAATTAAATTTATTTTCATATCTTGTCAAACTGTAGAGCCTTTGCGCGACCGGAAAACGTCAATCGATTTTGATATATATATCTATTTTTTTTGTCTATATAATTAGCAATTTTTCCGCGCTATTACAACTTTGAAATAACAAAAATGAGTTTTTTCGGCCCACCCTAATATACAGGCTTATATTAAAAGCGTAATGCTTATAGAATGTATGTTCCATCAAATAATTTATTTAATGTATTCTCTTTAGCTATCGCAGCGATTTTATACATTATTTTGCTTATGAAGACTGTTCACTACTCACTGCAAATCTGATCCAACGGGACATTCGGTTGCTCTCGTTTGCATTCTTCTCCCGGTTATGTGTTTGGCATTCCCTACCCACTCCCTTGAATACACGTAGTACCGTCAGAGGCAACGAGCCTGGGAAGCACGAGCGCGAGATTCGAGCGGGAGTGAATGTGCACTTAATAGGCTCTAATGGTCGCTTTAACATCTAAGGAGGTCATATCATGTCTAGTATCTTTAGGTATATTAATAGAATATGTGTTTTCTACTACTGTGTTTGTCACGTGTTTTCTATAGGCCTTGAATTTTAACTTCTATATTTTTTCTTTATAATTTTTGGTATTATTAAATGTCTCCTGGTAATGAAATTCGAACCTAGCAGTTACCTTAACGACCGAGGAAAACCAAGATAGAACCTTGGTCAAGTTAGTCGATACTAGAATTTGAAACCGGGACTTCCCGAATACGAATCTCAAACATCTGAGCCAACTAACTCGGTACATTGATATAATTTTTACATTGTTCACTACGAAAATATACTTCATCGATTTTTCGTGTCATAGTATCAATTATGTTAATTATATGTAATAATTATTGATAAAAGATAAATTTTAATAGCTTTTGTTGGTAACGCGAATTGAATGAAATTGATTCCTTAACTGTCGTGAGTTATAATTCACAGGGGTTAGAGAAAATTAATTGAAACCCCATTTAATTTAGTGAAGAGCCGAGTTTCCTTAAAATCGATTTATGGAAATCCTGGTTGATAGTCAGTGAGATTTTATATAATTTCTCAAAAGAGACTGCTATAATTACTTGAGATTTTCTGAAGGAGGGTAACGTGCCCATAATCTGGTTTACAGACCACAATGGCTCCACAACATTCGAATGAAACGATTGTGCAGAGCACAGAAGATGTGTATTTTGGTAATCATTCTTATCAAAATAACTTTATGAGTGGGGCATTATCACACTGGAAGATGCCATCCCTTGCTGTGAACAAAGCGTGCACCATTGAGTGGTGCATCTAAATTCTCTCATAGATCTTGGCAAATACTTTTCTGTTCAGTTATGATAATAGGACCTAGTAAATGGCATGATATTGCCATCCAAAACATCACACTTCTTCCACAATTCTTTTCTCATTGAACAAGACGGTCTGGATTTCACACCTCGGCCGGTTTTCGCAACAAGTTAACACTTCTACCCTGGTGGGGAATAGGATAACCAAATTAACTACTTTAAAATATAAAAATTACGAAATATTTACCTAAAAGGTCCGTCTCCTCAACTCAAAAATTATTATCTGTAGCGCTTTTCGGGACTAGTCTCATTATCAGCAGAAGTAACAGGATATGGGTTCTTATCTGTCGACCACTGATTCAATACTGGTGTTCAACTGAAAATCTGATAGAGGAAGTTACACGTACTGGGTGCGTTTTCATTTATCAGATGGTCATTATTATTGACTGCCTTCATAATTTCCATCTCCTCGAGTACGTTTATCTTAGCTGGATTAATTTCTCTGTGCGTCAACAAAGTATTGAATCAGGGGTCGACAGATAAGAACCCATATCCTGTTACTTCTGCTGATAATGAGACTAGTCCCGAAAGCGCTACAGATAATTAATAATATTTAAGTTGAGCAGGCGGACCTTTTAGGTAAATATTTCATATTTTAATTTTGAATAATACCTCACCGGAACTTTATCATGAATGTTATTAATGTTAACTACTTTTATTGGTAGGAAATAGCTAGTCTGGGTTTTGTATCATTGAAATCACATTTTTTTGTATTTTCCTGAATTGCAAGAGATTTAGCAAAAGCAATTCTGCTTTGTGCATTACACTATGCACTTTAATACTCACAATTTTTAATGATACTGTATAATTGGGAAGCATATTCATCTCAGCAGTCACTGAGAGAAAACAATGCTCCTTAATAATCTCCTGACTAAATGTCACTTCGGCATCTCTGCTAGTATTATATTTAACACATGTAGTTTAACCAGAATCTTTTCATGCTGTCAACAACGATGCAGAAGTTGAATAGAGTCACACTAAGGCTAGCAACGCACTGGAACCACGTTTCAGCGATTTTTTTTCTAATAGCGTACTCAGCTGTTAACGGATGAACAAACAATTAATTGAAATGCATGATGGTCACAGTGCCACTGTGCTTCACTAGCATACACGATCTTATATCACCGACTGATGGTCACAGTGCCACTGTGCTTCACTAGCATACACGATCTTATATCACCGACTGATGGTCACAGTGCCACCGTGCTTCACTAGCATACACGATCTTATATCACCCGACTGATGGTCACAGTGCCACTGTGCTTCACTAGCATACACGATCTTATATCACCGACTGATGGTCACAGTGCCACTGTGCTTCACTAGCATACACGATCTTATATCACCGACTGATGGTCACAGTGCCACTGTGCTTCACTAGCATACACGATCTTATTTCACCGACTGATGGTCACAGTGCCACTGTGCTTCACTAGCATACACGATCTTATATCACCGACTGATGGTCACAGTGCCACTGTGCTTCACTAGCATACACGATCTTATATCACCGACTGATGGTCACAGTGCCACTGTGCTTCACTAGCATACACGATCTTATATCACCGACTGATGGTCACAGTGCCACTGTGCTTCACTAGCATACACGATCTTATATCACCGACTGATGGTCACAGTGCCACTGTGCTTCACTAGCATACACGATCTTATATCACCGACTGATGGTCACAGTGCCACTGTGCTTCACTAGCATACACGATCTTATTTCACCGACTGATGGTCACAGTGCCACTGTGCTTCACTAGCATACACGATCTTATATCACCGACTGATGGTCACAGTGCCACTGTGCTTCACTAGCATACACGATCTTATATCACCGACTGATGGTCACAGTGCACTGTGCTTCACTAGCATACACGATCTTATTCACCGACTGATGGTCACAGTGCCACTGTGCTTCACTAGCATACACGATCTTATATCACCGACTGATGGTCACAGTGCCACTGTGCTTCACTAGCATACACGATCTTATATCACCGACTGATGATCACAGTGCCACTGTGCTTCACTAGCATACACGATCTTATATCACCGACTGATGGTCACAGTGCCACTGTGCTTCACTAGCATACACGATCTTATATCACCGGACTGATGGTCACAGTGCCACTGTGCTTCACTAGCATACACGATCTTATATCACCGACTGATGGTCACAGTGCCACAGTGCTTCACTAGCATACACGATCTTATTTCACCGACTGATGGTCACAGTGCCACTGTGCTTCACTAACATACACGATCTTATTTCACCGACTGATGGTCACAGTGCCACTGTGCTTCACTAGCATACACGATCTTATTTCACCGACTGATGGTCACAGTGCCACTGTGCTTCACTAGCATACACGATCTTATATCACCGACTGATGTTCACAGTGCCACTGTGCTTCACTAGCATACACGATCTTATATCACCGACTGATGGTCACAGTGCCACTGTGCTTCACTAGCATACACGATCTTATTTCACCGACTGATGGTCACAGTGCCACTGTGCTTCACTAGCATACACGATCTTATGTCACCGACTGATGGTCACAGTGCCACTGTGCTTCACTAGCATACACGATCTTATATCACCGACTGATGGTCACAGTGCCACTGTGCTTCACTAGCATGCACGATCTTATATCACCGACTGATGGTCACAGTGCCACTGTGCTTCACTAGCATGCACGATCTTATATCACCGACTGATGGTCACAGTGCCACTGTGCTTCACTAGCATACACGATCTTATATCACCGACTGATGGTCACAGTGCCACTGTGCTTCACTAGCATACACGATATTATATCACCGACTGATGGTCACAGTGCCACTGTGCTTCACTAGCATACACGATCTTATATCACCGACTGATGGTCACAGTGCCACTGTGCTTCACTAGCATACACGATCTTATATCACCGACTGATGGTCACAGTGCCACTGTGCTTCACTAGCATACACGATCTTATATCACCGACTGATGGTCACAGTGCCACTGTGCTTCACTAGCATACACGATCTTATTTCACCGACTGATGGTCACAGTGCCACTGTGCTTCACTAACATACACGATCTTATTTCACCGACTGATGGTCACAGTGCCACTGTGCTTCACTAGCATACACGACCTTATTTCACCGACTGATGGTCACAGTGCCACTGTGTTTCACTAGCATACACGATCTTATATCACCGACTGATGGTCACAGTGCCACTGTGCATCACTAGCATACACGATCTTATTTCACCGACTGATGGTCGCAGTGCCACTGTGCTTCACTAGCATACACGATCTTATATCACCGACTGATGGTCACAGTGCCACTGTGCTTCACTAGCATACACGATCTTATATCACCGACTGATGGTCACAGTGCCACTGTGCTTCACTAGCATACACGATCTTATATCACCGACTGATGGTCACAGTGCCACTGTGCTTCACTAGCATACACGATCTTATTTCACCGACTGATGGTTACAGTGCCACTGTGCTTCACTAGCATACACGATCTTATTTCACCGTCTGATGGTCACAGTGCCACTGTGCTTCACTAGCATACACGATCTTATTTCACCGACTGATGGTTACAGTGCCACTGTGCTTCACTAGCATACACGATCTTATTTCACCGACTGATGGTCAAAACCAAATAATTTTGTTGTTTCAGTCGAGCAAACATAACCTCACAACTCATGATTTCTTATATTTCAAAAGTATGACTTGATTGCATTGAACATATGGAGAAACTATATCCAGGAAGCGATGGGAAACAAAAATTTAATAGGAAACAGATAATAACGAGAAACTCTTCGACCTGCGACGAATATGAAGTGCCATCTAATAAAATTTTAGCTGTTTGTTTATTTATTAATATTTTTATTTATTTCGCCGTGTAAGCTTACCTAGCTTAATTTTATATTATGTAAAATTTGAAAAACTAGCCTTCGTAAGAGATTCAATAATTTTTAATTAATTTGTTTCATGGTCGCGTTAAGTTCTGGTATTTAATGAAGAAGAAGAAGAAGAAGAAGAAGAAGGTGATGATGATAATAATAATAATAATAATGCCAATGCCAATGCCAATGGACATCGTATTGGCATTTGCTTTAAAACTAGGCAGATTTTAAGTCCTATGTAGAAACATACTATCGGCAGTGTAATATATTTCTTGCTACGTTATTATGTGTGTGTGTATATATATATATATATATATATATATATATATACAAAGTCCACCGCTGTGGTCTCGAGGTAGCGTGCTGCCTTATCACGCAGCGGGCCCGGGTTCGATCCCCGGTCGGGAGAGTTTTTCTGGGTGAGGTTTTTATCGGGGTTTTTCCTGATCTGTAAGACAAATGCCAGGAAAATTCTAAGGCCCAAACGGTCCCCGAAATCATATGGCCATCATCATCATCATCATCATCCTTATCATTATCATCATCATCATCCATCACCGGTGTGGAAAGCAACGGGAAGCTACCATACCTACAATTCCCTAGTAAAGCTGCAAAAAATAGCATGAAAATGCTATGATTGCAGTGAAAGACCTGCTCTCGGGCAGAATTACTATGGATGGATATGTGTAAATATGTTATAATTAAATTTTTGACATTGAGCAATGCAAGCTTAATATGACATGATGAGAAAAATAAATGCCTGGACGGGATTTGAACCCGGACCTCTCGATTTTTACTCGAGGATGCTATCCATAACACCACCAGGAAAATCCAATACAAACACTTATATTTCTTTTATATATATATATATATATATATATATATATATATATATATATATATTCTCCATTATTACAAGATGTAGCGGAACTCGGTCTTCATTGCCACCTGGTAGCCACTATAACAAGTAAGCAAATTAAAGAGAATATTTCTACTTTATAGCAGTGACACTGGAAGAAAAGGATTATGGATATTTTCAAAAGGATGGTGGCGCAGCGCATACTGCTGATAAATCTACGTGAAGTTTTCGATGACAGGATAATTAGCACAGGTTTATGGCCCCCTAGATCAGCGGACCTAACTTACTGTGATTATTATCTTTAGGGATACCTTCTTCTTCTTCTTCTTCCGAATGCAGTATTGGGTGATGATGCCCGTTCTGCGACTACAAAAACTGATCTTTCCATCGGTTGAAGGGTCTTCCGAGGGTATCTTTTGCCGTTAGGGTTGAGGTGGTAAATCATCTTTGGTAAACGGGAATTTGACATTCTCTGGACGTGTTGGAACCATTTGATCTGATAATTTTGTATATGTTCAACCATTTCCTCTACTATTCCACTGGATCCTTATCTCATCACTTTTCATTCTATCCTTAATGTTACTCCAGTTAGTGATCGGAGGAATCTCATTTTGTGAACTATTAATGCGGGATTTATCTTTTGCTCGAAGTGTCCAGCATTCACTTCCGTATAGTAGAGCAGGTTTGGCTATGGCATTATGAAATCTCAATTGGATTTCTTTCCTCATCTGTTTTCCAAAATTTCTCCTAATTATACCATTTAATCTGTTATATTTTTCTAAATTTGTTTCCACATCTTTTGATTATGAAACTGTGATTAATTATTACCTAAATAATTAAAGTGTGTTACTTGTTCTATTGGTTTATTATTTATTATTATTTTTACTCTCGAAGTTCCTTTCCAGTGATTGCCATGGATTTGGTTTTATTTTCAGATATTTTCATGTTGTATTTTCTAGGGTATTCTCCAATTTAAACACTGATCTCTACAAATCATCTTCATTCTCCGCTAGAAGTACTTGATCATCTGCGAAGATTATTGTTTGTATTTGATTTCCTCTACATATTTTACTCCTGGGGGGTTTGGTTAGTTTTTTCCACTCCTGGACAATTTTATTTAGATACAGAATAAACAATAATGGAGATAGTCCACATCCCTGTCTTAAACATTGGTTAATTTCAAATTTATCTGTTATTTTCCCATGATCTAACTTTACTTTTATAAATGTGGTTTCATATAAACTTTTTATAGCATTTATTAGATTATTGGGGACTTGGTAGCTTTCCAATATTTTCCACATTATGTCCCGTTTGACTCTATCATAGGCCTTTTCAAAATCTAAAAATAATATATATAGGGGGATATTAAATTCTTTCCACTTCTCAATTAGTTGTTTTATAACAAATATAGCGTCGATACACGATCGGCCTTTTCGGAATCCTAAAGGAAAAAATTACTGAAATAATCCTCATACCTTAGAAGAACTTAAGGTCGAAATAACACGTGCAATGTAGTCTATTACCGAAGCGGAATTACAGAAAGTGGTAGATAATTTGTTTAAACGATGTGTGGCATGTCTTACTGCGGACGGGGTAGATAGATTTGTGACAAATAAATGGTGAGTAATAACAATAAGGCTCTATGTGTAGGCCTATTTTTTATAATAATCTAAATTAGTTGAGTTATTTGTATTTTGTAGCTTCTGTTTTCATATACCGGTAATAACGGAACACGCTCCCCGCCGGTGTAAGCACAATAGCGGGCAAGGTTATAGCCGCTGCAACGCTGTAAAAAGGCTTCCGCTTAAAATTGATTCCCTGTGTATATATATATATATATATATATATATATATATATATATATATGACATGATAAGAAAAATAAATGCCTGGACAAAATTTGAACCCGGTCCTCTGGGTTAGTACACCAGTATGCTATCCATTACACCACCGGGCAAATCCAATACAAACTTTTATCCTTCTTATGTATATATATATAGCCTATATTATATTATATTCTCCATTATTATGAGATGTAGCGAGAACTCGGTCTTCACTGCCATCTGGTAGCTAGTTACTATAAGAAGTAAGCAAATTAAAGAGACTATTTCTACTTTAAGCAGTGACGCTTCATATTATTATTACATTTTTGACATTGAGGAATGCAAGCTTAATATGACATGATATATTTATATATATATATATATATATATATATATTATTATATATATATATCCATTCATAGTAATTCTGCCCGATGGCAGGTCGTTCACTGCAATCATAGCATTTTCATGCTATGCTTGCAGCTTTACTAGGGAATTGTAGGTGTGGTAGCTTCCCGTTGCTTTCCACACCGGTGAAGGATAATGCTGATAATGATAAGAATGATAATGATGATGATGATGGCCATATTATTTCGGGGACCATTTGGGCCTTAAAGGTTTCCTGGCATTTGTCTTACAGGTGAGGAAAAACCTCACCCAGAAAAACTGCCCCGACCGGGGATCGAACCCAGGCCCGCTGCGTTACAAGGCAGCACGCACCTCGAGACGACAGCGGTGAACACACACACACACACACACACACACACACACACACACACACACACACACACACACACACAATATATATATATATATATATATATATATTTAAAATTTTCCTGACATTTGTCTTACAGGTGAGGAAAAACCCCGATAAAAACCTCAACCAGAAAAACTGCCCCCACCGGGGATCGAACTCGGGCCCGCTGCGTTACAAGGCAGCACGCTACCTCGATATATATATGTGTGTCCATCGCTGTGGTCTCGAGATAGTGTGCTGCCTTGTAACGCAGCGGGCCCGGGTTCAATCCCCGGTCGGGGCAGTTTTCCTGGGTGAGGTTTTTATCGGGGTTTTTCCTCACCTGTAAGGCAAATGTCAGGAAAACTTTAAGGCCCAAATGGTCCCCGAAATCATATGGCCATCATTATCATCAATCATCCTTATCATTATCATCATCATCATCATCCTTCACCGGTGTGGAAAGCAACCGGAAGCTACCACACCTACAATTCCCTAGTAAAGCCGCAAGGATAGCATGAAAATGCTATGACTGCAGTGAAGGACCTGCCTTCGGGCAGAATTACTATGGATGGATATATATATGGATACACAATGCTGATGTTAGCGTAGGTACAGACCATCCATGTCAGCCAGTTGTCAGATAAGTACATTTTTTTATTTTCCAGTAAACAAATGAAAATCAATCGAATAAAAAGCAATTTTGATGTCATGAAGGTAATTCTATCAGTTCCATGGCTTCACGGACGTCTTCCAGTAATTCAGAAGTGGAGTGTCAGATTCTGAAATCTGTATGATGTTCGTTGAGTGAGTGGTATGTTTTCATGAAATATCACTTGTTTATGTATAATGTATTCTACAGATTTAGTGAGGGAAGGAGAAAATTATATTTACTTGTAATATCTGTGGATGAATGCGAGTTTTACTTCCCTAGAGGTTTAACTGTAGTTCTTTTCCATTTCGTCGGGAATATTCTGGTCAAAATAGAAGCATTAAACACATGTGTCACAATCGTAAGTTTTACATCAAGTACCTTATTTAAGAGACTTTTTCCTATTTGTTAATTTCCTTGTACTGTCGATTTATATGTTTCAGTGCTTTCGTAATGCCAGTCGGTGTGGTCTATAGTTTTTAGTTCATTAATGGTTTGTTGTTTACGTAGAGACTCAAGAAGTAAGTACACAAATGTTCAACAGTAATCTAACAAGAGGTTTGTGTTTTTCTAAAAAAATCACGAGCCACAAAGTCTGTGTTTAGTTAAATAAGTAAAAGGAACAATTTATATTTTAATTATTTTTTAGATACCCGGCGTTGTCCGGGAATCTGTTCATCCCGATCTTTTTGGCATAGATCAGCTGAAAGACTAAATTAATGTACTTCTTATGATTAGTTGAATAAGAGGAGTGAAAACTAATTATAAATGTATATCGTAATTACTTTAAGATTCCCCTTGCTGATTACCCGGTGTTACCTGAGAATCTACTTATCTCGATCTTCTTGGCATAAATGAGCTAAAAGACAAAATTCGTTATTGAGAGTTATCCGTAAAAGTATATCCGCCATGTGCTGCTATGCTTGCACAGGAAACTATGTACTTGTCTCGATCTTGGCATGAATTAAAGACAAAAATGATTTTTGTGAGTTATCCGTAAGAGATAAACATATGCTGTCGAGGATTTTTTGTAGAGCTTTTTGAGATATTCAATTCTGTGTATATTAATTTTGTGTATTTGTTATGGTTTAAGCAACGAAGCCATTTAAACGTCCAAAGAATTACTTTTTTCACGTTTTCTACTACAAAGGGCGATTTTTAAGGGTGTAGTAGTTGAGTATTACAACTCTCTTATAGCCTATGTTCATCCCGGGAATCTCCTGAACATTTTGCAAAAAGCCCCATAACAATCGGATCAACGGTATGGCCGCGCATAAAGTACGAACAAACAAATAAACAAATCAACAAACAAACAAACAACAAACAAGCAAACATTCATTGTTATATATTAGATGTCAATAGGTGATATTGTAACAGCCGTTTGATATCCATTTGTTACTATTATCCCTGAATTATCTGGGATAAGCTTTTTGAAAATGTGGGAGTGATGTGTAGGCTTTGAAGGGAGAATTGTCATTTTGCAAGATACAAACATAGTGTAGTGGTGTTAGAGCAACTCTGCAAGTAATTTGTTTTAAAATATTTCATAATTACAACATGCTCATACTGTCCGCGTATTGATGACATGTAGCAAGTGAGGAGCATCGACGTTGTTTTGTGCCAACACGCATATTGTGTCAGAAGCAAGGTGTCACTTTTATTACTGGCGCGGTAATAACTACGTAATTTTATGTCTTCAATTAAACACACATCATTAATTTTATTAGAGATTTCATGGCTCAACTGCACTTCTACTTACGCTTGATTTTTCAGTTTATTATTATTACTATAGCTCTTCTTCTGTATTTACTAACACCATTTATTTATAAAACTTTTTCAAACAATTTTTATAACATTATTAGACAACTTGAAGTATTTATTTAAATACGCAAATCACATTATTATGACACTGTTAGAAAATATTGTGATGCTAACTGCTATTTTCTCCATAGAGTATATTACTTAGTCTATGATTTTCCTATCGCTGTTTTGGGTTATCGCTGGTTGGATCCGCGTTAGGGAGTGATACGTAAGTGTACCCCCCTGTTTTAAATAAACGTTTGGGCAATTTTAATATTCTTCCTATATTTTTTAACATAGATTTGGGGATTTATGGCAACTATTGTTTCTTTAAAATTAATTTCATAGCGACGGATAGTAATCGAGGATGATAATCGATATGTGGTTCTATTGTTGGTTATCAAATCGCTGGCTCTTTAAACTCGGGCGGCATGGCGCAAACTCCACTAGGTTCGTATATAGGACTTCGAAAATCTTTCACGCACGTTTTAAGTGCAGTGTTTTCGATTCCATTTTTACCGGATGAAAGTACGACAAACAGTGACTGGTTAAAAATTGCGAAGTACGCAATCGATAATAAAACTATCTACTACAATAGAATCTGCTTGTTCGAACGTATCTTGGTTTCAAATAATTACATGGAAAGTGCAGAATGGTTGTTATAAAAAAGCTGTTAAACAAGTATGTTTTACCTTTAGATGTGATCATTGGATTAAGGTTGAATTTGTGATGTTCCCCAGATAGTTGCACAACATAGTTCAGTGTGCCCGTTCTGGAGATTTCTTAACGCACATGTCCTGATTAACTTATCATGGGATCAACCAACCACATTAAACATACCAAATGATGATGATAATACTAATAATAATATTAATAATAATAATAATGATAATAATAATAATAATAATAATAATAATAATAATAATATATAACTTGATATTGGCATAACAGTATTTGAATTGAATTGAATTTAATTAATTTTGGGGCACATCGTAGGGTAGCTGGTTAAAGAAATACGCTACAAACCGGATGGTCGGGGGTTCGAGTCCTGGTGTGTCAGAATTATTAAACTGGCCTAAAACTTCTGGCGCCACAATGGCCATGGGGTCGTCTCAGCATATAACGGAGATGAATACCAGAGGCTTGTTTTGGGGTAAAGTCGACCGTCACGCAGGGCTAACAACCCGACTGACATATGCCAATTATATAAAATTGTGGGAGCCATAAACTTCTAGTATTCCAAGGGCCTCCTGAGGCCTGAAGAGGGATGACTTTACCTTTTTAATTTATTTTATTTTATTTCTTTGTGCACAGGCACAATAATTTGTATCTGTTAAAAACTTAACAAAAGCCATAGGACAGTTGAAAGAGAACACATCATAGGACAGTTGAAAGAGAACACATCATAGGACAGTTGAAAGAGAACACATCATAGGACAGTTGAAAGAGAACACATCATAGGACAGTTGAAAGAGAACACATCATAGGACAGTTGAAAGAGAACACATCATAGGACAGTTGAAAGAGAACACATCATAGGACAGTTGAAAGAGAACACATCATAGGACAGTTGAAAGAGAACACATCATAGGACAGTTGAAAGAGAACACATCATAGGACAGTTGAAAGAGAACACATCATAGGACAGTTGAAAGAGAACACATCATAGGACAGTTGAAAGAGAACACATCATAGGACAGTTGAAAGAGAACACATCATAGGACAGTTGAAAGAGAACACATCTTTTATAAAATACATCAATATCAATAGTTCAAATTTTATTTGTTGCAAAATTATTTGGATACCAGTCACAAAGTATTTGACTGAAAGAAAATAATAATAATAATATTAATAATAATAATAATAATAATAATAATAATAATAATAATAAAGTAACTATTCATAATAATAAAATAACTAATAAAATAATAATAATAATAATAATAAAATAACTATTAATAATAATAAAATAATAATAAGTGTAAAGTGATCCCACAACAGGCCTCAGGAGGCCCTTGGGGTAGTAGGAGGTTAAGGCTCCCACTTTTTCTAGACAATCGGCACTTTATGTCAGCCGGGTTGTCAGCTCTGCGTGACGGCCGCCTTTACCCCAGAACAAGCGTCTGGTACTCATTTCAGTTAGAGGCTGAGTCGACCCCAGGGCCATAGTGCCGCCAGAGGGTTAATAATAATAATAATAATAAAGTAACTATTAATAATAATAAAAAACTAATAAAATAATAATAATAATAAAGTAACCAAGCACTGAGCTACAAGCCGGAGGGTCGAGGGTTCAAGTCCCGTTGGGGTCAGGATTTTTAAACTGACCCAAACCATCTGGCGGCACTATGGCCCTGGGGTCGACTCAGCCTCTAACTGAAATGAGTACCAGACGCTTGTTCTGGGGTAAAGGCGGCCGTCACGCAGGGCTGACAACCCGGCTGACATAAAGTGCCGATTGTCTAGAAAAAGTAGGAGCCTTAACCTCCTACTACCCCAAGAGCCTCCTGAGGCCTGTTGTGGGATCACTTTACCTAAGTAACCAATGAAATAATAATAATAATAATAAGAAGAATAATAATAATAATAATAATAATAATAATCCATCCATAGTAATTCTGCCCGAAGGCAGGTCCTTCACTGCAATCATAGCATTTTCATGCTATGCATGCAGCTTTACAAGGGAATTGTAGGTGTGGTAGCTTCTAATAATAATAATAATAATAATAATAATAATAATAATAATAATAATAATAATAGTAATAATAATAATAATATAACTTTATTTTAGCTGGGAAAGTTAAGGCCATGAGGACTTATTTTCCATTTAATCAGCGATTAATAAAATAATACAAAAGTTACATACTTATTATAGTTTTAAAATATAGGTTAAACAAAAGATAATGCGGATATATTTTAATATTAGTTAACACTACATACAACAACGGAATAAAATTAAACTGCTGAAATCAATGTAGCTGATGCCTCTCAATGGATAAGTACTGGAGTGGTTCTGTGCTTATTTTATTTTTGAATATGAAAAATGGGGACTTTATATATAAACAATGAGAAAACTAAATAGGCCTATCTTTGTATAGGAGAAGAAATGGAAAATATAAATTTCAACAATGGAGAAGAACTAAAACCTAGTATTGAATGCACTTACTTAGGAACAAAATTAGACCATTCAGGCGATAAAACAGTAGAAATTAAAAATAGAATCGCTCATACAAAACAAGCAATAAATGCTTTAAACTCTGTTTGATGGAACAAAAATATATTTAAAAAAATAGAAAATTACAAATATATCAAACCATAATTCAGAGCATTTTAACATATGGTGCTGAAGTCTGGCAAATTCCTCCCAGGGAAACGAAAAGAATTTTAAGTACAGAAATGGATGTTTTAAGAAGATCAGCTGGAAAATCTAGAATGGATAGAATACGAAATAAAGAAATAAGGGAAATTATGGGTGCAGAAGAGGAACCGGACATCATAGACATTATAGAAAAGAAAAGATTACAGTGGAATGGCCATGTCAGAAGGATGCCAGATCAAAGATTGCCTAAAATTGTTATGGAGTGGATCCCAATGGAAAGGAGGAAGAGAGGAAGACCGAATAAAACTTGGATAGAAGGGGTACAAACAGCTATGAATATCAGAGGATTGGAGGAAGATCAATGGATGGACAGAGAGGAATGGCGTTTGATTTCCGGAAGACGGCAGCGGCTGCCATGATACCGGATGATGATGATGATGATGATGAACAAATAATAACAGCATAGCATATGAAATGTAGATATTAAACAAGTCAATAACACACATTTTTGCCACATGTTCTTCAGGAGTCTCAGTAGCAAAGAAAAACAAGTTAGTTGGAGAAACAGATACTGAAAGAGTAATGTTGATAATGGATAGTGAAACAAATCTGACAGTTAAGGAGGCAAAGTAAGACGTGTTTATAATATAATAATAATAATAATAATAAATAATAAATAATAATAATAAAATAATAATAAATAATAATAATAATAATAATAATAATAATAATAATAATAATAATAATAATAATAATAATAATAATAATAATAGTAATAATAATAATAATAATTAATAATAATAATAATAATAATAATAATAATAATAATAATAATAATGGGGGCACCGCCGTAGCGTGTCGTGTGGTGGTAAGGCACTGAGCTACAAGCCGGGAGGGGTCGAGGGTTCAAGTCCCGTTGGGGTCAGGATTTTTAAACTGACCCAAACCCTCTGGCGGCACTATGGCCCTGGGGTCAACTCAGCCTCTAACGGAAATGAGTACCAGACGCTTGTTCTGGGGGTAAAGGCGGCCGTCACGCAGGGCTGACAACCCGGCTGACATGAAGTGCCGATTGTCTAGAAAAAGTGGGAGCCTTAACCTCCTACTACCCCAAGGACCTCCGGGTCTGTTGTGGGATCACTTTACTTTACTTTACTTTAATAATAATATAATAATAATAATAATAATAATAATAATATAATAATAATAATCATAATCATAATCATAATAATAATAATAATAATAATAATAATAATAATAATAATAATAATAATAATAATAATAATAAATCATCATCATAGTACATTCACGAATTTAGGCCATTTGTTGACCTGTTTCAGCCTCAAGAGAAACACCATCCAGAAGTCTTTTGAGTGGACGTCCTGGTCTTCTTCTTCCTGCAGGTTGATATCTTAACATTTGTTTGGGTATTCTGTGATCTTCCATTCGATGAACATGTTGCATCCATCTTGACTTATAATCAGAAATTTTGTTTTCTAAAGATTCCATGTGTAATTCTTCTAAGATGTCTTCATTTTTTTTGTGATCTAGTAGTGTGTATCCTGCAGTCCTCCGAAGGTATCTCATTTCAGCAGTCTCTGTATATCCTTCTGTTTCAACGTCCATACTTCGCTACCATACAAAAGAGTTGGAAGAGCCAGTGTTTTATACACTTTCAGTCTTGAATGCTTTTGGACTAACTGTGGCTTGAAGATAGAATTTATTAACCCTAAAATTCTTAAAAATTTAGATATTTTTTGCATTTACATCCTTTTCTTCTTCATATGAGATATTGCATCCTGAGAGATATGTAAAATTATTCACATGCCTCCAAAATTTTATTGTCCAGTACAATTTTACTTCTGACAGGAATAAAATAATAATGATGATGATAATAATACTAATAATAATAATATATAATAATAATAATAATAATACTATAATAATAATAATAATAATAATAATAAGAGAAACAGTAATAACACTAATAAATAATAATAATCATGCAATAATAATAAACCGCAATAGTAATAACAGCAATATTAATAAAAGCAATAATAATAGCAATAATAACAAGAGTAATAATAACAATAATAATAACAATAATAATAATAATAGTAATAATAATAATAACAATAATAATAACAACAATAATTAATAACAGCAATAGTTATAACAGCAATAGTAATAAACAGCAAAATAATAGCAATAAAAACAACAGTAAGAATAACAATAATAATAACAGTAATAATAATAATAATAATAGCAATAATAACAACAGTAATAATAACAAGAATAATAACAGTAATAATAATAGCAGTAATAATAATAATAATAATAATAAAACAAGAAATAATAACAATTAATAAGTAACAATAATAATAACAGCCCAAATAGTAATACCCACAGCAATAGTAATAACAGCAATAATAATAGCAATAATAACAACAGTAATAATAACAATAATAATAACACTAATAATAATAATAGTAATAATAATAATAACAATAATAATACTAACAACAATAATAATAACAGCAATAATAATAACAGCAATAATAATAACAATAATAACAACAGTAATAATAATAATACTAATAATAATAATAATAATAATGATAATAATTGCAAGTGAAAATGAGACTTTCCATGACTTTATTATGACTCAGAACACAATGGTCAAAATCTTTGTGAATGCTAAGATTCTTGTGTAATCAACTGACAAGGTATTAAAGCTGATTCGAAATAATTTTAATATTTTGCACCCCAGATAAATTCCAATAAAAGCCATATCACACAGCTTCTAGAAACTGTCAGAAGATATGAATGAGTAATTAAAGAAGGTGACAAAACTTATATTTACTACACATTCAGTTTTTAACTACATAATCAAACGAACTTACAGTTCCATGAATCGCATCCTAACAAAGATTTGCAACAGAATGGGAGATGGCACTTTACAGCACTGCATTTAGAATAGAAATGAGAATTCAGCAGATTCTTCTGCAGACATGATAACGAGGATACTTGATAATTATTGCAGGAAAGAGTCACGTCGCATCCGGCTAATTTGAGAAATATATTTTAATTGAATTATAGTAAAATAAATTAAATTCCATTTATTTTATGTATTTTAAATTCATTTTGTCGTCTTACCCCTCTAAAGTATCCGTGCCGCCACTTAAATATGTATCCCCCCTGTGGTGAACGTCTGGGTTCAACACTGGTTACACATTCACTAAATAAAAATTCTTTGGAAGATTTGAAACGCGACTTACAGCTGAAAACATTTGAGAGAAACATAATGCTATAGCAGTTGCTTTAAGTGAAAGTGCCAGATTTTGTGTAATCCGATATAATAAAAAAATGGTATAGGCCTAAATCAAAAAATTGTACGATATGTCAGTAGGGTAGTATTGTACAAGAACTTCCAACTACATGGTATGACGAAGGTATGGTACATGGTATCTCTGTCTCTGAATCTGGATATTTTAGAGTTACTGAGATAGTTTATATTAATAAATAATAGTTTAAAAAACTAAAAAAAACACTCTTTATTAGAAAATCGAACTAAAAAAATGAAAAATTATTTTAATTACCAACACGCTTGGGATAAAATTAAAGTGGTCAACAAAAAAGTCACCCCCAACACATTTAGAATAAAACTATAGTTATCTGCAAAGACAATAATTTTACCATCATACGCGTGGGGTGCTCTATATCAATTAATATATTTCATAAGAAACAGATATTGGTAAAACTAAAGTCTCTAAGAAGAAAATGTAAAAACCATAAAGAACACCCCACACTTTTGATGGTAAAATTATTTTTTTTGTAGATAACTATACTTTTACTCTAAATGTGTAGGAGATGATTTTTTGTTGACCACTTTAATTTTATCCCAAGCTTGTTGGAAATTAAAATTATTTTTCAATTTTCAGTCTGGTTTTCTAATAAAGCGTGTTGTTTTAGTTTTTTTAAACTATTATTTATTTTTAATTTTTTAGTATGGATATCTAATAAAGCTTGTTGTTTTAGTTTTTTTAAACTACTATTTATAATTTTTAGTTTTAATATTTTACAGAATAAGATAAAAATGTAAATATCTTTAAATTCGATACTATTGTAGTATGAGCTAAAAATAACACTCTTCTAAAAAAACCTCCGGCCGGATTTGAAACAGCGACCTATGGATTACTGAAATTATATACCATTACAGTCTAGCCGCTCTACCAACTGGGCTCTTATAACGATTGACTAAAAAGTTGATAAGTCCGTAACCTATTATATCGGTTTTTATGTTTTTGATTTTCTGCAGATTCTGGCCAGGGTTTTAGAAAGCATTTATGAAATTATTATATTGTCATGGGTCTTTTACAAGTATACAAAGTTTCAAGTCGACCCAATGATTTTAAGTGGGTGAAAATCGTGTAGAAAGATTCCGTTACATAATTACGCAAACACTTTTTTTGATTTTCTGATGATTCTGGCCAGGATTTTGGGGGAAAAAATTATAAAATTATTGTATTGCAATTGGTCCTTTACAAGTATACAATGTTTCAAGTCGATCCAATGATTTTAAGTGGGTGAATATCGTGTTGAAGGATTCCGTTACATAATTACACAGACACTTCTTTTGATTTTCTTATGATTCTGGTCAGGAAGAAAAAAAAAAAATAGTTTTAAAAAACTAAAACAGCACGCTTTATTAGAAAACCGAACTCAAAAATGAAAAATAATTTTAATTTCCAACGCGCTTGGGATAAATTTAAAGTGATCAACAAAAAAATCATCTCCAACACATATAGAATAAAATTAGAATTATCAACAAAAAGAAAATAATTTTACCATCAAAAGCGTGCGGTGCTCTATATCAATTAATATATTTGATAATAAACAGATATTGCTAAAAGTAAAGTCTCTAATGCTACGGTTTATTATACAGCGTGTCGCGCCCGACGTGACGCGAATTAGCGTTTCCCTCGGCGTGATGCTGGTTCAGCATGGAGCGCATACGTTACAGCGCATATGTTTATGGAATTGTCGCCAGATGGCACCACATATATGGAAAATCAAAATGACCAACGTTCATAATAAATTTACAAATGTGTTTACAAAAACTAATGTATACAAACCTGTCCCTGCATAACCTAATAAAATAAATTACATACATACTATTTAGTAAACTATAAATTAATCTGATGTACACTAAACTGACCCATCGGAATCTAACAAAATGAAGTGATTGAACATTTATTTCTTAAAATATGGTTTGGAATTAAATGCAAATGTTGGTCAATCACACATATGTCCTGCCATCTGGTGGATTTAATTTTATGAGCGTTCACGTATGCCAACTTCAATTCTAATAAAGGACTTTGAAAATAAATTGAGGAAAAATCATAATTTGTGTACATAGATAAACATATTAAAATTCTTCATTTAAAAAGTTTCAAGTGTCGTTGCAAAACGATTAAAATAGTTAGAAATATTAGTAAAGACAGAAAAAGTAACAGCTTTTATTTATCTCTTGACTAAGTTCAAGCCACAATAACTTTTTTCTGTACATCTCTGTACTCCTTCATGCTCATATTGTATAAAACATGTATAGAACTCGATGATTTGCAAGAAAACTATCTAACTTTCGTCGTTAAAATTGGAAAGTTATAAAACAAGTACTGCATTTCCGACATTTTGTTATAAAATCTTAGTTTGTTTTTAGCAATTACACCAATGAGTACGGGTAATATCTTCTGTATTCTTTGTTTGCGCTGGCAAATTGCGTCCTGGATTCAAGAGATTCCAAAACACGATGCGACATGCCAGCGCAAATGTTTTTGCGCCAGCAATTTGCGTTGTAGATAAACCACTTCCATTTAAATACATGGGGAGCAATTTTTGCGCTGGCGCGTTGCGTCGCAGATAAACCACAGCATAAGAAGACATGTAAAAATCATAAAAAGCACCCCACGCTTTTGATGGTAAAATTATTTTCTTTTTGTTGATAATTCTAGTTTTATTCTATATGTGTCGGAGATGATTTTTTGTTGACCACTTTAAATTTATCCCAAGCGTGTTGGAAATTAAAATTATTTTTCATTTTTGAGTTCGGTTTTCTAATAAAGCGTGCTGTTTTAGTTTTTTAAAACTAGTATTTATTTTTTATTTGTTAGTTTTAATATTTTACAGAATAAGATAAGAATGTAAATATCTTTAAATTCCATACTATTGTAGTATGAGCTAAAAGTATTACTCTTCTAAAAAAAAAACCCTCCCCAGCCGGATTCGAACTAGCAACCTATTGATTACTGAAATTATATACCACTAGTTCACCGCTCTACCAACTGAGCTCTTACAACGATTGACTGATAAGTCGACAAGTCCGTAACCTCTTATACCAGTTTTAATTTTTTTTTATTTTCTGATGATTCTGGCCAGGAATTTAGAAATAAAATGTGAAATTATTGTATTGTCACGGGTCCTTTACAAGTATACAAAGGTTCAAGTCGATCCAATTGCTCTAAGTGGGTGAAAATCGTGTTCAAAGATTCCGTTACATAAATACAAAGACACTTTTTTTTTATTTTCTGATGATTCTGGCCAGGATTTTAGAATATGAATATGAAATTATTGTATTGTCACGGGTCCTTTACAAGTATACAAAGTTTCAAGTCTATCCTATGTTTCTAAGTGGGTGAAAATCGTGTTCAAAGATTCCGTTACATAAATACAGACACTTTTTTTTTTATTTTCTGATGATTCTGTCCAGGATTTTAGAAAATAAATATGAAATTATTGTAATGTCACGGGTCCTTTACAAGTATACAAAATTTCAAGTCGATCCAATTATTTTAAGTGGGTGAAAAACGCGTTGAAAGATTCAGTTACATAAATAGATAGATAGATAGATAGATAAGATAGATAGATAGATAGATAGATAGATAGATAGATAGATAGATAGATACATACAAGTCAAGCTAATATAACGCGTGTAAAAATGAAATTATTGTATTGTCATTGGTCCTTTACAAGCATACAAAGTTTCAAGACGATCCAATGATTTTAAGTGGGTGAAAATCGGGTTGAAAATTCCGTTACATAGACACAGGCCAAGCTAATATAAAGCGTGTAAAAATTGGTTAGAGCAGCGATGACCAACTCATGCTCTTTCTACAATAGCATGGGTGGGCACCGGTTCCATACTAGCCGAAATTACATGATAAAATTTCTTCACCCATGGAGACCCGAACCAGTGCAAGTTCCGAATCTCTACGCCAAGGCATCTTGCCTTAACCACTCGGCCACGGCACGGGGCTTTACATGTTATCAGTTTAACGTTTTTTTAAGAGAAGTTGGGATGACCGTAATTCATAATAGCGAGCATTTCATTCCTGTTTGTAAGTATTCTTCCTCGGTGTTTGAATTCAGTCACTTCAAAATTTCCCTCATTTGTCATCAATTATTTCCATTATATAATGCATTTCCGTGTGATTTCATATATTCAGTTCTTTATGTTTACTTCCAGCCCTTATTCCTTAGTTTTACTCAATTGATTCTGACCATATTAAAAGTGAACCTAATAATGCCACTTTTTATTCAAATTGATGACAAAGTATATGTTTATAAAAAATATTGTAGTGCCCGTATATTGTTACATTTGTTACTGACACTGGTGTCCGAGTGGAACTGTTAGATTTTATGACGTAAGCGATGACAGATCAGCCGTTTTCATTGTTGGATGGCGTTCTGTAATAATTTTAATATGAAAACAAATTAATATAACTTCGTGGCCCCCGTTATGTCAGTGCATTTAAAATATTAAAGAAGAAATTAAAGAAAATGTATTTAGTAAGTTACCTTCGTTCATTAAATGGTCCATCATCTTAATATGATGTTAGAACAAAGTTGCAAATATGTCTTCAGATATAGGTTTTGTTCTTGAACATAAATTGAGTTCTCGCGGTTTTTCATTTTTCAACGGAAAGTTTGGATCTACTTCATTCCAATGTCGTGAAAATAATAGAGTGTGTTTTCGAACACGTTGGTGGTCTTACTCGACAAACACGAGTTATTGTCGAACGGAATAATCCAACACTGTATTTAAGTTGCTTTTGAATGATGGCATTTGTGACAGTAATACAATTAGATTGACTAAGGGTCTATGAATGAGTTTACTACTTTGTTTATAGCTTTGAATTTACTACTCGTTTTCTAGTGTTTAGATTCCATGACATTTCTGATCTAACAATTGCCCTTTATTACACATTAAATATATCAGCCAAAAGCCAAATACAATTTGCGTGCTCCTGCTATTCGTCGGTAGATGAGTGACTATATATACAGAGTGTTGCAAAAAAAACACCGACAACGGAGGAGAGGTAATATATTGAGATATGTTGATCATTTTTTAATAAGGTATCAATGTCTGAAAATTATGCGTTTTCACACTATGACTAATTATTTATGTCTCAAGATCAGTGTTCGTTTGAAGGATTTGAAGACTAATTACTTGCAACGCCTCACAGGTACGGAACCAATGATAGCTATGTGGCTTCGCAACGGAATGAAGCTGCAACATGACGGAGCTCCAGCTCTCTTCGATGCCAATGTGAGGAGACATTTGGATACCATGTATCCAGGTCGATAGAATGGCAGAGGGGGACTAGTCCCATGGCCTCCGAGATCACCTAATCTTAACATGATCTTAACTGATCTTAACCCTCTCGACTACTTTTTGTGGGGCACCATGAAACAGTCTGTTTATCATACTCCAGTAGAGTCACGTATGGATCTTACAGCCTCAATCCGCGCTGCTGCAGAGACAATTCAAACGAGGCAAGGCGTATTTGGAAGTGTGCGCCAATCACTACACCGCCTATGTGCGCTCTGCAATGAGATGGGAGTTGGATATTTTGAAAACTTGATTGTTACAACACGAGTATTGCCAAGTATTGAGTCTTAAAATCCAACTAACGGAACTCTTGAGAAGTTCACAGTATTCACTATGACTTCATAGTGCTCATAGTGTGAAAACGCATCATTTCCGGACATTGGTACCTTATTAAGAAATTATTAACATATCTCAATATACTACCTCACTTACATTGTCGGTGTTTTTTTGCAACACTCTGTATAGTAAAACTTGTTCAAAGCGGAATCGCATGGGACCATTTCTGTTTCCACATTATACAAAATTCTGCATTATAAAAAACAAATAATGATTAACCAATCTTAGATTATAGAGAACCGTATGTCTTTTTACGTACCTTGGATGTTCCGCTGCCGTTGGAAAGTGAAGTATAGTATGTACGAGTGACTTCGACGTTAACGCGCAAAAAAACAGTTCCGTTTTCGTCAGCGTTAAAAATGTTTCTTAGGCGCGTATACTGGAATTAATGTATGCAATTTCGCTTTCAATTAACTAACTATACTTTCGTCCACATCCTGTGATTTCCCGAAAATTTCATTCCCCCACACATTGTGTCGTCTTTTAAAACTGTCCAGCCAACCTGAAGATGCCTTGAAATTGTTATTCCCTAGGGATGTAGCAACAGCTAGAGCTTGACTTCGGAACATCGGTCCAGAAATTTGGAGATTTATTGATATGCACTTGGAAAACATTTCCACACTACTTCGTTGATTAATTATTTTTTCTTTGTATTTTAAAATCTCATAAACTTGGGTTTTTTCCACATTTACATTTAGTCATTATTTCTGAGAGTTTGTTTTTCTTTATCTTTAAGCACTTTCACTTTTCCGTTTAATGGCAATGATACATACGATTTAGCCATATTTATTCCGGAAATTCAGACGCTACCTGTGGAAGATACGTATACAATCGGTCTCAGATCTTAAACTAATTTAAGATTTTACAGTGCACTGGTTATTTTTAAGACAAACGTCACACGCTATATATTTGCTAAACGAACCTGTATTTCGTATAACGGGTGTGAAGTGAGGCCGAAATAAATTTCAGATACAGGCAGAAACTATACTTTACATGGCGGCAAGAATCACCCCTTATTGTTATTTTGCCTAACGAGATTTCAATGAAGTGGAAACTAATTTATTTCTCTCGCTGTCTTTCCGCCTTATAAACATATTTACATGAATTGTGTACAAATATCCTTCCGTTTCCGCGTTGGACAGATTCCGTTTTATACAAAATGAATGCACGTAAAATCAATATTATTTCGCCGGGACCAATAAATGTGTTCACATTGGACGGATTTCCGCATTATTCACGTTCCGGATTAAACTAGTTTTTCTGTATATATATCATTTTTCCTTTAACATTTATTTTAGTGGTGGCTCTTAATTTAATGTTATAAAGAGGGGTGGATATTTTTTAGTTAAGTGCAAAACCAGGCTACGAAAAAGTGGCAAATCAAATCTCCAAGGTCCAGAACCAGTCTTACGGTCCACCAGCTCCCATTAGGTCGAGGCAGGGTTTCTTAAAAGGTGGTAGCCTGAGATCAGGATGTCTGGAGAGAGTGATCAGGGGGAAGGGGGAAAGAAAATATGAATCTTGCATTATTCGTGTTTTGTCGTGTCTGTTGTTTTATACTCATGTTCAGTGTTTAAGTCGTGGGGTATAATGTTTGAAGGTGTGTTGTGTATGAGATGAGTGATTAGATAGAGGAAGTTCGGGTAAAATGGACCCTTCGGTTTAAGAGGACCCTGTTAATATCATCTTTAATTGATGCTGCCCTCGAACAGAAAATATTTTTAACGTCTTCTCCTCATTAACTTTGACGAGTTCAAGGCCAGTGTCTTGTATTCTTTATGCGAAGAAGAGTTTATTTGTGATATTTATGAAAATGTCATTTTAAAAGATTTCTCAAGCTAAGAATTAACTCTTAATTTGTGCTATTGAATTTTATAAATATTCAAATATTTCCTAAATATGTTATATTATATAGATGCTGAATTAATGTACTGGTGGTTTGGTTTGATATTATGTGACATGGCGGCTATATAAAATAATTAAACATTACAAAGGAAGGTCCACGAATACGTATATTTTATCAGTGAAGATGCTGTCTGTAAAAAAATACATTTAATTAATTTTATTTACTATCCTTTTAATTTTACTAAACCCGAAAAACGTAGCTGTCTGCAGATGAATGATGTGTAAATGTTACAACCAACAATAATTTTTCAAAACGTAAAATAAATATCGATGCTATTTAATTATGAAGTTTGGCAAAATATAAAAAAAAACTTCATTTTTGCAATTATTTATTTTTTTAATATCAAGTAGGTATTGCTCATCTTTGCTAAGCACGTTTATGTCTATCTGTGGGCTCTGACAATCAATACTCTGGAAGTTATTTATCAAATACAAAAAATGCGTAAAAATATAACTTGTTCGTTATTCTGGCAAATTTTGGAACTTATGCGCGACCGGAAGATATCAACTTATCTGAACCAAATTAAAACACAATGTTTTTAGGCTCTATTTGAAAATGTTACAAACTATTACATTACGAAATCATCTAATTAAGATTGTAAGAAATAATCTCAAAAATGAAGTTCTTTCATATTTTATCAAATTTTAGAGCCTTTGCGCGACCGGAAGATGTCAACCGATTTTGATATGTTTTTTTCATTTCTTTTGTCTATACAATTCGCAACTTTTCCGCGCTATTACAACTTCGAAATAAAAAATGAGTTTTTTTTCGGCCCACCCTATTAGGTAGTATTCTATTTTGAACGGAGTTTGTTGTATATTATTGTGATGCGTACATTTGGTTTAAGATTAGTCCTACATTTGAGTGTGTATCCTGAGAACACTAAGATGTGGCTATAGGATATCGGCGAGTTTTGTACTATTACCCTACAGGGTGATTAACAATAAGTATTACAGAATTGTAGGAGTTGTAGAAGGAACTTAGTAGATCATATTTTAATGAGGAAACCATGTCCGGAAACGTACCATTTCGATGTAAAATAGGTTTGAAGATCTGAACACATTGGGCTGATATCGCGTGTCTTGTGTCTCAGAATTAGTATTACAGATTTCTAGGGGCTGTACTACAAGTATGGTTCCATATGGGGAGCCTGTTGTTCGATGTACAGAGTGTACCTGCGACGCGTGTTTTAATACACATGCTACACAAGACCTATTTGTGCTCAATAATTTCTGCTGCCGCCAGAATTCGTGCAAGAAGATCTTACTCCGACTCGACATGTGTAGTACAATCCCTAAAAGTCTGTGATACTTATTCTGAAAAACAAGACTCACGATATCAGCCGATTGCGTTTCGATCTTAAAAAAAAAATTACATCAAAATGGTACGTTTCCGGACATGGTTCCTTATCAAAACTTTATCTACTAAGTTCCCTCTACAACCCTAGAAGTATTGAATACTTATTGTGAATCACTCTGTATAACGCACTTTATGATTTGGCTTTTTTTTCGGATCACAGTGCCTTGAGTTTGTCTGTGTTTATTTGTATCCTACATTTGTGCTTACAATAGAAATATCAGTTGATAAAATTACTGTTTGCCTAAAATTAAATATACGTACAAGTATGTTACAAAACAATAAGAGAATTGTTCGAGAAAGAAAACAAATGTGTCATTTTGAAGAAATGATAAAAACTGAAATACATCAACGCTATCATGTTTATTTTATTGTTATTATTTCGAAATTATAGATAACAATTCGATGGGAAAAATAATTTAATTGAGTGATTAAATTTGTTGAAATGTATTGATCTAATGACTAACGGTTATACAAACTTTGAAGGTAATCAAACAAAATACTTGTCAACGCTCTTCATAATTTATACGCCATCTCTAGAAATATATTAAATACACTGCTCAAAAAATTAGGGGATATTGTAGAATAACCTATTAAGACTATGTTTTTGGAATAGTATTAGATGCAATCACTTTCTATTACTCCAAGATAATGTAAATAAGAGTTTGAAGTTGTTACGTAACCTCGGTACCACACCAGAGGGCAGTGTCTGTACTGTTGATGTGAAAGGGTGGTGTGGGGGTGAATGTTTTGTTGCTGTTTTTAAATCCAGTCCAGTTTTCAGTTAGTGAATGACTTGCCTTAGGGACAGTGATGCCTCGACAACCTGATTTACCTGAACCAATGGCTTGGAGGGCCATAGGAAGGATGGAAGCTGGACAGACACAACAAGAGGTGGCACAAGCCATTGGGGTGTCTCAAAGCGTGATTTCCAGTCTTTGGAATCATTTTCAAAGAACATACTGTTCACAGAAGAGCCGGACAAGGTCAACCAAGGGCAACAACAGCAAGGGATGTCCGTTACCTCTTGTTAACAGCCCGTCGGAATAGACAGCAGAATGCAACTCAACTGCGAAATACACTTCAAACAGCAACAGGACGCAGGGTGTCAACTCAAACTGTCCCTAATCGACTGCATGGAAGTGGTCTCTATGCCCGTAGGTCCATGGTGTGTACCAGGTTAACTCCACAACACCGTAGAGATCGGAGAAACTGGGCGGAGGAACATCGTGGGTGGAGGCATGCTGAATGGAGATCAGTTCTTTTTTCTGATGAGTCGCGATTCAACATGGAATGTGATAGTCGGCGTGTATTCATCTGGAGAGAAAAAGGGACACGAAACAATCGAGCTTTTGTACGTGAAAGATGCCCATATGGTGGCGGTGGATTGATGGTGTAGGCAGGAGTCAGTAGTGGTGGACGTACGGACCTCTACGTTATCCAAGGTGGTACTTTGACTGCGGTAAAGTATAGAGATGAGATTCTCCGACCTTTTGTAGTGCCTTATGCTGATGCCATAGGTGATTCTTTTCTTTTTATGGACGATAATGCACGACCCCACATAACTGGCTTGGTGGACGACATGCTGGAAGTGGAGGGTATCGAGCGTATGCAATGGCCAGCTCCCTCCCCGGACTTAAATCCGATTGAGCATGTGTGGGATGCGTTAGGCAGGTGCATTGCAGGCAGACCAGCACCTCCCACAACTGTTCCAGAGCTGCACATTGCTCTTATGGAAGAGTGGCCACGTATCCCCCAAGAACTCATTGCTAACCTCATTGCATCAATGCCATACAGGTGTGAGGCAGTGCTGGCCGTTCGAGGAGACCATACACCATACTAAAGAAACATTTTCACCCATGTTAATGTTGCTTTGTTTGTTTGCCATATTCCAAATCAGGATCTCTTTGACATCTGGTGTGGTACAGAGATTACGTAATGACTTCAAAATCTTGTTGTCATTCTTTTGGAGTAATAGAAAGTGATTGCATCTAATACTGTTCCTAAAAACATAGTCTTAATAGGTTAATCTACAATATCCCCTAATTTTTTTGAGCAGTGTATTATGCAAACAGTTTTAAGATACTTTTGAAATTCACAACTGATGAAAGCAAGGAGATGCACTGTCTCCTCTAATATTAAAATGTTACTAGAACATAACATGACATCTAAGGAAAAAGAAGACGTATTGCAACTCAATTATATTAATATGCTGTTAGTTTATGCTGATGGTGTAATATTATAGTCGAAAGCGAGGAGATACTGACGGCCAACACGCACATTCAACTGAGTAATACAAACAAATTGCAGCTGGAAGTAAATATCAATAAAACGGTCACATGTAGAAATACATTGTATAATGAAACGGACAAACCAAATGAGGGAAATTTGAAAATGTGGGTGAATTCAAGTACCTAGGTGCAATGAATACAAACATGAATGAAGTGCAGAAAATATTAAACATGTGGTCTATTCTGAAATTAAACATATGCTTAATTCTGGAAATGTATGCTATTACACATTACAGAGACTGCTCTTGTCATCCCAACTTTTCTCAAAAAGGTTAAACTAAAAATAATATTACATTATTCTTCCGGTTATATTATATGGGTGTGACTCTTATTTTAAGGGAGGGAAAAAAATTACGAGTATTTGGGAATAAAGTTCTTAAGAACATTTTTGGACCTAAGAGAGATGAACAAACAGACGAATGTAGAAAATTTCATAACAGTGAGCTACATGATCTTTATTGGAAACGGAAATAATGAGAACAGTTAAGTCTCGTAGACTGCGATTTGCAGGACATGTGGCACGAATGGGGAATGAAAGAGGTACATGGAAACTCCTTTTTAAGAAAACCACAGGGGCAGTCCACCGCTGTCGTCTCGAGGTAGCGTGCAGCCTTGTCACGCAGCGGGCCCGGGTTCGATCCCGGGTCGTGGCAGTTTTTCTAGGTGAGGTTTTTATCGGGGTTTTTCCTCACCTGTAAGACAAATGTCAGGAAGCTTAGGGCCCATTAACTTTCGGGTTTGATAATGCTAGTGGGTTAGATAGTTAATATTTGTATATTCTTTATGGAATATCAGATGTAATAAGAACAGTTAAGTTTCGTAGACTGCGATGGGCACGTTATTTGGCACGAATGGGGAATAAAAGAGGTGCTGTTTGCAGGTAAAGCATAGGGAAAGAGCGGATTTGGTAGGCTATGAACGAGGTTGGAGAATAAAATTTACCATAATTTGCGCGAGGTAAATTACACATGGATGATTGGAAAATATTAGCTCAGGGTAGGGGTGTATGGAGAGCTTATGTCCGCACGGCCATTAACCTCCGGGTATGAAAATGCTAGTGGGTTAGTTAGTTAATATTCCGTGTTTATTAATTTAACTATCATTAGACTATCATTAGAATCGTATAGGATAGAATAGAGTGATGGCATTCTACGATACAGTATTCTTATAAAGGATTTTAAAACTTTCAAATAGCTTTATTGGTCTTGATAATAACCCAAAAAAATGCATATATCGAACAACGTTCTTTCTCCGTCCGAAGATATCTAATATTTATGCAAACTTGCTCGTTGCCGCCCAGTACCATACACCCTGAATTGCTGTCGAAATCTAGCCAGTCTATGAAGATATCGTAGATAAGTTTGGCAACTTAATAAACATAGAATTAATCTCATCCACGAAGAGTTATTTAAAAAGGTGATATTCAACACATTTTACACATTAATCACAAATTTAGTTATAGTTATATAAATGCTAAAAATAACACTTTTGTGTTACTAAATAAACATATTATAGTAATACCATATCCTGAACACTTAATTTAAGAGTGGTCAACTATTCACCTACTGTCCCATCACGAGCCGCCACTGAATTGAACCTTACAGACTGCTTTTCAATATTTATTTTGTCTCAGGTTCTTTTCCTGCGTTTGCACATCCATGAAGGCAAATGCTTGGTTGGAATTTCGTTATTAGTTCTTTATTCAGACTGGGAGGGCACACTTCCCTGAGCACCGCAATCTGAAAGATTGATTGCGCTATCCCAGTTTTTATGGATGAATGGATAGAAGTCAACTCTATGTTGTTATGTGAGTTGGAAGTCATCTTCCGGGTCTGGCACAACATTTTCCACTCTCATGATCAAACCGCCATTTTTTGGGTTGGGATCGTGGCCGCGAGGACAGACTACAACCTTCCCGTTGGTCCTTTCTGCCCTTTTTTTATTACACAGGCTCGGAGTCATGAGCTAGCACCCTATTAGGCCCCACTAGATTTCCGCAATCACATAATTTCAACACATGTGGGTGCCAACCTAACATGAGATCAGGTGAAATGTGATATGACATGAATAAATGAGAAATGAAATGAAATGAAGGGGAGGAAAGAGAGAGTGTTGATGGGATGAAATTCGGGAAACTGTAAAACCTCGTGAAAACCCCGAAAAATCCCGGTATACCCCACCATCAATACTCCTCTGAAACCACCAGGAAATTTCATTGTTAGTTTTCATTTCATCATCATCATCATCTTCATCAGCATCAAGGATTGTCTGTTCCGATCTCATGCTAGAATTGGTCTGTCCATCTTTTACTGGGTCTTCCACCATTTCTTTGTCCTAGTGGTTTGTAAAGACTATTTAACTCATGCCCCAAATGGGAGTCAATGACCAATCACGTTTCAATGATTTCTGTTTTACAACTAATCAGAGTCGTGTTTCACGAAATATTTATCAGTGTTATATTTACCACATTAAAGAAAGCTCCCCCTTTTAATATTCTGAACAGTCTGACCATTATTTTGCAGTGACTGAGCCTAAAAGAAATACGGCTACCAGATTGTATATATAGTGCATAGATGTCAACACATGGCGCTTGCAGGAGTTAATATAAAAACATTTGTAGCAATTGATTATATCACCAAAAAAAGAAACCACTGTTTGCACTTTCTTAAATGTATTTTTTTCCAGGTAATAATCCAGAAAAATATAATTGTCATATTTACATCATACGACATCAGAAATGAATTAATATACAGTTTGATGTGTTTCATCTTTTCTCCACTAGAGAGCATTCTTACAATATTGCGTTCCTTTGGCAATAAATAGTATGATCTGGTTGCAGTGATAAACAAAAGAAGCAGATGAAGCGTACCTATCGTTTCTCATTTGTTTTCAAACATTGCCGTTTACATTAAATATATAAATATTTTAAAATAACTATAGCTAAATAATGATTTGTGAGTAAACAGCTTAATTTTATTCGTTAAATAGTCCTATCAAAATGCCACTCTTGATTTCCAAATTCTCTAGATAAATTCACTCCTCACTTGGTGAGTCGTGAATTTATCGATAATTTGGAAATCACTCGTGGCATTACTTATAAAGAATCTGTTTCGGAACATCCATTCACCTCTGTATTGTGCAATTCTATCTAATAGTTTGAATATATTTAGTTCACTTCATCATTTCATAATATTATGAGAATGAAATTAATAAATTTTAGAAAAATACGTGACGAACATAACAATGTAAATAGATATAGATGATACAATCAACAATGTGCAAATACGATGACTGCAGAATTTAAAGCATTTATAAATAAGATGAAATGAAATGTTGAAATATGCAAATCGACTACATAAAAAATACGTTAAATTAAGCCACCCATTAATATACAGACTAACTTAATTTAGCATATGTTTGTTTTGATGTAACTGCTTTGATCTTCATTTTCAACAAAGTGTTTTAATAGCCTTAATTATTCCTGAAGAAGGAATTATAAATCGTGGTGTGAGACAAGGCTGCCCCCTATCCCCAACACTCTTTGCAATTTATATCAATGAAGTAATATGTTGCTGGAACAAAACATATAAATTTGGAATAAGAATATCAGAAAATAGAAAATTAAACACCCTATTGTTTGCAGATGACCAAATAATAATAGCAAATTCCGAAGATAATCTACAGAAAGGTCTGTATGAACTTAACAAAATTACAGAAGAATATGGATTAAAGATATCTACAGAAAAAACAAAAATTATGGCATTTCAAGGTGTAGATCCTGTCAGAAGAAAAATTGTACTGGACCATAAAATTTTGGAGCAGGTGAATAATTTTACATATCTAGGATGCAATATCTCATATGAAGAAGAAAAGGATGTAAATGCAAAAATATTTAAATTTTTAAGAATTTTAGGGTTAATAAATTCTATCTTCAAGCCACAGTTAGTCCAAAAGCATTCAAGACTGAAAGTGTATAAAACACTGGCTCTTCCAACTCTTTTGTATGGTAGCGAAGTATGGACGTTGAAACAGAAGGATATACAGAGACTTAGATCTGCTGAAATGAGATATCTTCGGAGGACTGCAGGATACACACTACTAGATCACAAAAAAAATGAAGACATCTTAGAAGAATTACACATGGAATCTTTAGAAAACAAAATTTCTGATTATAAGTCAAGATGGATACAACATGTTCATCGAATGGAAGATCACAGAATACCCAAAGTAATGTTAAGATATATACCTGCAGGAAGAAGAAGACCAGGACGTCCACTCAAAAGACTTCTGGATGGTGTTTCTCTTGAGGCCGAAACAGGTCAACAAATGGCCTAAATTCGTGAATGTACTATGATGATGATAATTATCCAACAATACATTATTTTATTGGCGTAAATGAAAATATCGTTTGTATTAAATCAAAGAATTCGCGTGCGTCCGCCAAGTGACCACACCTGGGCAGTTTGGTCAGCTGGCTCAATGCAAATAATCGGTCGAACAGTGATGTTGTGCTTTGCGCTCGTTGTTACGGATACACCAACTAACTGGCCACCAACATTTGCGCTCGTTGGAATTCTGTAAAGCCAGACATAATAGTAATTTAACACAACACGAAGGCGTTAACAGTCTTACTGGTGACTCAGACCTGTAGCAGAGGCAGCTTAGGGCACGTAGGAAACAACAGACGCACGACGTGTAGTCATAAAAAGTCAGAAAATAGTTCATGTTCATATAATTTTGTCAACTTTACAAAGTTTTGCAAATAACAAGCAATATCTTTATTGGCGTAAAACGTTACAAGTTAGTTGATATTTTTCTATAAAGAAGGTGTTTACATAAAATAAATTTCTTAATTCTAATAATTGAGGCCTTTGGCTGGGTAAATGGTACATAAATAGAAACCGCGCTTTGAAATATTGATCTTATAATATTTGTTTTATCCAAAGAAAAAAAAAATAATTTTAATTTCCTTCATTATTAAGGTAAATACGTACAGATGAAGAGATCCCACAACAGACCTTAGGAGGTCCTTGATGTAATAGGATGCTTTCTGGACAATCGGCATTATATGTCAGCCCTGACTGACGGCCGCCTATACCCCAGAAAAAAAAAAACCTGGTACTCATTTATGTTAGAAGCTGAGTCGTCCACAGAGCCGCCAGGTTTTAGGCCAGTTTAAAAATTCTGTCCCCACCGGGACACGAACCCCCGACCTTTCGGCTTGTAGTGTATTGGCTTAACCAACTACATTAATGGGTGCCCATTAAGGTATGTGAATTATTTTTCTTTAATTAAAACTAAAGTTCTACATAACTAACTAACTAACTCACAGGCACTATCAAACCCGTAGGTTCATGGCCGCGCGAAAATAAGCTCTCCATACATCCCTATCCTGAGCTAATATTTTCCAATCATTCCTGTATAATCTACTTCCCTCAAATCATGGTTAATGTTATTTTCCACCTCATTCTTGGTCTACCAACTGGGAGTTTTCCCTCTGGTTTTCCTACAAGAAGCTTCCTTGCACGTCTTTCATTCCCCATTCGTGCCACATGTCCTGCCCATCGCAGTCTACGAGACTTAACTGTTCTTATTATATCTGGCTTCCTGTAAAGACCATGTAGTTCACTGCAATGCAGTCTTCTCCATTCACCTGTCTGTTCATCTCTCTTTGGTCCAAGAATTTTCCTAAGAACTTTGTTCTCAAATACTCGTAATCTCCCTTAAAGTAAGAGTCCATGTTTCGCATCCATATAATGTAACTGGGAAAATTTTTGGATCAAAGAGAGATGAACAGACAGGTGAATGGAGAAGACTACCTAACAATGAACTACATGGTCTTTATAGGAAGCCAGATATAATAAGAACAGTTAAGTCTCGTAGACTGCGATGGGCAGGACATGTTGCACGTATGGGGAATGAAAGACGTGTGTGGAAGCTTCTTGTAGGAAAACCAGAGGGAAAACGCCAGTTGGTTGACCAAGAATGAGGTGGGAGAATTACGTTAACTATGATTTGAAGGAAGTAGATTTTACAGGGAATGATTGGAAAGCATTAGCTCAGGATAGGGATGCATGGAAAGCTTATGTCCGCGCGGCCATGAACCTACGGGTTCGATAGTGCCAGTAAGTAAGAATAATAGTTTTATAACATCAGTTTAAATAGGTAGGCCTATGTAATGAATGATAAAGCAATCTTGGACTTTTAAAGTAGTTTTCATTGAGATAACATGATTGTGAATAATTTTCAGAATATTGTTATAATGTATTTGATAATAAATGCACGATGTTATTAATCAGTAGTACAGTGTGAGTATTTAATTTTGCGATTCTTTCAAACTCAATATTCAACATATGGACTCAGTATATTGTTATTCAACTAGACACAATTTCATTCCTTGGAAACTTTTCAGGTGGAAGATTTAGGCATGGGGTGTATGAAGGGCCCCTTTGATGTCTTTGAAGGTTGGAGAAAGTTTAACATGGGAGGTACCTAACTTTCACCCGATAGACAGTCTTTAGTGGATCGTGCTTATTTATTAGATTTCCCCACCATGCAGCTTCTCACCCCTGGTTTGCCTATTACGCTTCTCTAATAGGGATACTGTAAAAAGTTCTCAATGATCTCCACCAGTAAGAAAACTGTATCTGGCTAGGCTATCTAGATAAACGCCAGTTGTCTTAGTTCTTACTACTATGGTTGCGAATTTGGCTAGGTGTTAAAAAAATTAAAATTGGAATGTCAATAAAAATAATACATATTAAATATATTCAAAATTTGTACACACCTAAGCAACTATGGGAAACCAAGAGAACTTTTCTACTTGGATTTTAATAGAGCTTAAAAATGCCGTTATTTTAATGCAGCAATACATATTATATACTGATGAGGGAGGTTTTTTATTGATATTTTATCTTATTACTATTTATCTATTCATTGAATCGGGAATATTGAACTAATCTAAGTTCAAGAAAATAAAATAAAAGAAATCGTAGAAAAAAAGACAAAAATAGTAGACCTAATGGAAACAGTATTTTCTATAGATCATCTTATATACCTTATTGAATATTTTCCATGATGGCAGAATCAATTTTCATCTTAATTTACCTCTAGTGACATTTGCAACGTTTAAATTTAAGTACGGAGAACTATGCTACATTTGGTTTATTCGCATAAATCGGGAGATTCCCGAAAGTCTTAACTTCATTGTTTGATAGGAGTTGAAAAATCAAGTGGCTTCCTAATTTGCAACAGGATACGTATTGTATATTTTATTTTTATATTTTACAGAGAGACAGGACAAACTCTCGGCGGCATAAGTTTATTCAGAGTAGAAGTCGGCGATTGATACAAACCAAACATATAAGCGTTTTTGTACTCGTAATCCAATGATGTCGTTTTAGCTGTTGGATGGTTCTAAGCCACACGATTTTACCATCTGGTCATTGACAGAATATAGGAAGTACAAACTTTATATCGGCTGTAGACTTTTTGCTTTCATTTACAAGAGTAGAGAAAGGAATTCATTTTGAGAAAATTCTTACGTGGGAATTTTGAATTGTGAATAGATCCAAGTGGCTGAATGGTCAAAAGTCAGATTTTAAATTTATGGCTTATAACCAATCAGCACCAGACACATTTGACATATTTTTATTGCAAGACAATTTTAATCATATACACTGGTAATTTATTTTTAATTATGACTTCATCATTATTACTGAATTTTTGGTTCATAATACGGTTATATTATGGTAATATATTTAAACAAATGCAAATAATTTTAATATGCTCTGTATTGCATACAAATGCGGAAAACAACTCCACATATTTACATAGAGACAATATATATATATATATATATATATATATATATATATATACATAATTATTTTGTTGTGTATCTCTTTTTCTTGATTATAATTTTCTTCTTCTTCTTTTCTATTGTCTAAATTTATGACGTGCCAGTGTTATATTAAGAACATCATGCATGCAGTGACCTCATCGAAACCGAACCCTTGACCTTGTATTTGGTACTGATTTAAAATTAAAACTAGTCATGTTTTCGATTTGACAGCAGTAGACAACATATTTAATATTGTTGGTAGTGCACTGTTACGCTGATTGGGTAAGGATTTTGACAGTACTGCAAGCTGTCATGTTCAGCAGAAAGCACAAAGTACAGACACACGTGTATGAATGACCTCACACTAGGATCAAGGAAGTGCATTCGACATACTTGGGCTTAAGTTAAGCTCTTATACGTTCATTCAAGTCTCTGTGGCTTACCTCACTGATGTCCGGGTCTCGATCTGTGGACTGCTGGAATGAATCCTGCTGTTTATCTATAGTGTTCACAAGTACCCTGATCTCTGTTCAGGTATCATCTGCTGATCAGGTAACATTCTCACGTCATGAGAACCAGGCTGAACTCTGGCGGTGGTATGAAGAATCAACATCTGTTGCCTACCTCAAAATACCTTTCTCTCTCTTCTTAATAAGTAGGTCACTGAAGTGACCTGCACCACATACAGTCCATGCACATGAGGTCAGTTCTGCAAACTCCACTCGTCAAACTAATTCCATTTCCTGCAATTTCTAACAAATACACAATGCCATTGTCGTAATTTAGCACAGAATTGTTGTAAAATAAGAAATCACTAACGTGCTATGGAGGCAATAAACGGTACTCAAAATGTTTGTTTGACAGGATGCTATTTATTTATCTGTTTTTAAATGAACTCCCGTTAAAATAACTGTAGTCGGTAAGTGATGAGAATTTTGAAATTAAACAAATACAAATTTAGTTTGGAAATACACATTATGTGATAATTGAGTCACCTACGCCATCTCGGGAGAAAAAAATGCAATGAATCATGGCACTCTGACAGTGTCGCCATCTAGTGAGAGCTTTACCAATGCTAGCCGAAGGCTGAAATTCAAAACTGCCAGCCGGTTACCGTCGGTCCAGAACCTAACATTATATTAATAATTATTATTATTGTGCACATATACACGCAGCAATTCCGGCGTGGAAATGTTATTTCTACATAGGACATGACCATGTTGAGACCCGTCCTATTTTATGAAAACTGGAAAATAACACTGCTATATTTGTTTTGAAGATAGGCTTTCATTAAATACATTATGAAACTAACTAAAATATTCATACATATCTACGAAACACAATACAAGCATATAAGTAAATTACTAGAGTTAAAAAGTTCAATTTCCTTATCTCTATTTGAAGCTCTAACAGACTCAATTATTTCTTATATATTAACTCAGATATCACGTAGGCCTACACGCTCGCTTTACCAGTAGGCTAATTCAAACTCCCACGAGGAATGACATTTTAATTATTTTCTCTTTGTCTGCATAATTATATTCTCAAATTTGACGCAAGTTTTTGTAATTTAAGTCTAATTACGGCATTATCATGTATAAGATATTTTGCATGCAGCAAAATCATATTCCTTCTTCAACATGAATTAAACGTAACTAAATTAGCTTGGTTATGAAACTCCCTCTAGGGAGCACCTGTGTCCCTAAACGGGACGTAAGGGGTACAGTAGGCTATATACAGGTATGTCCGTCGCCGTGGCGTAGTCGATAGAGTCCCTATCTTCCACTCCGGGTTCGATTCTCGGCGGGGTAGAGGATTTTAAATCTCCACCTTGGGTCTGTGTGTGTGTCCTGTCCTTGTGTCTGGATGTGAGAATGAAATAAAGTTAACAAAAAGGTAAAAGCAATAAGGTAAAACAAAAAGGAAGAACAGTGTAAACGAAAAGGAGACAAAAAAAAAAGGTATACATCCCAGGTATGTGAATTCAACTGCCTCAAGAACATTTTCATTTATTTATAGTTTTGTGTCTTCTTTTCAATTTACTCAAATTTTTTTTCTTATAGTTAGGGCCTATGACTATTTTGACTATTTATACCTATAATGCCCACCGCTGTGGTCTCGAGGTAGCGTGCTGCCTTGTCACGCAGCGGGCCCGGGTTCGATCCCCGGTCGGGGCAGTTTTTCTGGGTGAGGTTTTTCTCGGGGTTTTTCCTCACCTGTAAGACAAATGTCAGGAAAACTTTAAGGCCCAAACGGTCCCCGAAATCATATGGCCATCATCATCATTCTTATCATTATCATAACCATCATCATCCTTCACCGGTGTGGAAAGCAACGGGAAGCTACCACACCTACACAATTCCCTAGTAAAGCTGCAAGCATAGCATGAAAATGCTATGATTGCAGTGAAGTACCTGCCCTCGGGCAGAATTACTATGGATATGGATGGATACCTATAATAGCTTTTTCATTTGCGCCTCCAATGTATACATTTTTTCAGCCGTATCTTTAAAGCATTGCGAAATGAGACATCATCTGCATAGTCCAGATCTTCTTGTCTACCATCCAAACACGTATCCAATACCATTTATTCTACCCGTTTTACTTTATTCATGACATCGTCTAAAATTAAATGATAGAGATTTGTGGATGAAATCGAGCCTCTGTTTATTTGAAAGGCTTCAGTTAATTCTTCCCCTCAATGTACAACCTAACATTCGTATTCCCTATGTATCACATTTTAATAACTTTAATTACTTTCTAGTATTTCATATATTATATTATATTTTATATAATTTGAAACTTTATTTAAAATCCTCTACCCACAATCATCCAATGGCCTTTTAAAATCAATGAATGTGGCATAGGAAACTGTATTCAAATCATTCCTCTGCCCTAATTTTACACAGCTATGATTTCTACGGAACCTAATTATTATTTTATTAACATTTTAGAAATTGGTCCTGATACTGTGTTAAGAATTATTGTAGAAATTGCCTGATTGAATATAGAGAGAGTAAAGTAAATACTCTGCACTTACTATTTTCTGCAAAAATTTCCTTTTCTGGCAATTTTACAATTAACTATTTTTCCCCAATATGTTGGCTTTTCCCCTTTCCATACATATCCCTAAAATATTTTCAACAATTTTTATATCTACGGTTAGAACTTCTGACGGAATGCTGTTTGCGTTAGGCGACTTTCCATTTTTTATTGCTATAATGCTATTTTTAATTTCATTAATTGAAGGGATATTGTATTAATGCTCAAGTCGCACAGAGCTTGTGCATAATTCACATTTAAAATTACATTGGAATATTTCTTCCATCTGTGTATTTTTAAATGGGCACTTCCAGGACTTAAAATACTCCCTATTTGTTTCAAAATTAGTCCAGATTTTTTTTATTTCTTTATTGCCAGAAAATCTTCCAATTCAATACAATTCTTTACTGTCTTCTTTACCTGCTGCTTTTTCTTTTTCTGTGGCTTTGCCATCTGCCCACTTACGATAATCCTTCCGAAAATTATTTTCAAGTAAAGAATTATACTTAGCTTGCAGTTTTACTTTCTGTATATTTGTTTTAGTTTTATTTGTTTTCAATTTTATTTTCCATCAATTAGTCAATTAATAAGATTTCAGGTATTTTCAGATATCCATTCTTTTTATGTATATTTTAAAGCCAAGTATTTTGCAATTATATATCTTTAATGATTTGCCATTCACTTTCCATATCTTTCTGTTTCTTCAAATTCAACTTGCCCGTTTGTTTTCAGTTTTAATTTCCTATTATTTATTTGGCTCTTTAGAGTTTCACATCTGTTTTTTAAATTCAATTTAAAGATTTAACTTATTTATTTTTATTTCCTGCAATTTGTTGCCACTAAAATGTTATTAATCGTATTATATGTTTTACTTGCAGCGCCAAGTTTATATTTGAAATTTGCAACTAACAAATGATGATCAGACACAAGATCTATTTCCCCTTTTTTCGAACATGACACAAAGATTGTCTTCACTTTTTACTAATAAGAAAGTGGCTGATTCGATTTTCTATTGGCTGATCAGGAGAATTTGATGACGAAACAAATTTCCACCAATTACTGAATCGTTAATAGAGCAAAAATGTACAAGTAATTCTCCATTTAAATTTATTTCTAAATGTCATGCTTAACCATAATTTGTTCTAATCTTTCATTGTCTCCTCCAAATTTGGAATTCAATTCTCTCATTAGGCCCTGTTATAAGAAAATCGTTCACCGCTGTGGTCTCGAGGTATCGTGCTGCCTTGTCATGCAGCGGGCCTGGGTTCGATCCCCGGTTGGGGCAGTTTTTCTGGGTGAGGTTTTTATCGGGGTTTTTCCTCACCTGTAAGACAAATGTCAGGAAAACTGTAAGACCCTAACGGTCCCCGAAATCATATGGCCATCAGCATCATCATCATCATCATCCTTATCATTGTCATCATCATCCTTCACCAGTGTGGAAAGCAACGGGAGGCTACCACGCCTATAATTCCCTAGTAAAACTGCAATCATAGCATTTTCATGCTATGATTGCAGTGAAGGACCTGCCTTCGGGCAGAATTACTATGGATGGAGAAGAAAATCAGTTTTCATTGCAGTTTATTGTAATACTTTGTAAAATGTGAGTTTCTTCTCCACATCTTCTCCCAATGTTGAAGTGTAGACCTGTATTTTAAATAATATTGCGTATGTTTGATAGGAAAAGTGCTGTTATTATCCTTTCCTAAGCTGGATACCATTTAAAATACTTTCTTTATACTTTTATTAATGAGAACTCCTACCACACCTTCATATTATAAATTAGGCCCCACCATCATTAGCTCCATAATATATAAACATATACCCATCTTTAGTTCTTAGCTCTCCAGTATCTTGCCACCTTATTTTACTGATTCCCAATATATCACTTTTATATTTCCGTATTTCAGACTTTATTTGTTTCAGTTACCTCTCCCCCTACCTCAAAGTGTTCTCAGATTCCAAGTGCCAATTTCTGTAGTCTTTTCATAACATATGATATCATAGATTTAGCAATCCGGTCTCTTCTTCTTCTTCCTTTCATGTGATTGACATAGTGGTCTGTTACGGTCTCAATCCAAAGATTGAAGGGTCTGCCCAAATATCTCTTGCCTGGTGGCTGGAAATTTAAGATTTGACGTTCTTGTTCTGCTCATTCTTCTTACGTGAAATTTCCAGTTGTGTCTGTATTTTTGTACATATTCCATGATTGATTCTGTTTGTAATTCTTTGAAAATCTCAGAATTCCTTTTATGGACTGTGCTTGAGTAACCTGCAGCACGTCTCATAAATTTCATTTCATTTAGTCTTTGTTCATCTACACTGCGAATTGTCCAGGCCTCACAGCCGTAACATAATATGGGTCTGGCCCGTGTTTTATAAATTCTAGTTCGTGTGTGTTGCTGTACTGTGTTTGGCTTCAAAATATTATTTTCATGCTTCACATTTATTTATTTTAATATATTACCTGATGATTGGTCCAAAACATCCGAGCACATTAGTTAGGTTGACACCTTGTGGCTGGCACTTGCCTAGTAATAGCTTTCATTGAAAATATAACATGCATCTCCTGTCGCCATATTTATGTATTTCATGTATTTACTAATGGAGTAAATACATACATGAGGTAAAGTAATCCCTCTATAGACCTTAGGAGACCCTTGGAATTAGAGGAGGTTAAGGCTCCCACCTATCTAGACAATCGGTACGAGATGTTAGCACTGCTCGACGGCCGCCTTTACCCCAGAATATACGTCTGGTACTCATTTCCGATAGACACTGAGTCGACCCTAGGCCATGGTACCACCAGAAAGTTCAAGCCAGTTAAAAAATCCTGACCCCACGAGAATTTGAACCCTCGATCTTCCGGCTTTTAGCGCAATCAGGCCTACCCGAATCATCAGTACCTCGTGCTTGGAATAGTCCAGATGACAAAAAAATTGCATTAATGATAATTCTATTATTCACGTTTAGTATATATGTCCTATACATGAAAAATGAAAGTGGTAAACAAAATTAAAAATGTTACTGCAAACATTTTTGCGAAATATTGGACCGAAAATAGAAACTTTCACTTACAGTTACTACGATAAATTAACATAAATTATATATTTTATAGTTGAATCAGAGTATACCTTCCTTTTAATTAAGTAACTTTCTCATTAACGCCCAGTTGGTAGACCAAGAATGAGGTGGGAGAACAACATTATCTATGATTTGAGGGAAGTAGATTATACAGGGAATGATTGGAAAGCATTAGCTCAGGATAGGGATGTATGGAGAGCTTATGTTCGTGCGGCCATGAACCTACGGGTTCGATAGTGCCAGTGAGTAAGTAAGTAAGTAACTTTCTCATTAGCACATTACTGGTAATATCGAACGCGTAGGCTTATGGCCACGCGGACGTAATACGCTCTCCAGACATCCCTATCCTAAGTCAACATTTTTCAATTATCTCTTGTATAATTTATCTCCCTCAAATCATGATTAATGTTATTCTCCCACCTCATTTTTGGACTACCTACTGGTCGCTTTCCGAACCCCTCTTTCATTCCCCATTCGTGCCACATATCCTCCCCATCGCAGTCTACTAAATAAATCTGGGTTCGAGTAATGATCGATACATATCCTCCCCATCGCAGTCTACTAAATAAATCTGGTTTCGAGTAATGATCGATACATATCCTCCCCATCGCAGTCTACTAAATAAATCTGGTTTCGAGTAATGATCGATACATATCCTCCCCATCGCAGTCTACTAAATAAATCTGGTTTCGAGTAATGATCGATACATATCCTCCCCATCGCAGTCTACTAAATAAATCTGGTTTCGAGTAATGATCGATACATATCCTCCCCATCGCAGTCTACTAAATAAATCTGGTTTCGAGTAATGATCGATACATATCCTCCCCATCGCAGTCTACTAAATAAATCTGGTTTCGAGTAATGATCGATACATATCCTCCCCATCGCAGTCTACTAAATAAATCTGGTTTCGAGTAATGATCGATACATATCCTCCCCATCGCAGTCTACTAAATAAATCTGGTTTCGAGTAATGATCGATACATATCCTCCCCATCGCAGTCTACTAAATAAATCTGGTTTCGAGTAATGATCGATACATATCCTCCCCATCGCAGTCTACTAAATAAATCTGGTTTCGAGTAATGATCGATACATATCCTCCCCATCGCAGTCTACTAAATAAATCTGGTTTCGAGTAATGATCGATACATATCCTCCCCATCGCAGTCTACTAAATAAATCTGGTTTCGAGTAATGATCGATACATATCCTCCCCATCGCAGTCTACTAAATAAATCTGGTTTCGAGTAATGATCGATACATATCCTCCCCATCGCAGTCTACTAAATAAATCTGGTTTCGAGTAATGATCGATACATATCCTCCCCATCGCAGTCTACTAAATAAATCTGGTTTCGAGTAATGATCGATACATATCCTCCCCATCGCAGTCTACTAAATAAATCTGGTTTCGAGTAATGATCGATACATATCCTCCCATCGCAGTCTACTAAATAAATCTGGTTTCGAGTAATGATCGATACATATCCTCCCCATCGCAGTCTACTAAATAAATCTGGTTTCGAGTAATGATCGATACATATCCTCCCCATCGCAGTCTACTAAATAAATCTGGTTTCGAGTAATGATCGATACATATCCTCCCCATCGCAGTCTACTAAATAAATCTGGTTTCGAGTAATGATCGATACATATCCTCCCCATCGCAGTCTACTAAATAAATCTGGTTTCGAGTAATGATCGATACATATCCTCCCATCGCAGTCTACTAAATAAATCTGGTTTCGAGTAATGATCGATACATATCCTCCCCATCGCAGTCTACTAAATAAATCTGGTTCGAGTAATGATCGATACATATCCTCCCCATCGCAGTCTACTAAATAAATCTGGTTTCGAGTAATGATCGATACATATCCTCCCCATCGCAGTCTACTAAATAAATCTGGTTTCGAGTAATGATCGATACATATCCTCCCCATCGCAGTCTACTAAATAAATCTGGTTTCGAGTAATGATCGATACATATCCTCCCCATCGCAGTCTACTAAATAAATCTGGTTTCGAGTAATGATCGATACATATCCTCCCCATCGCAGTCTACTAAATAAATCTGGTTTCGAGTAATGATCGATACATATCCTCCCCATCGCAGTCTACTAAATAAATCTGGTTTCGAGTAATGATCGATACATATCCTCCCCATCGCAGTCTACTAAATAAATCTGGTTTCGAGTAATGATCGATACATATCCTCCCCATCGCAGTCTACTAAATAAATCTGGTTTCGAGTAATGATCGATACATATCCTCCCCATCGCAGTCTACTAAATAAATCTGGTTTCGAGTAATGATCGATACATATCCTCCCCATCGCAGTCTACTAAATAAATCTGGTTTCGAGTAATGATCGATACATATCCTCCCCATCGCAGTCTACTAAATAAATCTGGTTTCGAGTAATGATCGATACATATCCTCCCCATCGCAGTCTACTAAATAAATCTGGTTTCGAGTAATGATCGATACATATCCTCCCCATCGCAGTCTACTAAATAAATCTGGTTTCGAGTAATGATCGATACATATCCTCCCCATCGCAGTCTACTAAATAAATCTGGTTTCGAGTAATGATCGATACTATCCTCCCCATCGCAGTCTACTAAATAAATCTGGTTTCGAGTAATGATCGATACATATCCTCCCCATCGCAGTCTACTAAATAAATCTGGTTTCGAGTAATGATCGATACATATCCTCCCCATCGCAGTCTACTAAATAAATCTGGTTTCGAGTAATGATCGATACATATCCTCCCCATCGCAGTCTACTAAATAAATCTGGTTTCGAGTAATGATCGATACATATCCTCCCCATCGCAGTCTACTAAATAAATCTGGTTTCGAGTAATGATCGATACATATCCTCCCCATCGCAGTCTACTAAATAAATCTGGTTTCGAGTAATGATCGATACATATCCTCCCCATCGCAGTCTACTAAATAAATCTGGTTCGAGTAATGATCGATACATATCCTCCCCATCGCAGTCTACTAAATAAATCTGGTTTCGAGTAATGATCGATACATATCCTCCCATCGCAGTCTACTAAATAAATCTGGTTTCGAGTAATGATCGATACATATCCTCCCCATCGCAGTCTACTAAATAAATCTGGTTTCGAGTAATGATCGATACATATCCTCCCCATCGCAGTCTACTAAATAAATCTGGTTTCGAGTAATGATCGATACATATCTCCCCATCGCAGTCTACTAAATAAATCTGGTTTCGAGTAATGATCGATACATATCCTCCCCATCGCAGTCTACTAAATAAATCTGGTTTCGAGTAATGATCGATACATATCCTCCCCATCGCAGTCTACTAAATAAATCTGGTTTCGAGTAATGATCGATACATATCCTCCCCTCGCAGTCTACTAAATAAATCTGGTTTCGAGTAATGATCGATACATATCCTCCCCATCGCAGTCTACTAAATAAATCTGGTTTCGAGTAATGATCGATACATATCCTCCCCATCGCAGTCTACTAAATAAATCTGGTTTCGAGTAATGATCGATACATATCCTCCCCATCGCAGTCTACTAAATAAATCTGGTTTCGAGTAATGATCGATACATATCCTCCCCATCGCAGTCTACTAAATAAATCTGGTTTCGAGTAATGATCGATACATATCCTCCCCATCGCAGTCTACTAAATAAATCTGGTTTCGAGTAATGATCGATACATATCCTCCCCATCGCAGTCTACTAAATAAATCTGGTTTCGAGTAATGATCGATACATATCCTCCCCATCGCAGTCTACTAAATAAATCTGGTTTCGAGTAATGATCGATACATATCCTCCCCATCGCAGTCTACTAAATAAATCTGGTTTCGAGTAATGATCGATACATATCCTCCCCATCGCAGTCTACTAAATAAATCTGGTTTCGAGTAATGATCGATACATATCCTCCCCATCGCAGTCTACTAAATAAATCTGGTTTCGAGTAATGATCGATACATATCCTCCCCATCGCAGTCTACTAAATAAATCTGGTTTCGAGTAATGATCGATACATATCCTCCCCATCGCAGTCTACTAAATAAATCTGGTTTCGAGTAATGATCGATACATATCCTCCCCATCGCAGTCTACTAAATAAATCTGGTTTCGAGTAATGATCGATACATATCCTCCCCATCGCAGTCTACTAAATAAATCTGGTTTCGAGTAATGATCGATACATATCCTCCCCATCGCAGTCTACTAAATAAATCTGGTTTCGAGTAATGATCGATACATATCCTCCCCATCGCAGTCTACTAAATAAATCTGGTTTCGAGTAATGATCGATACATATCCTCCCCATCGCAGTCTACTAAATAAATCTGGTTTCGAGTAATGATCGATACATATCCTCCCCATCGCAGTCTACTAAATAAATCTGGTTTCGAGTAATGATCGATACATATCCTCCCCATCGCAGTCTACTAAATAAATCTGGTTTCGAGTAATGATCGATACATATCCTCCCCATCGCAGTCTACTAAATAAATCTGGTTTCGAGTAATGATCGATACATATCCTCCCCATCGCAGTCTACTAAATAAATCTGGTTTCGAGTAATGATCGATACATATCCTCCCCATCGCAGTCTACTAAATAAATCTGGTTTCGAGTAATGATCGATACATATCCTCCCCATCGCAGTCTACTAAATAAATCTGGTTTCGAGTAATGATCGATACATATCCTCCCCATCGCAGTCTACTAAATAAATCTGGTTTCGAGTAATGATCGATACATATCCTCCCCATCGCAGTCTACTAAATAAATCTGGTTTCGAGTAATGATCGATACATATCCTCCCCATCGCAGTCTACTAAATAAATCTGGTTTCGAGTAATGATCGATACATATCCTCCCCATCGCAGTCTACTAAATAAATCTGGTTTCGAGTAATGATCGATACATATCCTCCCCATCGCAGTCTACTAAATAAATCTGGTTTCGAGTAATGATCGATACATATCCTCCCCATCGCAGTCTACTAAATAAATCTGGTTTCGAGTAATGATCGATACATATCCTCCCCATCGCAGTCTACTAAATAAATCTGGTTTCGAGTAATGATCGATACATATCCTCCCCATCGCAGTCTACTAAATAAATCTGGTTTCGAGTAATGATCGATACATATCCTCCCCATCGCAGTCTACTAAATAAATCTGGTTTCGAGTAATGATCGATACATATCCTCCCCATCGCAGTCTACTAAATAAATCTGGTTTTCGAGTAATGATCGATACATATCCTCCCCATCGCAGTCTACTAAATAAATCTGGTTTCGAGTAATGATCGATACATATCCTCCCCATCGCAGTCTACTAAATAAATCTGGTTTCGAGTAATGATCGATACATATCCTCCCCATCGCAGTCTACTAAATAAATCTGGTTTCGAGTAATGATCGATACATATCCTCCCCATCGCAGTCTACTAAATAAATCTGGTTTCGAGTAATGATCGATACATATCCTCCCCATCGCAGTCTACTAAATAAATCTGGTTTCGAGTAATGATCGATACATATCCTCCCCATCGCAGTCTACTAAATAAATCTGGTTTCGAGTAATGATCGATACATATCCTCCCCATCGCAGTCTACTAAATAAATCTGGTTTCGAGTAATGATCGATACATATCCTCCCCATCGCAGTCTACTAAATAAATCTGGTTTCGAGTAATGATCGATACATATCCTCCCCATCGCAGTCTACTAAATAAATCTGGTTTCGAGTAATGATCGATACATATCCTCCCCATCGCAGTCTACTAAATAAATCTGGTTTCGAGTAATGATCGATACATATCCTCCCCATCGCAGTCTACTAAATAAATCTGGTTTCGAGTAATGATCGATACATATCCTCCCCATCGCAGTCTACTAAATAAATCTGGTTTCGAGTAATGATCGATACATATCCTCCCCATCGCAGTCTACTAAATAAATCTGGTTTCGAGTAATGATCGATACATATCCTCCCCATCGCAGTCTACTAAATAAATCTGGTTTCGAGTAATGATCGATACATATCCTCCCCATCGCAGTCTACTAAATAAATCTGGTTTCGAGTAATGATCGATACATATCCTCCCCATCGCAGTCTACTAAATAAATCTGGTTTCGAGTAATGATCGATATGGCTCACTGTTTTGTAGTCTTCTCAATTCACTCGACTATTTGTTTCTCTTTGGTCCAAAAATTTTATTCTCAAATGCTCCCTTAAAGTAAGAGATCATGTTTTTCATCCATATAACTGGGAGAATAACAGTATTATATATTTTCAGTTTAACGTTCTTTGAGAGAAGTTGGGATGACAAAAGTCCCTGTAATGCGTAAAGGCATGCGTTTCCATTATTAAGCCTGGGCCCTATGTTTAATTTATTTCTGCTAATCATTCCTCTTATTTTAATTATTGTTCCTAGGAGAATATTTTTTAAGAAAACGTTTGGGTCGATGAGAGATGAAGAGACAGAAGAATGGAGAAGACTACATAACAGTGAGCTACTTGATCTCTATAGGAAACCAGATATACTAAGAACAGTTTAGTCTCATAGACTATGATAGGCAGGACATGTGGCAGGAATGGGGAATGAAAGAGCGGCATGGAAAATCCTTATAGGGAAAAGCAGAGGGAAATCGCTGGTTCGGTTATTTGTAGATAGGGACAGAAGGAATCTCGTTAATCCATTCATGCGCGTCACCTAACGGAAGTACGGCCAGTAGGCAGGCCAAGAATGATGTGGGAGAATAATTTTAACCATGATTAAGGGATGTCACACGTAGAAATTCATTATATAATGGAAATGGACAGCTAATGAAAAATGAGGGAAATTTTGAGGAAGTGGCTGAATTCAAATACCTAGGAACAATGATCACAAATAGGAATGAGATGCACAAAGAAATTAAACATAGGCTCAATTCTGGAAATGCGTGCTATTATGCATTGCAGAGACTCTTGATGTCCCAACTCCTTTCAAAAAACGTTAAACTGAAAATATATAAAAACTATTATTCTACCAGTTATATTATATGGGTGCGAAACATGGACTCTTACTTTAAGAGAGGAAAGGAGATTACAAGTATTTGAGAATAAAGTACTTAGGAAAATTTTTGGACCAAAGATAGATGAACAGACAGGTGAATGGAGAAGACTACATAACAATGAACTACATGGTCTTTATAGGAAACCAGATATAATAAGAACAGTTAAGTTCCGTAGACTGCGATGGGCAGGACATGTTGCACGTATGGAGAATGAAAGACGTGCATGGAAACTTCTTGTAGGAAAGCCTGAGGGAAAACGTCCAGTTTGTAGACCAAGAATGAGGTGGGAGAATAACATTAACTACGATTTGAGGGAAGTAGATTATACAGGGAATGATTGGAAAGCATTAGCTCAGGATAGGGATGTTTGGTGAGCTTATGTCCGCGCGGCCATGAATCTACGGGCTCGATAGTGCCAGTGAGTATGCCTAAGAGTAAGTATGATTAAGGGATGTTTGGAAAATATTATCTCTGGATAGGGATATATGAACCACTTATGTCCTCGCTGTCATGAGCCTACGGGTTCGGTAGTGCCAGTGAGTTAGTTAGTTATTTGAATCAGCCATTTCTTCAAAATTTCCTTAATTTGTCACTAACTGCCCATTTCTTTTACATAACGTATTTCTACGTGCCATACATTTAGTTTTATTGATGTTTAAGTCCCAATTTCTTAGCGTTACTCGTTACAATGTGCGTGTTGACCTTCATTATTTTCCTCGCTATCTCTTAATAATACTACCTAATCAGCATAAACTAACAGCTTATTAATACCGTTGGTAGCAAGCCTTCTATACCTTCTGAAGATTTTGTGTCATGCTCCAGTATAAAATTGAATAATGGAGGAGATAATGTATCTCCTTATTTTAACTAACTCCTGGCGCGACAAGTCTAGAAGACCCTTAGCCTACCAGCCGGCTACTGGCCTCACATCCACATGTGTCAATCACAGAGGTAGATGATCATCCAGTCAGTATAGGGGTGACATGTGGTCAGCATATCGAGTCCCCAGCCGTTATAGTAGGTTATTTCAACCTGGAGCCGCTACTTATTGTAGCTACCCAAATGCCTCACGATGCTGGGTGGGCACTGGTCCCATACTGGCCGAAATACCATGAGAAAATATTTTCCCATATAGACACTCGAACCAGCGCAAGTCCCGTAGCTCTGCAACAAGGCTTCCTGCCTTAACCACTCGGCTATGTCCTTGTTTTAAACCATTGTGAATTTCAAAATTGTCTGAAAACTGTTTGCCTACACGCACCCTACTCTTTGTGCCATTTAGACACATTGGAATAAGTAGAACTAAGTTGTAAGGAATTCCGAACTCCAGCAGTATACTATGTAACTTCCCTCTTAATTCAATCGCATGTCTTTCTGATGTCTACATATGGTTAAAGCGGTGTCATTATATTCTCATTTATTTTCTAAAATCTGTCTTATACTAAAAATCTGATATATTGTATAACTATTTTTATTAAATCTGCGTTGCTGATAACTTGTTATGTCGTGTAACGTATTATTATAATTAATAAAGGGCCGCGGTGGACTAGTGGTTAAGCTCCTTGCCTCTGGTTCCGAGGGTTGCAGGTTCAAATCCGGCCAGGGTCGATGGATTTTTAGGATGGAAAAATCCAAGGAGCAACTCCTCCGGGAGGGGCTTTAAGCCGTGGGTCCCAAGTCTGGAGATTTTCAGGCTCGTAAAAGATCCTTAAGCCTGAATGAAAAGGCCTCTAAGCAAAATTACCGAATTTTCCCGTCCTAGTACTACCTTGATTTCCTATATGTCAGTATGAGGCGGAACACTGACCACGAGCCACTCCAATGACATCTATACGAAAACTAGTGTAGCTAAATTGGTATGGTTCAATTTCTTCCCTGAAGGGGGAGGGCGCCTTGAATCTCGTTGAGGGAATCAAGGGTTTACAAAAATAATTACACTGGTCGACAGAATTTTCTTCACAACAAATGTGATTAGTGAATCTAGTGCATTTTTCATACTGAATTCAGACATGTGTTCAGAATTTTTCCGTCAGTCACAGTTTTATTTTTTTGAGAGCTACTTTTTTAAAATGGATTTTAGCATTCTCTTTGACCTGTCATAGGAACTTTACCTTATATGTAGCGATTTTATTCAAGCCATATTTAAGGGCTGTCTCTGATGAGGCACGGGGTGAGTGTTTTCATCAGCAAATTTCCAAAAAAAAAAAAAAACAATACAATGGAAAACAGGCACCAAGGCAATTGGAGTTCTAATATGCCTGGCTGACTACTGTTGGGGGGGGGGGGGGGAACAAGAAGAGAGATGTTCCAGATGCAAAATATGCCCGAAAATCACTATCTAACACTTTCTAGGTAAGTCAGAATGAGTTAGAGTTAGATGGATTGTATTAGAAATTATAGAAAAATATAAAAAATATAAATGAATATCACAGAAAACTCTTGCCTGATAGGAAAAAACTGAAATTGTATTTAAATTCAGGATGAAAAATACTTCTAAAATCTCATATTTTTATTCTTGTGAAAGAAAAAATGTAATTTTTTTTTCTACCAGTGTTATTTATGCACTGCTTGTTTGGTATGTGCTTGTAATTTCAGTTCAGAAATTATCAAAATTTTGATTACGAAGCTTTGCCTTAATTTTCACATTGGAGTTAGTTATATGAACCTAGGGCCGACATTGCATATACTACTGTGTTTGAAGCATTCAGTTGTGTGACTCTGGGCCCAATGAAAGTCGTACATGAATTTTGTCCAGTGTTGTGATTATGTGAATATTATTATTTTATAACGCTTTTTAATTTTATATTAATAGTCCAGTCATTTATCCCGCGACATAGCCGAGTGGTTAAAGCAAGATGCCTTGGCGCAGAGCTACGGGACTTTTACTTGTTCAAGTCTCCATGGAGAAAGACATTTTCTTATGGACCTTCATGGACCTTCTTTGTAATGTTTAATTATTTTATATAGCCGCCATGTCACATAATATCAAACCAAACCACCAGTACATTAATTCAGCATCTATATAATATAACATATTTAGGAAATATTTGAATATTTATAAAATTCAATAGCACAAATTAAGAGTTAATTCTTAGCTTGAAAAATCTTTTAAAATTACATTTTCATAAATATCACAAATAAACTCTTCTTCGCATAAAGAATACAAGAAACTGGCCTTGAACTCGTCAAAGTTAATGAGGAGAAGACGTTAAAATATTTTCTGTTCGAGGGCAGCATCAATTAAAGATGATATTAACAGGGTCCACTCAAACCGAAGGGTCCATTTTACCCGAACTTCCTTTATCTAATCACTCATCTCATACACAACACACCTTCAAACATTCTACCCCACGACTTAAACACAGAACATGAGTATAAAACAACAGACACGACAAAACACGAATAATGCAAGATTCACATTTTCTTTCCCCCCTTCCCCCTGATCACTCTCTCCAGACATCCTGATCTCAGGCTACCCCTTTTAAGAAACCCTGCCTCGACCTAATGGGAGCTGGTGGACGGTAAGACTGGTTCTGGACCTGGGAGATTTGATTTGCCACTTTTTCATAGCCTGGTTTTGCACTTAACTAAAAAAATCCACCCCTCTTTATAACATTAAATTAAGAGTGTGCCCACCCGAGAGGAATTTGGATAGCTGCAATAAGTAGCGGCACCAGGTTGAGAAAACCAGAATTAACGGACGGGGGACCCGAAATGCCGACTACATGTCACCCCTGCACTGGCTGAATGATAGTCTACCTCTGTGATTAACACATATGGCTGTGAGACCAGCAGTCGGATCCTGAAACCATCTAGGCCTGTCGCGCATTGGAGAGAGTTCAGTAAAATATGGCTACACATTTATTTAGTGTTAGAGACATTAAATGTTGAATAAATAACTTTTTTTTGAGAAGTCCGAGGGTTTTACTAAACAAATCTTAATATTATATTTCTGCAGTAATATAAGTGGTAAAGGACTCGAGTTTGAAGTTCCACGTCAACGTACGAGTATAATGCCGTAACGAATTACTGACCGTATCAGAACTAAAAATATCTCACACAATGCTTGGGTTAGGTCAATAATTGATCGTAAAGTTAGGAATTTACAAATTGTTCGACGCAATCGGGCACACAATTAATACATTTTCTTCTAATTCAAGTACCTGTTGACTTGATTACCTAAAAATATTTTATTTGTTTGCATTCAGTAATAGAAGGTAATTTTATTACGCTTACACTGAGCTAAATTACAATTGTTATATTTAATTGCTTTAATATAACGTGTTAATTAGTATGACACGTATTTATTACCTGCGGGAAATCATAACTCGCCTTATTTGGTTGTAACTTTTAATTGATGACATTTGATATTGTTCATTAATGCCATTGTGTTTGTTAAAACTCTTTTCTTAAAATACTTTAGACAAAATAGGGTTCCTAAAACTTGGAATTAATACTACTAATAATGATGATGTGGATATATCAATATTACTTCTTCTTCTTCTTCTTCTTCTGATTTACGTTTTAAGCTGGTAGCTCATTGCATCCCACATGAGCATGTCTTTCCATCATGTTTTTGACAGTGTCATGGTTCTTCTTCCATCATTTCGTATACATTTCCATATCCTCTTCACTAAACTGATCTTCTCATGTTTTTTTTTTAAACTGCTTACATTTGAAGTTTTTATATTTTTAAATTATCGGCCGCCGTGGTCTAGTGGTTATGTTCCTTGCCTCTGGTCCCGAGGGTCGCGGGTTCAAACCCGGCGGGGATCGAGGGATTTTTTTAGGATGGAAAAATCCAAGGAACAAGTCCTCCGGGTGGGACTTTAAGCCGTGGGTCCCGAGTCTGAAGATTTTCAGGATCGTAAAAGGTCCTTAAGCCTGAATGAAAAGGCCTCTAATTAAAATTTACCAAATTTTCCCGCCCTAGAACTACCTTGGTTTCCTAGATGTCAGTATGAGGCGGAACGCTGACCACGGATCACTCAAATGACATCTATACGAAAACAAGTGTAACTAAACTAATATGGTTCAAATTCTTCCCTGTAGGGAAGAGCGCATAAATATCTGTTAAGGGAAACGTGGGCTTACAAGAATTAAAAACCTCGATATCGCTCGGTTTTTAATTTCCGACATTCTGTAAAACACTTGACAATCGTGCGTTGTACATTATTTTTTTGCACGATGGTGTTTTAAAAAGAATAAATAATAGTAAAATAATAACATCTTTGTTGAAAATATTGGCGTTCATTATAAACAACTGACTAACGTAAACAGACTGGCCAATGTTTATACGGTAAATGCCGATAATAAATTAGTTGAGACTACAACAGACCGTGATACCAATCAAGATTAAAATGGCGGCAAGTACGAATTTATTGTTTTATATTGTGTCAATTAAAGTTCAGTTGATTTACAATGCAGTGATTTGTTTCGTATAATGCATATTAACTCAACCTTTGGGATATATTTTTGTACATACATTGTACATAGTGTACATAAAGGGCTGTGGTTTTACTTCCCGCACTAGGTAGGTAATTTGTAATATTACAATAGGCCTATAGTTGTTTAGTTATTTATAGGTTGGCAACCCTGAAATTTAGGAAATTGAACTTTCAGTCGTGGTCGCCATTACTGTAAGTACGACAGGACGCACTATCGTGCAAAAAAGTTATTAGACGGTGAATTGGAATATTCTCTATCTTAATAATACTTAGTTGTAATAATAATAATAATAATAATAATAATAATAATAATAATAATAATAATAATAATAATAATAATAATAATAATAAGGGGGCACGCAGTAGCGTAGTGTTTAAGGCACTGAGCTACAAGCCGGAGGGTCGAGGGTTAAAGTCCCGGTGAGGACAGGATTTTTAAACTGACCCAAACCCTCTGGCGGCACTATGGCCCTGGGGTCGACTCAGCCTCTGACGGAAATGAGTACTAGATGCTTATTCTGTGGGTAAAGGCGGCCGTCACGCAGCGCTGACAACCCGGCTGTCAAAGTGCCGATTGTCTAGAAAAAGGGTGAGCCTTAACCTCCTGCTACCCCAAGGGCCTCCGGGCTTGTTATGGGATCACTTTACTTTCTATAATAATAATAATAATAATAATAATAATAATAATAATAATAATAATAATAATATAATAATAATAATAATAATAATAATAATATAATAAAGGGGCACGCCGTAGCGTAGTGGTTAAGGCACTGAGCTACAAGCCGGAGGGTCGAGGGTTAAAGTCCCGGTGAGGACAGGATTTTTAAACTGACCCAAATCCTCTGGCGGCACTATGGCCGACTCAACCTCTAACGGAAATGAGTACTAGATGCTTATTCTGTGGGTAACGGCGGCCGTCACGCAGCGCTGACAACCCGGCTGTCAAAGTGCCGATTGTCTAGAAAAAGTGGGAGCCTTAACCTCCTGCTACCCCAAGGGCCTCCGGGCTTGTTGTGGGATCCCTTTACTTTCTATAAATAAAATAATAATAATAATATATAATTAATAATATATAATAATAATAATAATAATAATAATATAATAATAATAATAATAATAATAATAATAATAATAATAATAATAATAATATAATAATAATAATAATAATAATAATAATACTAATAATAATAATAATAATAATAATAATAATAATAATAATAATAATAATAATATAATAATAATAAATAATAATAATAATAATAATAATAATAATAACAATAATAATAATAATAATAATAATAATAATAATAATAATAATAAATATTAATAATAATAATAATAATAATAATAAGAATAATAGTTAATAATAATAATAATAATAATAATAATAATAATAATAATAATAATCCATCCATCCATAGTAATTCTGCCGAAGGCAGGTCCTTCACTGCAATCATAGCATTTTCTTGCTATGCTTGCAGCTTTACTAGGGAATTGTGTAGGTGTGGTAGCTTCCCGTTGCTTTCCACACCGGTGAAGGATGATGATGATAAAGATAATGGTAAGGATGATAATGATAAGGATGATGGCCATATGATTTCGGGGACCGTTTGGGCCTTAAAGTTTTCCTGACATTTGTCTTACAGGTGAGGAAAAACCCCGATAAAAACCTCACCCAGAAAAACTGCCCCGACCGGGGATCGAACCCAGGCCCGCTGCGTGACAAGGCAGCACGCTACCTCGAGACCACAGCGGTGGACCATAATAATAATAATATAATAATAATAATAATAATAATAATAATAATAATAATAATAATAATAATAATAATAATAATAATAATAATAATAATAATAATTTTATTTTAACTGGTAGGAGTTATATTCCTTTGCGTATTATAAATGAGGAGATAGGCAATTCTTCATGGTGATCGATCTCGGGTATGTTTCCTGCCCTCTAAGTACCGAGGGTTCGTCGGCGGTTGAAAACCGGCGGGGGTCAATGGATTTTTTATGATGGAAAAATCAACGGGAGAGTCTTTAAGATGTTCAGGCTCGTTAAAAGAACAACAAGCCTAAATATCGATCGCATCTGTGGCAAAATTTAATGTGTGAAATTAAAGTGATTCCCACACCAGGGCCTCAGGAGACCCTTGGGGTAGTAGAAAGTTAAGACACCCCCTTTGTTCCTAGACACTCACCCACTTGATGTCAAGCCGGATTGTCAAGCTTTGTGTGACGGTCACCCTTACCCCCAGAACAAGCGTACTCTTGTCCATTAGAGGCTGGGTCGCACTCCAGGGTCATGGTGCCGTCGTGAAGGTTTGTGGTCATTTAAAAAATCCCTGACCCCACCGGGACTCGAACTTTCGAGCTTCCGGTTTGTAGTGAATTGTCTTTACCAATTACACTACGTACCTTGTTCACCCCATGCAAAATTTAACTCATATTTAATCCTTCATAGTAATATGTTAGAGTGTGAACACTGACATCTCAAGTGAAATAAGTGTAACTAAAGTAGCATGGTTAAGATATCTCCCGATAGGTGGCACACATGTCTCAACGAGGCACATAAGAGTATTAAAATAAATAAATGTCCTCAACTCGTGTACAACTAAGGATCGGGTCGAGAGATGAGATGAGATGAAGCCCCCTATATTTATAGAGGTCTGTTAACTACAAGGGTGCCGGCCGACCACACCTGACGCACCGTCACAGGGGCAGATGAACGAAATGTATATGGAGAAATGATGGAATGAAATTTTGCCAGGGGAAAACGGGAGAAATCCCGAGAAAAACCTTCCCAAGCTACGTTTCATCCACCGCGAAATCCACTTGGAGTGACCGAAACTCGATCTCGGGACCCCGCGGTGGCTTTCGCCACGGAGCCGCCGGAATTAGTCTTATGTATTTATAGAAATTAAATTATTAACGTTCTACTCAATAATCACAAACAGGAATGAGATGCACCAAGAAATTAAACATAGGCTCAATTCTGGAAATGCGTGCTATTATGCATTGCAGAGACTTTTGATGTCCCAACTCCTTTCAAAAAACGTTAAACTGAAAATATATAAAACTATCATTCTACCAGTTATATTATATGGATGCGAAACATGGACTCTTATTTTAAGGGAGGAAGGGAGATTACGAGTATTTGAGAATAAAGTACTTAGGAAATGTTTTGGACCAAAGAGAGAGAACAGACATGTGAATGGAGAAGACCACATACAATGAACTACTGACCTTTATAGAAGCCAGATTTATAAGAAAAGTTAAATCTCGTAGACTGGGATGGGCAGGACATGTTGCGGGTATGAGGAATGAAAGACGTGAATGGAAGCTTCTTGTAGGAAAGCCAGAGGGAAGACACCCAGTTGGTAGACCAAGAATGAGGTGGGAGAATACCATTGACTACGATTTGAGGGAAGTAGATTATACAGGAAATGATTGGAAAGCATTCGCTCAGGATAGAGGTGTACGGAGAGCTTATGTCCGCGCGGCCATGAACATACGGTTTCGATAGTGACAGTGAGTATGTAAGTATTCACGTTCTATTTGAAAAGCTGGAAATGTTATCTTTTCTGCAGAAGGCTGGGTTCGAGTCTCTCATATTGCTTTCAAACAACTTTTTGTAGTCTCTCACGTGTAACTGTGTTCACGTAATTGGTGAATTTTCCCTTAAATCCATCAATTGTTTTGAGGCAATTCTTATATATCGAGATTTTGCGGCAGGGCTAAGGAAATAATCAATCGGCGTAAGGTCTGAATAGAGGTGACAATTGTCTTTACTGTTTATCTGTTTCCCAATGAAATTATTTATTGGTCATAACCAGCAGCCGGCTGGTAAAAGGGCAACCGCTGAAAAGTGGAAACACCCTCAATCGGAATCGAAACTTTTAATTGCATGTGAAGGGAGTAGCATTATCTCCCTGGATAAAAATCAATTTAATCCTAATTAAGAAGGGATCGATTGATTGCGTTATAGAAACTGGTTCTATAATTGGCATTCTGAAAATGGCAATCTGAAATCCCTTGCAATTCTTTGGGATTGTTGAGCATATACGGGAATACTGGCTATTAATAAATCCAGAATGGCAAAACAATTTATCATAAGTAATGCCACGAGTGATTTCCAAATTATCGATTAATTCACGACTCACGAAGTGAGGGGTGAATTTATTTAGAGAATTTGGAAAACAAGAGTGGCATTTGTTAGGACTATTTAACAAGTAAAATTAAGCTATTTACTCACAAATCATTATTTAAATATAGTTATTTTATAATATTTATACATTTAATGTAAACATGTAAACGGCGATGTTTGAAAACGAATGAGAAACGATTGTTATGTTTCATTCGATCATCACTGCAACCAGATCATATTTATTGCCAAATATGATCGCAATATTGTAAGAATGGACCCTAGTGGAGAAAAAATGAAACACGCCATTACAGGCTATTAATTAATTTCTTATGTCCTATAATGTAAATATTAATATAAAATTATCGAATATTCATCTGAAAGGTCCGTCTCCCCAACTTAATTTAATAATTTAATAAATTAAGTTGAGGAGACGGACCTTTCAGGTGAATATTCCATAATTTAATATTAATTTAGAATAATACCTCAACGGAACACATCATGAATCTTATAAAAGTTGATAATGTAAATATGTCAATTATATTTTTCTGCAACGTAAATACCTGGGGAATACGTTTAAGAAAGTGCAAACTGTGGTTTCTTTTTTTTTGTGGTATAATCAAATGCTACTAATGTTATTCTATTATATCTCGCAAGCAGAATCTGTTTACATTCGAGCACAATATGTACAATCTGGAAGCCACTTGATAAAATGAAAGCGATAAAATCGAGGTAAAAAACGACTGTGATTGGTTATAAATAAAAAATCATTGAAATATGATTGGACGGTGACTGCTATTTGGAGCATGAGTTAAATAGTCAGTAAAAACATTTCTATCCAAAATTGTGTCCTGGTCGACTAACGAAAGACTGGACCCACTTACAATACTGCCCTCTCTTTTCACGATTTACATCTTAATTCATGTACAACTGCCTATTTATAAGAAAGCAATTTAAGTAACTTACTTGCAGCTCTAGATATGTGTTGACTACGTAATTATTTGTCTCCTGAGCTAATTTTCAAATAGATTTAGTGCTACTCCACAATATTACATCGACATATTCTTCTAGTTCTTCTTCGGTTAAACTGTTAGGCCTACCGCGTCTAGGAGTGTCATGTATAGATCTGAATTAACGGAAATTATTCATTAAATCTCGCACAAGACTTAATGAATTTTAAAAACTTTAACGAAATTTAAATTTTACATTTTCTGAAAATTGAATCGCCATTACAATGCATGCTAAATAAATATTCTCTTCAGTGAATAGCACAATGACTTTGAATGCAAGTTAAAAGTAGAATGCTGACAATAAGTATCCTATTGAATTCAAAGGTCAATGTTCTGTTGCCTTGTTGTTGCCACTTTAACGCACCCCCGCACTTTATAGTTCACTGCGTAGAGAGTTTTGACACGCACGATGTTTTGGATTTTTTCTTAGCAGTTCGAAGCGTTATTATTAACAGTAATCTAACAAGAAGTTGTGTTTTTCTGAAATAATCACGAGCGACAAAATCGCGAGTGATTTTGTCTAATGAAAAACTCAACGTCGCTTTGGATTTGGAGTGACACCAGAAGCTAAAATAATTATAATGTTTAATATTTACCGAATGTGAGGTTATGTATTTCAATTTTACTTACTAAGCCGGCCGTATAGTTAAAAATAGCATATCTTTACTGTCAAATCTCTTTGGGCTTGGGAAAAATCAATAACGGATGATTGTATGAGAAATAGCTATTAACAATAATGCAGACCTATTATACAACATTTCCATACCAGAAATTCATAAGCATCAGAAATAGGAAGAAGAAGGAAATAGACATAGATTTCTACACCACAACTGCCATGCTGGACGACAGATGGACCAGAGAGTGCAACCCCCAGAGACACGTCACAACACGACTCGCAGTACACGGATTTCACAACAAGATATGTACAAACAAGAAATTCCACGAGCCGACCGAAGAATGCAAGTGTGTGTTGTGTGGACAGAGATGCGGCAAATACCACATCATAACATGTGCGAAAAGGACAAAACCCATTACAGACTACAGCAAAGACTAAACCACCACTAATGCTCAACCTGAGTGCACATTTATTATTATTATTATTATTATTATTATTATTATTATTATACAACATTTAATAATTTTTTTAGAGCAACAGAACTTAATCTCACCTTTTTTGCTAATTTTTTAAGTTGTTTTCTTTTAGCATTTCTTGCTGTACCATATCGATCGTACATCGTTAATCGATATCCTCATAAAAATACGCTAATTTGCACAGATATCCTCATAAAAATACGCTAATTTGCACAGATATCCTCATAAAAATACGCTAATTTGCGCAGATATCCTCATAAAAATACGCTAATTTGCACAGATATCCTCATAAAAATACGCTAATTTGCGCAGATATCCTCATAAAAATACGCTAATTTGCACAGATATCCTCATAAAAATACGCTAATTTGCACAGATATCCTCATAAAAATACGCTAATTTGCGCAGATATCCTCATAAAAATACGCTAATTTGCACAGATATCCTCATAAAAATACGCTAATTTGCACAGATATCCTCATAAAAATACGCTAATTTGCGCAGATATCCTCATAAAAATACGCTAATTTGCGCAGATATCCTCATAAAAATACGCTAATTTGCACAGATATCCTCATAAAAATACGCTAATTTGCACAGATACCTCTTATTACGAACAGGAAGAGGCAATTTTATCAACAGAAAGAGGCAAAATTATCGATCTATGAGATAAATAGTCATCTTAAATTTCTTTCATCAGTTTCTCGACGTGGGCAGGCAGTGTTTATTTTAATAAAATATAACGTATAGGCGGGGTCTCGATTTGCGAGTGGCAGGCAAATTTCGAATTCGGCGTGGTATACTCAGAGCCGAATTCATAAACATTATTTATTTATTATTGCATCTGTAGTGATACATTTAATTTTATAGTCACACACTTGTATTCTATTAGTGCGCTATAAGTAAGCTCCTTCAAACACTTGAGGATTAATCTTATGAATAACCAAACATTGACTTGACAGGCGAAACATCTTGCCACGAAGTAATTAGCTGCCAAGAAACCCCGTGGGCTACGAAATACAGCACACTGAACGGTGGCTACTATGTATGTATGTATGTAGCAATATGGTAAATACTATTTTTGCAGAATGTGTTGAGTTTTATGAACAGCATGATTTCAGTCTCCTAAAATATATACTCCATTAGATATACTGGGGACAGACAAAATAAATGAAGTGCCATACTTTCTAGTATATTTAATTTCAACAGCTTGCTTAATCTGCAAGTGCTGTCAAAAATGCAGTTTTTTTTTTAGATTTTTACAATGAACTTAGTTGCACAACCATTTCTTCTCCTGTAGGTGTAGCTTTGGAACCAGGCTTGCGATACTTGACTTGAGTAAATTTCATAGAGGACAAATTGTTGGTACTAGGATAGTTAGCACTACAGTGACTAAAACTACCAAAATATGTTTTCAAGGAGCACAGATTCTAAGGTCATGTCTGCATACTAGTCTAAAGGTAAAACAAAAACTAAATGAAGGAGACAGGAGAGTTCTGAAGAGGATTATATCACAAAATCATAAAAGTACTGTAGATAAAGCTAATCCAGAATTAAATAGGCTATACATACTACCAGAACAATAAGGAGGGGGCTGTATAAATTATACATTTGTGTAGGAGCAGCAATTGGTATACAATTGATTACAGGCAGGAATACAGTAAAATTGAAACAGTGGTTATATGAATAGAATTCCAGGACTCCTGATGATGAGAAAAATATGTGTTCTGATGAGTCAACATTTCATTCCCTACTACAGTTAGAGTATATGTCTGGAGAACACCAAAAGAAGCTTAAAACTCAGACTGCTTAATGCCTACAGTTAAACGTGATGGAGGGTCAATAATATTTAGGCAAAAATATCCTGGTATTCTATAGGACCTCTAGTAACGATGAATGGCAAAGATACTGCTCAGATCTATGAGGGAATTTAGCGGACCATGTGGACTCATTGCTACGAACGTTGTATACGTCAGGCAATTCTATATTTCAAGATAATAATACTCCTACTAACATTGGTGGTTGTGTTGAAATCTGGTTTTTAGGTGCGTGAAGAAGTCAGTTCAATCTTCAAATCTTTTTTTTTTGGCAGTGTAGTGTGAATTGAAAACTAGAACATGGGAAAACTTCCACCTTAGCCTTAAATGACTAGAAGAAATACTCAATGAAGAATGATACAAACGAAGTACTTATGTTGGACCAGTTGGATTGTAACAAAAATTCGGAGGATATGTTGAATGAAGGATACTGAACACCGTGATATTAGTAATTTCACTGCAAATTCAATAGTATGCATAATATTTAACACGAAATCAGAAACAAGAACATTGAAAAAAAAAAGGCTTAACATCCGTATATGACAGAATAAATAAGTAAAACATTTGGAAAAAATAAAATAAATGAAATTAGAAAATGATAGTGTGGTGAAAGAAGGAAGAACAATAAGAGACAGGGAGAGAGATATAAACCAACGAAATAAATATTGCAACAGAGCGGCACGGTTACTTGAAGAGCAGCGCACCGGAGTGTGAATGTTTTTTCCACTCCCGCAGTCGAGTATCCGTACAGTATATACGAATTGTTTCTATTTAAACATGAAAAACTCATTACATTTTAAATGCAATAGAATATTTGTTTTAGGCTATTATTAATTGATTAGCATGTTTATGGTGTAAAATAATACTTTTTTAGGACATAACAAGTAGCCTATATTTACACGTAAATGTGTACATTTACAGGCAATAATCTTGTGAGGCCATAAAATATTTCATCAAGAGAAATAAATGGGCACAATAAAAACATTTTAAGTCTTAACTACGTTAGAATCTATAGTTCAGGAAAAAATTGAAAAACACGAAGAAACTATGCTACTTGCAGTAAGTTGCTCACACAGGCCGGACGTTCTGAAGACATTGAAATTGCCAACGAATTCATTGAGGAACGTGAAAGTTGAAGTATGATTTGAGTCGTCTCCTGTTAAAACCGCTAATGCACTGTCTGCCTATTCTGAAAAAAACTTTGGAAAACATTTATGAATATCAGGGAAATTTGACGCGAGGCCCTATTCACAAACAATAAAAAAATACCATCGTTAATTAATAACCGAAATGCAAGAACAGTTTTAAATTTTATAGAAAATAAAACACATTTTCTAGCTTCACAATTCAAAAACAGGGACCGCTACAAAATCGGCCAAATTAAAAACTACATCCTTAGTAAGTTTCGAGGTTCTCGTGATCGGGAATTGGCAGTGCACTAATGACATTTACAAACGTGGGCACTTTTTCGAGCGAAGGAATTGGGTTTGAATGAATTTGAAGCTTCAAAGACATTCATTTAAAATTTAAAAAAAGAGAACAATATTTCTTCAAGAAAAATTACCAAATTTGTCACTGTCAAGGATATTGAAAAAGAAACTCAAACTATTGAAAATTCAAATAAGTTTGTAAGAGACGTTAATAAGACCATCCAAGAAAGCTGCATACCAACAAAAAATTTGTGGAACTGTGACGAAAGTCAATTTAATTATGAAATGACAGGAAACAGAACACTGACAGTCAAAGGCGAACAGCTCACTCTTTCAGCAGTTCAAAACCTACACGGAATTACACATTCTTACACGATAGATGTTCTTATTTCAATATGTGGGCAACTTGGGAAGAGGTTATACCTCTGTTTTCAAGAACCTACTGGAAACAAATTCGGGCCCAGAAGAAGACAGAACAGAATACACCTCCAAAAGTGTATGTCGACTGTAGTGCCAGAGGAAAAATGACGAAAGAACATTTGAAAACATTCTTGAAACATGTGTTTAGTGAAAACATTGAAATGGATTCACTATTAATATGAGATACATGGTCCGGGCATGAGGACGAACAATTGCTACGGGACTGTTTACCCGATAAAAATGTAAGACTGAAAATTATTCCTGCAGGAGCCACCAAATACATACAACCAGATACAACCACTTGATGTTATTTTTTTCCGTAATATATGTATGTGCGACGACTTGAAGAATATGTGCGTAAAAAATCAGATGGGGACGTGAAATTGTCTCATAAATTCTCTATTACAAAACTGCATTCCCTTGTATATAATCAAATGTCAGCACAAAATTACAAATATATGCGTATTTAGTCCACCGCTGTGGTCTCGTGTCACGCAGCTGGCCCGGGTTCGATTCCCGGTCGGGACAGGCCCCTGGGTGAGGTTTCTTCGGGGTTTTCCTCACTTTTAAGACAATTTTCAGGAAGATTAGGGCCCAATCATCCGGCCATCATCATCATATTTATCATTATCATCATCATCCTTCACCAGTGTGGAAAGCAACGGGAAGCTACCACACCTATAATTCCCTATTAAAGCTGCAAAACATAGCATGAAAATGCTATGATTGCAGTGAAAGATCTGCCCTCGGGCAGAATTACTAGAATTATAGAGGGATTAAGATGAAACAATTGTTTTATCCTTATAATTATTCAAAAAATTGCTCCCGATATTAAAAAATGATAACAGATTGCAATTCTGTAGGAGTAGAAAGCTACTAGGGATGGATGCGTATTTATGCTTGGAAAAAATCTGGCTATAACGTGGATCAAAGTGTAAGGCGATACACAAATGTGATTGAAAATGCATTTGATATTGGTTTTAGTGAGTGTGCCACATGTAATTGCTCCAAGATTACCAACATCAGAAGCTCATGGTGTTTGCAAAAACTTTGTTACAACCATTCCATCGAAGACCCTCATTATTACCATTGATGTTATGGTAAATGATAGTTTGTTTCTGTTACTCCATTACACGAAATTATAACCGATTCTGAATTTCAAGTAACAAAAAGTAGGCCCTAAACAGTGCTCTGCTATCTGTATAAAGTATTCAAAAATATTTATTGATGTTAACAAGGTGAGAAACAAATATTTACGATCCCCCGATAGCTGCACTTGTTAATGAAACCAGCTGCAATGAGCAACCGTGCCGTTATGAACCGGTCAATGACGCGATTGAAAATTAATGACAAATAACACGAGTTTTATTAATTTTGCAGCAAAATAACTAACGTCATCATAGGCCTATTTAATGTCAATAAATTAACATATCCTCCAATTTTTGTTACAATCCAACTGGTCCAACATAAGCACTTTCATTCTTAGAATACATACTTCTATGATTCAATTCTAAGAGGAATTGGAGCTGTTTTAAGGACTAGTGGTGGTCCTACACCACATTAATGAACATTTCTAAGGGGTTTCCAATTTTTGTCTTTCCTCTGTTACACTGAAGAGAAATATAAGAGAAAACTTCGGTGTGATAAATTCTCAGTTAAATATTTCATATTCCCTTGATTGAGATAGTGAACATAACCTACAGAGGATACGGTACCTTCTCATCATTGATAAACATTTTTTGCTTTCGGATTTTATGCTACAACATTCTTTCTAGTATCGGTTTTTTTATTCTCTCCTATATCACTATATTTTAAAATCAGTTCTTGCAGATTCCATATCTCCTGATCACTAAATTTCTTTTGATTTAGCATATTCCTCCTTGTAAATTCTTAAATAAGATGTTCGCTAATCTCTTAAAGCAACAACATGATGTAATATAGCGATCACTGCCTCCTGGATCGAGCTTAATAACTACCATCAGAGCACATTTCCACGTCTCCAATTATTATAAGTGCTTGCATTTTGAGCAAATGTAAGTGTTATTTATGAAATATAAACTCACATAGGCTAAGTGATTAATTACTATAAGTAACCCCTTAGTAATTGAGTGTATCACTTATATGTAAGTAGGGTCTGACTGACTGTGGTATGACGGTGACTAGCACCGTCCTTGTGCTTCATTCCGCTCCCTACTTGTGGATCGTGGCAGCTAAATTTCTTTAGGGATTATCGAGTGAGGTTAGTGGTTCATATAACCTCAGAATTATGGTGACAAGTAATTTCAGTGGTAATTGCTTTAGAAGAATAGTGTGTCTTCACACAAGAATTGCAAGACTTCAAAAACTGCACCGTCGGCAATCAGAAAGTCCGAAAGCCGAACAGTGCAGTCTGATTCCTATTCTTCTTTGGTGAGAAAAACTCATAAATTTAGTTAGTAGTCCATCTTACAATGGAATTTTACCTATGCAAGGCATAGGGTAAAATGTTTGTTCATGAAGAGAAATTTTTCCATTGGTGTTAAACTAGCCAATAGTGGCTGCACTCCTTGGAGAAATCCTTCTATATGTGCATCTAATGTTGGTCGCTGTAATTGACGGCCCCGGTCTTGAACTGTTTTGCTCTCTTGTATGGTTGGAGAAGAAGTGCCAGGCAGTAAGGCTGCAGTAAAGGAAGTAAATGGTTTAGCTTTCACCGAAGTGAATGTTCTGGGTTGTGATTGTGTATTGATTTGTTGTTGGATAGAACGGACTGTCCTATTATTATATGCTTCAAGGGCCGCCTTAAAACCTGGGCAGCCACTATAGGACGTCGGGTGACCGGACTCTCAGCAATTTAGGCACTTTAATAGATTTTTGTCTTTCTGGGCCGCGGCCTTGGTGGTACACTCATGGTGTCCATGGGTCCTGGCACAGACGACGCATCTTGGAGTCCAGCTACAAGCTGGGAAAGTATGATTAAATGCTTGGCACCTAAAACACTGTTTAAGGCCAGACCTCGGCTTGTACGGTTCTATTGCTATCACAGTAAAGAAGAGTCTGTTCAAGTTATAGATTTCGAGAGCTTTAGAAGTTCTTTCGAGCTCTAGTTTCCAAATTGGGAATGGTATTTCGGAATTATTGTCCTTTTCGATAATCTGTTTGATTGATTTAAGAGGAAATCCTATTAATAGAAGTTCCTCTTGAATTTCTTTTATAGGAGTACTTGAAGGTAGCCTCTTTAGAAGTACTCTAAGTGGAGTATCTTTCTTCATCTGGTATGTATAGTATTCCTTTTTCAAGAAAGTAAAATAGTTCTTCAGTATGAGAAAGTCCTCCACTGAGGTAGTATAGTATCTCAGTCCTTCCCTGGTACTAACTACTTTTGGATGTTCACCTAATAAGATCTGTAATTCTCTGTTTATCCGGAACAGATACCCGTGACCAGTTACAGTAATTGGTGGGGATCTCTGTCCCGTAGTTTTAGTACCACGGGGAGGCACCGATCTATTTGGTATATCAGTCGATGGACCAACTTCCATTGCAGATGGAGCTACTGGTGAGGAAGTCTCAGCAGTTGAAGTACTAGGTTCAGCTAGTGCTGAAAATCTATTTGTAGTTTCAACCACTGGGATCACGACTGGTTTTGCCACAGTTTGTCTCGGACGATTTTCTTGTGTCACCTTTTTGATGACTTCTTTTGTCAATTTGACTACTTTGGTTGCTTCAGCTTTAGATATTTTATTTTTTATTTTATTTGTATTAGAAGATTATTTCGACTGATTTTGATTGGTATCTTTTAGATATTTCTGCCTTTTAGCATTTGAATTAGTTTCAGTTTCATGAGTTTCCTTTTTTGAGTTTTCCTCATCTGAGGAAGTTTCGCTGTGTGTAAGAAAGCAGTGCGTTTGAAAGTCAATCACACATGCCTTTAACTCTTGCAGCATGGCTTCTAGAAGAGGGAAACCAGCAGGTTCAGTTTGGGATATAATAGTGAGTCGTTCAAGACACACTGTGGTTAAATCACGAGCCATATCGAATCTCTCATATGCTTCATATGTAATGAGATAAGTTATAATTAAGGAAAAAGTACAACGTATTTCGTGGATTATATTTTGGAAATTTGAATTCTCTTTATATTTATGTTTAGTGATATAGCACTCAAATTTATAGGATTCAATTTACCCCACATTGAGAGAGGTCCGATTTCCTCATTTTCCAAGAAAGATGGATTTTGAATTTCCATATCAAAAGATGCCATTGCTTAGTATGACTAACTTAGTTCAGAAAAAATTACACAAATTTACTCACTTGTCAACACTGGATAAGGACACAATTCAAATGATTGTAAAAACAAACAACCCTTACCTGTTGCACTTCACACGATTTCAAAGTTGGGCCTACTGTCTACGAATTCGGCACTCAGAGATCTTTATTAGGCGGTTATAGAACTCAGCAACAAAACGAATGTCACCAGTACAATGAGTGATCTCTCAATATTCACTCACGGGATTGTGGTGTAAATATTCACTCACGGGATTGTGGTGTAAATATTCACTCACGGGATTGTGGTGTAAATATTCACTCACGGGATTGTGATGTAAATATTCACTCACGGGATTGTGGTGTAAATATTCACTCACGAGATTGTGGTGTAAATATTCACTCACGGGATTGTGATGTAAATATTCACTCACGGGATTGTGGTGTAAATATTCACTCACGGGATTGTGGTGTAAATATTCACTCACGGGATTGTGGTGTAAATATTCACTCACGGGATTGTGGTGTAAATATTCACTCACGGGATTGTGGTGTAAATATTCACTCACGGGATTGTGGTGTAAATATTCACTCACGGGATTGTGGTGTAAATATTCACTCACGGGATTGTGGTGTAAATATTCACTCACGGGATTGTGGTGTAAATATTCACTCACGGGATTGTGGTGTAAATATTCACTCACGGGATTGTGGTGTAAATATTCACTCACGGGATTGTGATGTAAATATTAACTCACGGGATTGTGAAGTAAATATTCACTCACGGGATTGTGGTGTAAATATTCACTCACGGGATTGTGGTGTATAAATATTCACTCACGGGATTGTGGTAGTAAATATTCACTCACGGGATTGTGATGTAAATATTCACTCACGGGATTGTGATGTAAATATTCACTCACGGGATTGTGATGTAAATATTCACTCACGGGATTGTGGTGTAAATATTCACTCACGGGATTGTGGTGTAAATATTCACTCACGGGATTGTGTGTAAATATTCACTCACGGGATTGTGATGTAATTATTCACTCACGGGATTGTGATGTAATTATTCACTCACGGGATTGTGATGTAAATATTCACTCACGGGATTGTGATGTAAATATTCACTCACGGGATTGTGGTATAAATATTCACTCACGGGATTGTGGTGTAAATATTCACTCACGGGATTGTGATGTAAATATTCACTCACGGGATTGTGGTGTAAATATTCACTCACGGGATTGTGGTGTAAATATTCACTCACGGGATTGTGATGTAAATATTCACTCACGGGATTGTGGTGTAAATATTCACTCACGGGATTGTGGTGTAAATATTCACTCACGGGATTGTGGTGTAAATATTCACTCACGGGATTGTGATGTAAATATTCACTCACGGGATTGTGGTGTAAATATTCACTCTCGGGATTGAGATGTAAATATTCACTCACGCGATTGTGGTGTAAGTATTCACTCACGGGATTGTGGTGTAAATATTCACTCACGGGATTGTGGTGTAAATATTCACTCACGGGATTGTGATGTAAATATTCACTCACGGGATTGTGGTGTAAATATTCACTCAGGGGATTGAGATGTAAATATTCACTCACGGGATTGTGGTGTAAATATTCACTCACGGGTTTGTGGTGTAAATATTCACTCACGGGATTGTGGTGTAAATATTCACTCACGGGATTGTGATGTAAATATTCACTCACGGGATTGTGGTGTAAATATTCACTCACGGGATTGTGGTGTAAATATTCACTCGCGGGATTGTGATGTAAATATTCACTCACGGGATTGTGGTGTAAATATTCACTCACGGGATTGTGATGTAAATATTCACTCACGGGATTGTGGTGTAAATATTCACTCACGGGATTGTGGTGTAAATATTCACTCACGGGATTGTGATATAAATATTCACTCACGGGATTGTGGTGTAAATATTCACTCACGGGATTGTGCTGTAAATATTCACTCACAGGATTGTGATGTAAATATGAGATTTTGCGCGATAGTGCGTTTTGTCGTACTTACAGCAATGGCGACCATGATTGAAAGCTCAACTTCCTACATTTCGGGGTTGCCAACCTAAATAACTATACTATAGTAAAATAGCATTACGATAATATCACATATTACAAAACGCGTGTGAAAAGTAAAACCACTGCCCTCTATGCATACTATATACAATGTATAATTATACAGAAAATATCCAAAAGGTAGTGTTAACTTACATTATACGAAACAAATCACTGCATTTTAAATGAACTTAACTTTATTTGAAACAATATAAAACAATAAATACGTACTTGCGCCATTTTATCACTTATTGGTCTCAAGGCCCCATGTAGTTTCAATTAATAAACTTGCCCACAGTGTTAACGTTAGTCAATTGTTTATAATGTCCGCAAATATTTACAACAAATATGTTATTATTTTACTATTATTTATTATTTTTGAAAACACCATCGCACAAAATATAATGTACAACGCACGTTTTGTTAGGTGTTTTACAGAATCTCGGAAATTAATTGTCCTCGATTCTGTAAGAACCACTTCCCAACCTCGAATCGTAATATACTATTACCAGCAGAAATATTTTCTTTTTAAATATGAACACTTAAAAAAAGTGAAGAACACCGTGTTCCAAAAATGATGGACGGGATTTCACCGTTGTTTAATTTCCCTTACATGAAACATATAAGAACAAAACTCACATGGGATTGAAGAAAAATTCCTCGAGTTTTCATAACATACTTTATAAATGTTCGATGTGAGCAGATTTCGTTACACGGTACATATCTAGCCAATAGTCGAATTCCTCCCAAACCTTGGTAGTACGTACACATGGTCCTTCACATACCCCCACAGGAAGAAATCACAAGGTGAGGGATCGGGAGACTGTGGAGGCCATCTGGAATAAACCATGTCATCCGAAACGGCGCATTCTATCCATCGTCGGGGAACAATATCGTTCAACCACTGTCGCACTTTATTTTTCATACAGATACATCCAGTTGCTTATATTTGTCTATACCATCGAGAATACTCTTATCTGTAGGAGGATCAATTCCAAATTGCTGTCGGAAAGCTCGCTGGACTGCAACAATGGAACCAGAACTCGCAAATTGCATCACACAGAAAGACTTCTGTACACGAGTCGCCATTTTCACAAATTTAACGCTATGACATAATAATGACAATAAACAAGTTACTGCATACAGGATATGCAAATATAAAACTTTCACAATTTTTCTTTCATTATACCAAATAATCTCACGTCCAATTTCGTTTGTAAAGCTATACCAACTACTTAAAACCACGTCCATCATTTTGGAACACGGTGTACATGAAGATACACAGTGTTCGAATACAGCAGATAATATCAAAGTAACTATCGCAATAATTTTTATGAGTAAGTGAAAATATTTTTATATTTTAGACCATTCTTAACGAATCAAGAACATACAAATTCCATTCCATTCAATTAACTTAGTGTAACCTCTCACATTGTAGGCACTTTTTACGTGTTACACGCCACTCGGGCCTCACAGTGACACTTTTTACGTGTTACACGCCACTCGGGCCTCGCAGTGACACTTTTTACGTGTTACACGCCACTCGGGCCTCACAGTGACACTTTTTACGTGTTACACGCCACTCGGGCCTCACAGTGACACTTTTTACGTGTTACACGCCACTCGGGCCTCACAGTGTCACGGTTTCTCGGGAGTGAGATTTTTTAAATTAAGGATCACACACATACTTTTTGACCACACAAGGAGATGGAGGGCCTCCCTGAATAACTGAGAAGCTCAATGCCAGGGCTTCCTCCGAGGCAACATACATTCATACTAAACATGGCGATTATTATAGTAATGTTTATGATTGCCAGATGATGTTCTATGACCGTTTGAGCCCTAAAGTTTCCTCACATTTGTCTTATAGGCGAGGAAAATCTCCGAAAAGAACTGTCACCGAGGAAACTTATACCGATCGGTAAACAAAACTGGACCCGTTGCAACAACGCCATCTACCTCCCCCCACAGCGGTGGACGAACATATAAATTAACAAATTAAATACTGATTTAAATTGTTACTCTGAGTTCATTGTGTCCTGTATTCTAGGCTTTCGTCTGGGAGTCTAAGTAATTAAATATGTGAAACGATAAACGATAATCATGCCTATAGTTTTCCATGCGTGTAAAACATGGCCAATGAATTAAGGAAACTATTTATCTCATAGACCGATAATTTTGCCTCTTCCTGTTGATAAAATTGCCTCTTTCTGTTCGTAATAAGAGATATCTCCTCAAATTAACTTCTTTGACAAGGATATCGATTCAACATTGTACGAGCGATATGGTACAGCAAGAAATGCCAAAAGAAAACAACTTCAAAAATTACAAAAAAAAGGTAGTTCTCTTGCTCTAAAAAATATTAGATGTTCTATAATGAACTTGCATGATTGTTAATAATTATTTCTCATACTATCATCTGTTATTGATTTTTCCCAAGCCTAAAGAGATTCAACAGTTAAAAGATATGCTATTTATAACTATAGAGCCGGCTTAGAAATCGCCCGGGAAGTAAGATGGGAACACATAATCTCACATTTTGTAAACATTAAACATTATATTTATTTTTAGCTCCTGATGTTGTATTGTTCGCTAAATAGTCACGCGAAATTCATCGCGAGGTTAATTTTTTTCATTAGACAAAATCACTCGCTACTTTGTCGCTCGAGATTTTTTTTAGAAAAACACAACCTCTTGTTAGATTACTGTTGATGAAACATGGCAAAACTATTCGAGAATGGGATCCTAAGACAAATATTCAACCACATAAGGGATGTAAAATAGAAAATGGACGAAGCTTCACAACGTGAAACTCAATATTTGATACCGTTCTGCTAATATTGTTAAGGTTATTTTTCCAGGAGATTTAGATTGGCAGGTAACGTATCTCCAATGGATGAAAATGTGTTTTTAATTCTTTACTGGCAACCCTTGGAGAAAAAGTCCACTAGGAATGCCTAACTGCACTCACTGGTAATATCGAATCCGTAGGTTCACGGCCATGCAGACATGTTTTCTGTATATCCCTATCCTGAGCTGATGTTTTCCAATCATCGCCTGCATAATGTACTTCTCTCATATTATGGTTATTGTTAAAATCCGACCTCATTTTTGGCCTACAAAATTGGTTTTCTTTGTGGTTTTCCTACAAAAAGATTCCATGCCCTTTTCATTCTCCATTCGTGCCACATATTTTGACTCTCGCAGTATGCGAGATTTAACAGTTCTTATAACATCTGATTTCCCATAATTATCATGTAGTTCACTGTTATGTATTCTTCTCCATTCACCTGTCTCTTTAATTTTTCTTTGGTTCAAAATTTTCTTAAGACTTTTATCCTCAAATACTCCCAATCTTTCCTCCTCCCTTAATGTAAGAGTCCATGTTTCACATCCATATATTATAACTGGGAGAAAAACAATTTTATATATTTTCAGTTTAACAGTTTTTAGAGATAATTTGGGACTACAAGAGTCTCTGTAATGTATAATACCATGCATTTCCAGAATTTAGCCTATATTTAATTTCTTTGTGTACCTCATTCCTGTTTGTAATTATTGTTCCTGGTTATTTGAATTCAGCCACTCCTTCAAAACTCCCCTCTTTTGTCACTTAACTGCCCATTTCCATTATGTAGTGTACTTCTATGTGTCACCATATATTTAGTTTTAGAGTAATTCCATATGTGTCTGACTGACATTTACAATACACTTTTGCAGCAAAATTGTTGCATAAATATTACAATTGATTGAAATTAGGGGTGTTATCTACGTGATATGATAGAGGAATAGTGTGTGGTTAAGACTGTACTTAAATATACAACTTTTGAAGAAAAACAGTGCTATTTATTATCTATCAAAGTATGTGTGACTGACTGACATAAATGTCAACTCATCATGCAGCTTAACATGTTCATCTGCATCATTCTCTGAAGTGTGATTCCTAATTCAATTTTCCAAAATACCGTTTGGAGGACACATTTCAAGTTACATTCTCAATAAAAAACGAAACAAAAATCACAATTAAGACCAGAGTTATAACCTAATATATGATGTGTGACTGACTGACTACATTCTGTGACTGACTGACATATCTGAATTTTATTTAGACTTCAATATTCTGGAGCTGCAAATATTATACAAATATTACAAAATAATATGAAATTATAATAGATAAATCCACCGCTGTGGTCTCGAGGTAGCGTGCTGCCTTGTCACGCAGCGGGCCCGGGTTCGATCCCCGGTCGGGACAGTTTTTCTGGGTGAGGTTTTTATCCGGGTTTTTCCTCACCTGTAAGACAAATGTCAAGAAAACTTTAAGGCCCAAACGGTCCCCGAAACCATATGGCCATCATCATCCTTATCATCATCATCCTTCACCGGTGTGGAAAGCAACGGGAAGCTACCGCATCTACAGTTCCCTAGTAAAGCTGCAAGCATAGCGTGAAAATGCTATGATTGCAGTGAAGGACCTGCCCTCGGGCAGAATTACTATGGATGGATAATATATAAAAAGCGATCATATGGAGATGAATACAGAACTTCACTCCTTTTATCATGTATAGGAAATGTACCAATTTGATATGCTGTAAAAATATTAAATAAATAGTGTAATTTATTTAACTTGGTTACCAAGTATCATTTTAAATTTCACAAAATAAAGAAAATATTAACTTTTTAACAACAAAGGGCCTTCTCTATAGTTAAATATGCCTAATATGAGTATAATTTTATTACAACCATATTAACTGATTAAAATTTATCTGATGCTGTTAATAGATTGAACCATTAAAATAAATAAAAATGCCGATATGGAATTTGCATTGTTCGTTCCAGAACACTAAAATTAACTTTCACGCGTCTCAACTATAAAGACAAAAAAAAATTAACGAAAAAGTACAGTATACAAATTATTAATTTTTTTATTTAAATGTGGAAAATTCTGTTATAATTCTTTCAAAGCAACTGATTACAAATTATATTGCTGACATGAGTTCTATTTTTAAACTAAACAATCGAAAGAAATCTCTTACAATGCGCGAAATCTTACTTTATGACTGATTGTTTGCACGTGGCGCACATAGTACAGCGTTGTCATACGTATTTTCACTCTGTTGGTTTCCAATAACGCTACACCCAATAATAATTTTATTTTACACTACAGGTTATACATACTTAATCACATATACTCCACGCCAATTGTATTTTTTAATACAAGAAACTTCATATGATTTAAAACTGTTTTTGCAATTAACAAGCATGACTCTGTTTCACAAAGTGAATGCTAGCACAATGTGGCAACACCGCACTGTGAATCCCCGATAATACGACACACATGGCATGTCAAAGGTCAAACTAATGCGAGAACCTTTCAAGTTTCAAGGACTCCCACACACACATTTTCTAACACATAAGAACCGCGCACTTGCTTTTAATTCCACTCACTTAATAACATACACATTGAAGAATCGCATAATGAGGAATTATTTAAATGCCATTAATAAAAATATAAAAATGTAATTAATATAATTAACGTAATTACTTTACAAGACAATGTCGTTAATACTTTTTTGTTAGTTATGTACCGATAACGTAGAATCCCAGAGGAAATTTGGATCCATCAATTATCGTATTGTGTACAATAATTTTTGTATGTTTTATGTGACTGACTGTAGCTTACCCTTAATAATTATAGGGCGCATTTTAATTATCTAGAATATTATAATACAATTATTAGTATTACATTTATGATCAGGAAGGACCGAAATATGGTATAACAAGAGAGTCGGTGAAACAAAACAAATTTATACAGTGAAAACGTAAAACAAAATTTCGTTTAATTTCGCATGTGTTTTCAGGTTTCTGAATATATCATGTTCTACTATTAATTTAGATCAAAATAATCCGTATTTCAAACATTAACTTCTATAATCGGAAAATTTCATCTGCAAAAAAATATCTCATCGAAAAATTACTCCTGCGCCAATTTCAAAATTTTCACATCGGTATGACATTTTCATGTAATTACTCTACATTTAAATCCTTCCGCTGACTGCCTTTTAGCTCAAATTGTCACAGAAGAAGGGCCAGTAATTATTTTATGAAACAGCTGAGCCGAACAGTCTACCAGATTTCCTAAACCATGTTTATGTTAATACACAGCGGAGTCCAGCAAGCAACTGACTGCGTTATGCGTATTAGCAATATAAGTGAGGGGACAAGAAGTCAGTCAGTCACGGGACTCCAGCGGGAAAAATAATGACTTTACAAGAAAATGTCATCTATACTTTTTTGTTAGTTGTGTACCGATAACGTAGAATCCAAGAGGAAATTTTAATCCATCAATTATTATGTTGTGTACAGTAATTTTTATCCGTTTTCTGTGACTGACTGACCATAACTTACAGTTAACAACTATAGGACACATTTAAGGTATATAGAATATTAGAATCCAATTAATATTGTTTAATTTACGACCAAGGAGGACCAAAGTATGGTTTAACAAAAGATTTTGTGAAATAAAACTAATTCATACGACCAAATCATTAAACAAGAAATTGGTAAAATTTTGCGTATTTTTTCAGGTTTGGAATATGACAAGTTCTACCGCTATTATTAGATGAAAATAATGCACATTTGAAACATTTTCTTATAGAATTATAAAATTTGATATTTACAGATATATATTACATCAACAAAATTATTCCTGCGTCAGTTTCAAAATTTTCACCTCGGTTTGACATTTTAATGGAATCGCTCTTTATTGCTGTTTTCTTCCAGTCTCAATTTCTTAGTGTTACTCAATAGAAAGCGAGTGTTGGTCCTTAGTAATATTATGCAACTGGTTATCTGTGATATGAACTGGAATCAGGTGGGTGATGATAGGCACCTTGTGGGTCTTTAGTGAATGCGACATTGACTCTGCTTTTACATATGACATGGAATTAATTAGCCTGTATTATCAACTATGTATTATCAACTATGTATTATCAACTATGTATTATCAACTATGTATTATCAACTATGTATTATATTTAAAATTGTGCACTGTATGAACAACATTGTGACATACCGTGTGTAAACAGCTCAGAAGTTTCAATTAAAATCGAGGTTTAAAAAACTTATAAATAATAGAATGTAATTTCAGTTGTACCTGTAGTGAATGAAAAATGCCGGAACTAGTCATCCGGGATTGACTTTAAGCCGTAGGTCCCGAATCCGAAGATTTTGAGGCTCATTAAACAAAATCAACCCTAAATCACAGCTTCTGAGCAAAATTTAATGTGCCTTTCCCATACAAGTAATAAGTTACTACTAGGCGTCTCCTAGAGGCTATGAGCTAACCACTTGTAACTCGCTGAGAAGTATAAGGAAAAATACTTAACTAAATTGGCTTGATTAAGTAACTCTCGCAAGGTAGGATGTTTCACCAGTGAAGATCGATCGTTTGCGTGAAAGTGTTGGAGGGTGAGTAGGAGAAAATATTTAAAGGATTAAGACTTATGTATGTTTCAGAATTATGTCGACTGTCTCATTGCGGGAATAAATTAAATGCAATTTAGACTTAAGCCCATGCCGTACAGATATTGTTTCAGAGAGAGCAAAATAAATACAATGACTCATGGAAATATACATTTCATTAGGACAGTACTGTTCTTGATATTACTGTAAAATCTTCTTCTTCTTCCTTCCATGTGATAGACCTAGTGATCTGTTACGGTCTCAATCCAACGTTTGAAGGGTCTGCCCAAAAATCTCTTGCATTTCCTGTAAAATATATTGTTTAAAACAAACAGGCAAAATAATGTGGATCTTATACATACTTCGATCCTCCAAGCAGAGAGATTTTCCTAATATTGACATTCCAACTGGTAATTGTTTTGTAAAACCTCAGGTAAGCAAACCGCCTTCACTGGTGAAACAGAGTCTACCACCTTGCCTTACGTGAGGATGTACAGATAGGCCTATAGATATATAGATAGACCTATAGTGAATTCCGTGTATAGACAAATCAATAATTGCAACGGTGTTTTCCTAAAATCAGCGAAATCCGACCATTAGGAGTAGGGTTTACTAGAAAGTCGAAATTTAAAACTCACCCTAGCGGCCGCCATATTTCTTTTCTATCAACGAAACTGCATACATATGATTTTAATTAACATACATATACATATGGGGCACGCCGTAGCGTAGTGGTTAAGGCACCGCGCTACAAGCCGGAAGGTCCCGGTGGGGTCAGGATTTTTAAACAGACCCAAACCTTCTGGCGGCACTATGGCCCAGGGGTCGATTCTGCCTCTAACTAAAATGAGTACATGACGCTTGTTCTGGGGGTAAAGGCGGCCGTCACGCAGGGCTGACAACCCGGCTGACATCAAGTGCTGATTGTCCAGAAAAAGTGGGAGCCTTAACCTCCTACTACCTCAAGGGTCTCCTGAGACCTGTAGTGGGAATTCTTTACTACTACTTACATATAGTCTACATATGATTTCAATTTATAAAAGAAATATGCAAGGCGTTTATTTCGTCATCATCGCCATCGCCATCTTCCTTCACGAATTAGATTTTGTAGACCTGTTTCGGCCCCATCTAGCAGTCTTTTAAGAGGTCTTCCTGGTTGACGATGTCCTTTGGGCTTAGGGCCTACATTGCATCATAATTTTTGGGATCCTTGAATTATCCATTCTTTTTACATGGTCTAGCCAGTTCAATTTATGTCTGTTGAGTTTTTCTTCTACTGATTCTACTTCTAATTTTTCTAAAATTTCTTCATTCTTTTTTCGATGTAAAATACGTAGTGTATCCTGCTGTCCTGAAACATTTCATTTCCGTAGCTCTACTTCTGCTCCTGTCTCTTTTTCTCAATGTCCAAATATCACTTCCGTATAAAAGGGAGGGTAATGCCAAAGAATTTTATATATTTATTATTGTGGATTTTTGTACTAATTTAGCTTTTTGATGTAACTTATTATTTATTATTCCAAAGATTTGTGTAAATTTGGTAATTTTCTTGTTCACATCCTTTTCATTTTGATAACATTTTTCACAATCTAAATAGTTCATTATGTAAGCCACATAAACCCGATCATAAATTCAACTTTCTGAGAAATTTGTTTAGTTTACTCAGTTGCTGCGAGACGGACTTTTAAAATTGACAAAGATTGATGCCTAATTTTATTATAATTGTAGTTACAAGTTGTGTTTGATAATGTGTAATACTTTATGTAATAACTAGCTAATACCCGGCGTGCTATCTTACGCCTAAATAAATGAAACGTGTTTTTATTTTTAGTCGAGTAGGTAAAAAGAAAAATAATTGTAAATGTAATATCGTAATTATTTCCACACTCCGTGTTGATTATCTGGCGTTGCCCGGGAATTACTCATCCCCATCTTGTTGGCATCAATGAGATGAGAGATAAAAATGGTTATTGCGAATTGTCCATAAAAGCTAGACACATGCTGTCGCGGATTTTTTGTAGCATTTTTTGAGATATTCAATTCTGTGAAGATTAATTTGGTGTGTTTTATGGTTTAGGCAGCGTAAGCCATTTAAGCATCCAAAAATCTACTTTTTTTAGTGCATCGATGCGTTTTTCGTTTAATGACAATGATAAATATGCGATTTATTCATCTTTATTCCGTAAATTCAGAACGCTGCCTGTGAAAGATACGGTCTAATATCTTAAACTACGGTAATTTAAGATTTTACAGTGCAAGACAGATGTCAAACGCAAAATATTTGTTAAACGAACCTGTATTTCGCAAAATGGGTGTGCAGTGAGGCCGAAAGAACATTCCAGATACAGGTAGAAACTCTACTTCACCCGGCGGCAGGAATCATCACTTATTGTTAATTCGCTTATCGGGAATTCAATAAAGTGGAAACTAATTTATTTCTCTCTCTATCTTTCCGCCTTATGAACATTTTATTTGATGAATTATGTAGAAATATCCTTCTGTTTCCGCGTTGGGCAGATTGCGTTTTATACAAAATAAATACACGTAAAATTACTATTATTTTGCTGGGACCAATAAACTTGTTCACATTGGGCAGATTTTCGCATTATTCACGTTCCGGATTAAACAAGTTTTATTGTATGTTCAAATTTTAATAACTTCTTTCGCTGAGAGTAATTATTTTTATAAACTGTCGTTATTCATGTCAACTTGTTGATGAAATATTTACTATAGAATTAATTGTAATTTGCCCTACTGCAATATTGGATGTCCTTATTTATGCTTAAATTAATGTGCTCACTCTTCTCTGAGCGATATTGCACATTTCTGCGTATTTTTCGTAATTTTGTTAGATTGTCCTTTACTTACCTGGACCAGAACGTCGTAAGTTCGACGAGACCTGTGAACAAAAGAACAACAATATACTACTACTATTAATAATAAGTAATTCACTCACTGGCACTATAGAATTCGTAGATTCATAGCCGCGCGGATATAAGATTTCCATACATCCATATCCTGAGCAATTATTTTCCAATCATCCCCTATATAATCTGCTTACCTCAAATCATGTTTAATGTTATTCTCCCACCTCATTCTTGGTTTACCAACTGGGCGCATTCCCTCTGGTTTTCCTATAAGTCATTTCCATGCCTTTCTTTCATTCCCCATTCATGCCATTTGTGCTGCCCATCGCAATCTACGTGTGTTAACTGCTTTCAATATATCTGGTTTCTCATAAAGATCCTGTAGCTCACTGTTTAATAGTTCTCTCCATTCGCCTCTCAGTTCATCTTTTTTTTTATCTAAAAAATAATCCTAAGAACTTTATTTTCAAATACTCGTAATTTTTCTCTTCCCTTAAAGTAAGAGTCCATGTTTACTATTACTACAACTAGTAGTGCTTCTACTACAACTACAACAACAACTACTACCACTGCAACCACTAATAATACTGCTTCCTCCATTCGTGCCACATATACTGTCCATCGCAGTCTACGAGACTTAACTGTTCTTATTATATCTGGCTTCTTTTAAAGACCATGTATATCACTGTTATGTAGTCTTCTCCATTCACCTGTCTGTTCACCTCTCTTTGGTCCAAACATTTTTCCTAAGAACTTCATTCTCAAATACTAGTAATCTTCTTTCCTCCCTTAAAGTAAGAGTCCATGTTTCGATTCTATACAATATAACTGGGAGAATAACAGTTTTTCATATTTTCAGTTTAACATTTTTTTAAAGGAGCTGCGAAGACTACATTCCTTGTAATGGACTATTTAACTCATGCCACAAATACTAGTCAATGACCAATCACGTTTCAATGAATGTTGTTTTACAACCAATGACAGTCGTGTTTCACCTCGCTCTTTATCGATTTCTCTTTATCAGCTCCGCTTTTGTGATAAAGAAAGCTCCTCCTTTTTAATGTTCTGAACTGGTCAAAGCTTTATTTTTCTCCAACAAATACATTGAATATAGCAAATAATGAAAAGATTCTTTGATTTTACTGAGTTGTTTACTAAAAAAAATAAATGAATAACCCGTAATGTTGATTATGATATATAGTTTGATGTGTTTCATTATTTCTCCACTTGGGTGCACTCTTACAATATTGCGATCATATTTAGCAATAAATAATATGATCAAGCAGCAGTGAATGAACATAACCTCACATTTCTGATTTGTTTTCAAACATCGCCGTTTACATTAAATATATAAATATTTTAAAATAACTATAGTTAAATAATGATTTGTGAGTAAACAGCTTAATTTTATTCGTTAAATAGTCCTAACAAATGCCACTCTTGATTTCCAAATTCTCTAGATAAATTCACTCCTCACTTCGTGAGTCGTGAATTTATCGATAATTTGGAAATCACTCGTGGCATTACTTATGATAATAGCATGCATTTCTATAACTGAGCCTATGTTTAAACTATGTCCATCTCATTCTTATTTGTAATTATTGTTCCTAGGTATTTGAATTCAGCCACTTATTCAAAATATTCCTCACTCGTCATTAACTGTCCATCTCCGATAAGTAATATATATATATATATATATATATATAGTACCATTGTTGATTACTTCCAGTCCCAATTTCTTAGTGTTACTGAATAGAGTGTGCGTCTTGGCCCTTAGTATCTCCTCAATGTCGCCCAATGATATTACAACATTAACATAAACTAATAGATTATTAAAAACATTGGATTTTAGGCCTTCTTCATCCTCTAAATATTTTGTGGCATGCTCTAGTACAAAAGTGAATAGTAGAGGAAATAGTGCATTTGCTTGCTTTAACCCATTGTGAATTAAAAATAAATATTGGAAAACTTTTAGAATACACGCGCCCTACTCATTTTGCAATTTAGACACATTCGTATGAATCTAACTAACTTTCTAAGAATTCCGAACTCTAGCAGGAGTTTTTCCTGGTGAGTTGAAGAGAAGGCCACATGACCTTTACTCGACCAGGCTAAATAAATCTATTCTATTCTATTCTATATAACTTCTGTCTCTTAATTGAATCGATTGCTTTTTTTTAGTCTACATGTAGATGATGTAGAGCATCATTATAGAGGAACTTCGGGTAATTTGGACCCCTGTTTTGAATTTGTTGTTTTTCTTCTTTAAACTAAGGGATTTGAATTTTTTTTAACTACAGTGATTATCGTTAGTGTTGTAACTATGAAATAGCATCGTTATTTTATTCAAATATGGAAACATCTTCATAATTTATAAACTTTTTACAATACTAGAAAGGTCCACTTTAACCTCCATATTTGGATAAACTGGACCCAGGAGTCCACCTTAGCTTTTAGTCTATTTTTAAGTTTATTTGCTCTATTAATTTATACAGACAGACACAGATTAATCGGAAAATATTTATGACTGATCATTATTAAAAGCGTTTATATTAATTTAATATTTTGAAAAATGATTATTGTTGATTATAACTTTCACACGTCATTCTACTGCAGAAAGCGACGGTCTTTGGGTTTAGTAAAATTATAAGGATATTAAATAAAATTAATTAAGTGAATGGTTTTTACAGATATCATCCTCATTGATAAAATATACACATTCGTGTAAAGTGGAACCAGAGGGTCCACATTAACCGAATTCATTTGTTATATTCAATTATTTTATACAGCCACCATGTCACATAATATCAAACCGAACCCGTCAGTATATAAAAACAGCATCTACATAATATAATATATTTAGGAGTTTTTTTGAACATTTGTAATATTCAACAGCAGAAATTAAGAATTGATTCTTAGCTTGAAAAACTTTTAAAGTAATCATTTTCATAAATATCACAAATAAACCATTCTTCGCACAAAGAATAACATAAACTGGGCTTGAACCCGTCAAAGTTGATGAGGGGATGAAGTTAATTTTTTCTGTTCGGGGGCAGCACTAATTAAAGAAGATATTAACAGGGTCCACTCAAACAGAATGGTCCACATTACCCTAAGTTCCCTATATTCCCATTTATTTTCTAAAATCTTATCTGTTGTAGACTTGTTTCTTCTAAATCCACATTGATGGTCTCCTAGAATGCCATTACTATAGGAAGTAAGTCTGCGTATTATTATTTTTAATATTTTTGTACGAATATGAATGTAATGATATAATAATAATAATAATAATAATAATAATAATAATAATAATAATAATAATAATTATACACCCCTTTTCAAGAAAGGAGACAAGAGAACAATTGACAACTATAGGGGAATCAGTTTGTTAAATACATGCTACAAAATTTATGCAAACATGTTAAATGAAAAATTGAAACGTTGCGTTGCAGCGAAAAATTCCTTATGGAATGTCAAAATGGATTTAGGAAAGGACGATTTTTAATTGATTCAGCATTTTCTCTTAAACTATTGATTGAAAAAAGAGAATTCTACTTAGAAACACATTTTGCTTTCATAGATTTTGAAAAAGCATTCGACACAGTCAAGATACCAACACATTTCAATATATTGGAAGACGGAAATATACAAAATATACTTCTGCAGAACATACAAAATATTTACAAAGACATCACTATAAAAAATAATTTATATAACAGATTTTCTTAAGATGGAATTATAAATCGTGGTGTGAGACAAGGTTGCCCCCTATCCCCAACACTCTTTGCGATCTATATCAAATAAGTAATATGTTATTGGAACAAGAAATATAAATTTGGAATAAGAATATCAGAAAATACAACATAAAACACATTATTGTTTGCAGATGACCTAATAATTATTGCAAATTCAGAAGATAATCTGCAGAAAGGTTGTATGAACTTAACAAAATTACAGATGAATAAGGATTGAAGATATCTACAGAGAAAACAAAAAATTAGGGCATTTCAAGGTGTAAATCCTGTCAGAAGTAAAATTGTACTTGACAATAAAATGTTGGAGTATGTGAATAATTTTACATATCTAGGAAGAAATATTTCATAAGAAGAAGAAAAGGATGTAAATGCAAAAATATAAACATTTATAAGGATTTTAGGGTTAATAAATCCAATCTTGAAGCCACAGTTAGTCCAAAAACATTCAAGTCTTAAAGTGTATAAAACACTGGCTCTTTCAACTCTTTTGTATGGTAGCGAAGTATGGACATTGAAACAGAAGGATATACAGAGACTTAGAACTGCTGAAATGAGATACCATCGGAGGACCGCAGGATACACACTACTAGATCACAAAAAAAAATGAAGACATCTGAGAAGAATTACACAGGGAACCTTTAGAAAACAAATTTTCTGTTTATAGGTCAAGATGGATGCAACATATTCATCGAATGGAAGATAACAGGATACCAAAAAAGAAAATGTTAAGCTATCAACTTGCTGTAAGAAGTAGACCAGGACGTCCACTTAAAAGACTTTTGGATGGTGTTTTTCTTGAGGCCGAAATAGGTCAACTTATGGCCTAAATTCGTGATGATGATGATGGTATTAATAATAATAATAATAATAATAATAATAATATTAATAATTCCGTTGTGCTGACTCATGTGGTATCATGCCTGTTTCCTGACTAACGAATCCGGTTTCGATACTTTTGGGGTTGACAATTTTAATTGTAAAATTAAATTAATTTAATTAATTATAATATTTCCAATAGGCCTACCGGGGACAGGAGGGGTAGTGGTGTAAAATGTTTAAACGCTAGATTTTGCACCAAATCCCTATATTAAATTGTAAATCTACCTCTGTGTTTGTGTTGAGATGGCATGTGATACTTTGTGCTGATAGCAATTCTCCCATCGGGTGGAGGGTTCCGTAGGTGATTTTCGACAGGTGTAGGCTACGTGTCGACAAAGGGTGTTTCACCTTCACCCTTCTCTCCATAATAATATTTTATACAATACATATTACAATACACCAACACATAAAAATATTATGTTCATTGTACATTTTTCTCTGTGCACAATACAATATTATAGGCCTATCTATGCAAGGTGGTCAGCTGAAATGGTGCGTAAATTGAAAATAGACCACATTAACGCCATCTATCGCCCTGCACGGAACCCGAGTGCAGTCAATGGCTTTAAACACATACACACAATTATTATAAATTTGATAGTATTAATAATAATAATAATAATAATAATAATAATAATAATAATAATAATAATAATAATAATAGTAACTTCATTGAAATTGGCAGAATTAAGGCCTTAAAGCCTTGTCTACCACTGAACGGGGTTAGATAATGTTTAAAATAATTGATGGGGTCAGAATAAGAGTGGACCAAGCCCAAGAATTGAAAATCCTAGTTACATGTGAATTTGAGTTCAAAATACTAATAATTATTCGGAGCAAAGATGAACCAAGTATTGTATTTGCTCTTTTTCACTGCAAAAAAGAAAATGTAATCCTTCTTTTGCAATTAATTGTATTACTTTAACTTTGTATCAGTTTTTCTCAAAATATAAGATATGAAGTTGGTCCACTTTTGCTCTGTAATTCTCAATTAGTCTTATAATTAAGTTGCAATAAAATAAAATTATTATGTAGAATGGCTACAATATAATTACTATATATAAAATATGTGCTGATTTATTCAGAATTTATCGAAAAAAGATAAATGTAGGCCTACACTCCATGGCGCGACAGGGCTAGATGGCCCTTGGCCTATCAGCCGGCTGCTGGCCTAACGTTCACATGTTTAATCACAAAGGTGGACGATCACACAACCAGTATATGGGTGATATGTGGTTAGAATATCTCAGCCGTTACAGCTGGTTTTCTCAACATGGAGCCGCTACTTAGTGTAGCTGCCTAAATTCCTCACGATGCTGGGTGGGCACCTGTCCCATACTGGCCGAAATTCCATGAGAAAATTTCTTCCCCCAGGGGGACTCGAACCAGCGCAAGTCCTGTAGCTCTACCAAGGCATCATGCCTTAAACTACTCGACTACAAAAGTTAAATGTAGATAAAGTAATATATTTAAATGAAAATAAAATTACTAATTGCACAGGATACAATTGTTTGATTGAAGGAGAAAAATGAATTATCCAAAAACGAGTAAATGTAGCATCATTATTCATTAGTATATATTATACTTCCAGGTCAAAAACGAGTTTCCAGTAAATTTTATAATTGTTTCAAGACTAGCAAAAAACCTAAGGCAAATTTGTTGATATTTTGAATTCAAATTCACATATAACTAGGATTTTTTATTTATGGACTGGTCCACTTTTGCTCTGAACCCCTCAATTATTTAAAATGTTATCTAACCTCTTTCAGTGTTAGAAAATGCCTTAATGCCCTAATTCTACCGAGTTAAATGAAGTTACTGTTATTATTATTATTATTATTATTATTATTATTATTATTATTATTATTATTATTATTATTAGTACTATTTCACAAGGAGAGCAGGAAGATGTTCAAAATTAGAAGAAATATGAAATACTGTCATACGAGACAAAATTAATATTAGATATTCAACAGTAAATTAGGTTATAGGCTATAAAATACAAGCAATTAATTGGTTTGGGCATGTACGACGAATGCAAGAAGAAAGGTTACCCAGAAAAACATTGGAATGGTGTCCACCTGGAAGAAGAAGGAAAGGAAGACCTCGAAACTCGTGGATGCAGGAAATAAGAACTGGAATAAGAACAAGAGGACTGGAGGGCATGGAGTGAAAACATAGAGACGATTGTAGAAGGAAAATAAACCTTTAGACACAGAAATATGTGTAAACATTAAAAATCTGTATATAAATAAAAAAAAATTACTATTATTACTATTCTTTTTTATGTGTATGTGTTATAATGCCAACGACTGCACTCTTTTTGTGCTTCGGATTCCGTGCTGGGTGATAGATGGTGTTAATGTGATCTATTTTCAATTTACGCACCACTTCAGCAGATCACGTTTCGTAGATGACGTATTCTTGTACTGTGGACAGGGAAGAATGCAGAATGAATATGTACTTATACGTTGGCGTATCAAAATGTGTATTGTATAATGAATTATTGGGATGAGAAGGGAGAAGGTGAAACACCCTTCGCCGGCACGTGACCAACTCCTGTCGAAAAGCACCAAGGTACCTCCTCACCCGATGAACGAATTGCTATCAACAGTATCATATGCCTTGTCATCGCATATACATCGGTGGATTTGCAATTTAATATAGGAATTTGGTGCAAAAATAGCGTATAACCGCCCCTCCTGGTCCCGATGTTATAAACTGATGTTATAAATTAAAAACTCCAAGCGCGACACGACTAGAAGGCCCTTAACCTACCAGCCGGCTGCAGGCCTCATGTCCACATGTGTTAATCACAGAGGTAGACGATCATAAGCCAGTGTAGGGTTGACATGTGGTCAGCACGTCGGGTCCCCCAGCCGTTATAGCGGGTCTTCTCAACCTGGAGTCGCTACTTATTGTAGCTACCCAAATGCCTCACGATACTGGGTGGACACCGGTCCCATACTGGCCGAAATTCCATGAGAAAATTTCTTCCCACATGGGGACTCGAACCAGCGCAAGTCCCGTAGCTCTGCGCCAAGGCTTCTTGCCTTAACCATTCGGCTACGGCGCGGAACTGTTATAAATTAAATTATTTTTCTTCTTCGGTTTTCTCCCATTTATAGGTTTGCTGTCTTCAGTTTTCATTTATTTCTATCATTCCAATCTCCTTTTTCCAAATTCCTATCATCCATTGTTTCCAAATTCCTATCATCCATTGTTTCCAAATTCCTATCATCTATTGTAGTTCTGACGAAAGTTTTCCATTTCCATCGTGGTCTGTCACGTTTATTTCTTCGAGGGGTGACCATTGGTATATATTTTTGGCCATCTTTCATTTTCCATTCTTTGTACATGACCATACCATTTAAGAGTTTGATATTCAATCCTCTTAACAGATGTGGTGACATTCATTTCTCTCCAATGGAATTAATTTACGTTTTATCCTGCCTTGATTAATTAGATTAATTTAATTAATTGTACAATTAAAATTGACGACCATAAACAAATTTAAAAATCCCTACTATGAAGAGTTTTGAATGTGTTATGCAAGCTGATAGCAGAGGGCAAATTCACATGTGCACACAGTAGTTAATGATTACTGGGCATGAGATGGTATTGAGGAAAATGAGAGGGAGAGGACTATTTACCTCATGCCCCAAATGGGAGTCAATAGCCAATCATGTTTCAATGAATTTTGTTTTACAACCAATAACAGTCGTGTTTCACCTAGCTCTTTATCGAATTCTTTTTACCAGCTCTTGCTTTTGTGAAAAATAAAGCTCCTCCTTTTTAATATTTTGAACAAATCAGAGCGTTATTTTGCAGTGACTGACTCTCCAACAAATACATTGAATATAGCAAATAATGAACAGATTCCTTCGAACTACACATTTGATAATTGTATGTTCAGTAATTGTGTTTTTAAATAATGATTTTACTGAGTTGTTTACTAAAAATATATTAATAATCTATAATTTTGGTTATAATATACAGTTTGACGTGTTCATTTTTCCTCCACTCTTACAATATTGCGGTCCATTGGGTTATAGCTGATTGCAATCCTATTTGGCAATAAATAATATGATCAAGTTGCAGTGAATAAACAAATAAAACATAACCACACATTTCTGATGTTTTCAAACATCGCCGTTTACATTAAATATATAAATCATAATTTCTGAGTAAACAGCTTAATTTTATTCGTTAAATAATCCTAAGAAATCCCACTCGTCACTTCGTGACTCGTGAATTTATCGATGATTTGGAAATCACTGGTGACATTACTTATGATAATAATTATTGACGTTAATGATGAATCAGAAAGTGAGAATGATGATGATATTGAAAGTTCAAGTAGTAAAACTTCTAGTGAATGTGATTCCACATCAATATTAAATGCAGAAGAAGCAATGGAGTTTCGAAGAGTTGATACCAGATTGATGCATACGTGATGCACCAGTTGTCATGATGAGGCGAGTGCACCATGTGTTGATATTTTTTTTTTGCTTAACTTGCCAAAGTAATATGTTAGCTAAAACTAAGTAAATTTGGGAATGAGGGATCATAAATTGTTACCCATACCATAAGGCACCTATCTTTACATTACTGGGAAATATGGTATACACATTTAGTACGCAATTTATACATTAAAAAAGTTAGTTTTCAACAATTTTGCTTTCCATATACACTGCTCAAAAATTAGGGGATATTGTAGAATAACCTATTAAGACTATGTTTTTAGGAACAGTATTAGATGCAATCACTTTATATTACTCCAAAAGAATGTAAACGAGAGTTTGAAGTCATTACGTAACCTCTGTACCACACCAGATGTCAAAGAGATCCTGATTAGGAATATGGCAAACAAACAAAGCAACATTAACATGGGTGAAAATGTTTCTTTAGTATGGTGTATGGTCTCCTCGAACGGCCAGCACTGCCTCACACCTGTGTGGCATTGATGCAATGAGGTTAGCAATGAGTTCTTGGGGGATACGTGGCCACTCTTCCATAAGAGCAATGTGCAGCTCTGGAACAGTTGTGGGAGGTGCTGGTCTGCCTGCAATGCGCCTGCCTAATGCATCACACACATGCTCAATCGGATTTAAGTCCGGGGAGGAAGCTGGCCATTGCATACGCTCGATACCCTCCACTTCCAGCATGTCGTCCACCAAGGGTGTGCATTATCGTCCATAAAAAGAAAAGAATCACCTATGGCACCAGCATACGGCACGACAAAAGGTCGGAGAATCTCGTCTCTATACCTTACCGCAGTCAAAGTACCACCTTGGATAACGTAGAGGTCGTACGTCCACCACTACTGACTCCTGCCCACACCATCAATACACCGCCCACGATATGGGGATCTTTCACGTACAAAAGCGGATTGTTTCGTGTCCCTTTTTCCCTCCAGAATAATACACGCCGACTATCACATTCCAATGAATCGCGACTCATCAGAAAAAGAACTGATCTCCATTCGGCATGCCTCCACCCACGATGTTCCTCTCCGCCCAGTTTTCTGCGATCTCTACAGTGTTGTGGAGTTAACATGGTACACACCATGTGCCTACGGGCATAAAGACCACTTCCATGCAGTCGATTAGGGACAGTTTGAGTTGACACCTGCGTCCTGTTGCTGTTTGAAGTGTATTTCGCAGTTGAGTTGCATTCAGCTGTCTATTTCCGACGGGCTGTAACAAGAGGTAATGGTCATCCCTTGCTGTTGTTGCCCGTGGTCGACCTTGTCCGGCTCTTCTTTGAACAGTATCTGTTCTTTGAAAACGATTCCAAAGTCTGAAAATCACGCTTTGAGACACCCCAATGGCTTGTGCCACCTATTGTTGTGTCTGTCCAGCTTCCATCCTTCCTATGGCCCTCGAAGCCATTGGTTCAGTTAAATCACGTTGTCGAGGCATTACTGTCCCTAAGGCAAGTCATTCACTAACTGAAAACTGGACTGGATTTGAAAACAGCATCAAAACATTCACCCCCACACCACCCTTTCACATCAACAGTACAGACACTGCCCTCTGGTGTGGTACCGAGGTTACGTAACAACTTCAAACTCTTGTTTACATTATCTTGGAGTAATAGAAAGTGATTGCATCTAATACTATTCCAAAAAACATAGTCTTAATAGGTTATTCTACAATATCCCCTAATTTTTTTGAGCAGTGTATTTTGCGTCCATTACTGCTTTGTTGATTAGAACGCTACAGTGTAATAAATATTTATACATAGGAATGTATAGGACTCAATGGGAGTACATATCTTATTGAATAAAATGATCACGATTCCATTTAAAGATCAAAGCTGTCCTGAGTTCCCTTAATTAACTGGACTACAAAATAAATAAATATGTTTGTATATATATGACATGATAAGAAAAATAAATGCCTGGACGGGATTTGAACCCGGACCTCTAGGTTCGTACCCCAGCGTGCCATCCATTAGACCACCGGGAAAATACAATACAAACATATATCTTTCTTTTATATATATATAGGCTATATATATATATATATATATATATATATATATATTCTCCATTATTACTACATGTAGCGAGAACTCGGTCTTCACTGCCATGTGGTAGCTGACTATAACAAGTGAGCAAATAAAAAGATAATATTTTTACTATAGCAGTGACGCTTTATCGATGTTATAATTAAAATTTTGACATTGAGCAATGTAAGCTTAATATGACATGAAAAGAAAAATAAATGCCTGGACGGAATTTGAACCCGGACCTATATAAAAAAGATAAATGTTTGTATTGGATTTGCCCGGTGGTGTACTGGATAGCACGCTGGGGTACCAATCCAGAGGTCCGGGTTCAAATCCCGTCCAGGCATTTATTTTTCTTATCATGTCATATTGAGCTTGCATTGCTCAATGTCAAAAATTTAATTATAACACACACACACGCATATATATATATATATATATATATATATATATATATATATATATATATATATATATATTGTGGAAAACAACGTGAAGCTACCACACCTATAATTCCCTAATAAAGCGGCAAAGCATAGCATGCAAATGTTATGATTGCAATAAAAGACCTGCCCTAGGGCAGAACACTGTAAATAAAAAAAATGTATATATATATGCAGCAAGAACTCCTCAACAAAGTTATTTTTTTTAAACAAGTTTTCGTTTGAAACCAGAGAAAAAAAAGTATTTTGGACGAGATAGATAAATAGAATTTCCTATATGTACAAAGTGGGATAGAACTCTACCGACAAACTTTCATAAGTTGTTCAGGAATATGGCTGTGTGTTTTGATATAAGGAACACGTGGTTTCTGGCTACTTATTACAGACTACTGGGTTGTTGATGTGTTGGATATGTAACATATCCATTGGATCGTGATAGGAAGGGCTTTGATAGATTAAAATAAAGTTGATGAAATAATCATCATAAGTAATGCCATGAGTGATTTCCAAATTATCGATAAATTCACGACTCACGAAGTGAGGAGTGAATTTATCTAGAGAATTTGGAAATCAAAGAGTGGCATTTGTTAGGACTATTTAACGAATAAAATTAAGCTGTTTACTCACAAATCATTATTTAACTATAGTTATTTTAAAATATTTATATATTTAATGTAAACGGCGATGTTTGAAAACAAATGAGAAACGATAGGTACGCTTCTACTGCTTCTTTTGTTTATCACTGCAACCAGATCATACTATTTATTGCCAAAGGAACGCAATATTGTAAGAATGCTCTCTAGTGGAGAAAAAAATGAAACACATCAATCTGTATATTAATTCATTTTTGATGTCGTATGATGTGTAAATATGACAATTATATTTTTCTCGATTATTACCTGGGAAAAAATACATTTAAGAAAGTGCAAACAGTGGTTTCTTTTTTTTGGTGGTATAATCAATTGCTGTACAAATGTTGACATGTAAGCACTATTATATACAATCTGGTAGCCCGTATTTGTTATAGGCTCAGTCACTGCAAAATAACGGTCAGACCTGTTCAGAATATTAAAAAGGAGGAGCTTTGTTTAATATATGATAATCCTAACACTGATAAATATTTCGTGAAACACGACTCTGATTGGTTGTAAAACAGGAATCATTGAAACGTGATTGGTCATTGACTCCCATTTGGGGCATGAGTTAAATAGTCAGATTAAATAATTATTAACAATCAGAACCCATCTGTCACAGTCTAGGCCAAAAATAAATAAGCGATAACATGCTACGTGTCACAATTTAACAACACACTATTCTGTAATTAGTCGCCGAAAACCATGGGTTACTTATATAAAAATACTCAGCCAACATCCTTGAACGACCTATGAAAATCTGTAGGTGGATTTCCATTCCCCTGTACGTAATATATGTGTGTATGTGTGTGTGTGTGTGTGTGTGTGTGTGTGCTCGCGCGCGTCTATAGATATATATATATATATATATATATATATAGAGAGAGAGAGAGAGAGAGAGAGAGAGAGAGAGAGAGAGAGAGCTAGAGCTAGAGAGAGAGAGATAGGTGATTCAGAATTCCTATTACACCGTTCTGGGGGTTGTAAAGTTTACTTAGCGTGTTAAGTTTCTGTGAGTAACCTAAGAGAGGAATGCACTCTTGTACTGCTACAACGATGACAAGTACGAATCAAATCTCCAACTTCACCAAGGTCAATGAGCTAAGAAGTTGTCCGCCTCGACCATTCCACCTTTTCTCAATGTTCAGGCGAGATTCTGTAAAAAGTGTGATAGAACAACGCATTTGCTCAAAATTGTGTTCCGGAATATCTTCCAAGAACTCCACCAGTAATTTTTGGAGGAAAGACTAGTACCTGGAACTTATTAGGTGATTATATTGTAAACAGAATATACACGGCATCAAGTGACTTCAGACGTCGTCCTTCGTCAATGTGGGTGCTCTATTTTGGAATGTGAGATTTTAAATCTTGATAATTATCTTTGTAAAACCAAAATACTGAATTTACGAACATGAGTTCTTAATTAAAACTCTATGTACTAAGTCCCCTCTACAAATCTCAGAAGTGTTTATAAACGTAACCGCCAACACCACCATCATCATCATATATACCATCATCCCAGTATTGATCTCGTCCTCTCTTAAGATTCTCCTTCACACCAATATATGCTTTGTTGCATTCCACTAATTTTTATTTCTTAACACTAGAGTTAGTAGAAACATGAAGAAATCTTTGAATATGCAGAAGAGATTTCCAGTATATGAAAAATATGAAATCATAGTGAGTGAATATAGAAAAAATAAATACATATATTTTTTTCTCTGTTATCATTAAATTGTTATACTGGAAGGTAAATAATGAGCTTTCGAATAAAAACATGATTAATAAATTTTGCATATTATAAATTTATAGGCTAGTAGAAGGAGATCATCAATGTGGATTTAGAACAAACATGTCTACAGCATATCAGATTTATATTATAAGACATGTTTTAGAAAATAAATGGGAATATAATGGTACTGTACATCAAATATATGTAGAGTTCAAAAAGGCATACGATTCAATTAAGAGGGAGAAGTTATATAGTATCCTGCTGTAGTTCGGAATTCCTAAAAAGTTAGACTTATACGAATGGGTCTAAATGATACAAAGAGTAGTGTGCGTGTGGCAAACAGTATTTGGATAATTTTGAAATTGACAATGAGTTAAAGCAAGGAGATACACTATTCAACTTTTTAGGCTACTAGAGCATGCCATCAATTTTTTTGGAAAATGAATAAGGCATACAACTCAATGGTATTGATAGGCTGTTAGTTTATGCTGATTATATATTATTATTGGGCGATAGCGAGGAGATACTCAGGGCCAACACGCACTCTCTATTGAATAACACTAAAAAATTGGAACTGGAAGTAAACATCAATGAAACTAAATATATGTTCACACAAGGAATTGCATTATATAATTAAAATGGACAACTGATGACAAGGAGGGAAATTTAAAGAAGTGGCTGAATTCAAATATCCAGTTACAATAAATACAAATAGGAATGAGATGAACAAAGAAATTAAACATAGTCTCTAATCTGGAAATGCATGCTATTATATATTACAAGGTCCTCTTGTCGTCCCAGCTCCATTTAAAAAACGTTAAAATGAAAATATATAAAACTGTTGTTCTCCCAGTTATACTATATGGATGCGAAACATGGACTCTTACTTTGAGGGAGGAAGGAAGATTACGAGTATTTGAGAATAAAGTCTTAGGAAAATGTTTGGGCCAAAAGAGATGAAGAAACAGGTAAATGGAAAAAAACTACATAATAGTGAGCTATATGGTATAGGCCTATATAGGATATAATAAGTACAGTTAAGTCTCGTAGACTTCGATGGGCAGGACATGTGGCACGAATGGGGAATGAAAGAGATGCATGGAGGCTTCCTCTAGGAAAACCAGAGGAAAAGCTCCCAGTTGGTAGATCAAGAATGAGGTGGGAGAATAACATTATCCATGATTTGAGGGAGATAGATTGTACAGGGGATGATTGGAAAATGTTGGCTCAGGATAGGGATATATGGAGAGCTTATTTCCGCGCAGCAATAAACCTACGAATTCGATAGAGCCAGTGAGTTAGTAAGTTAATTATAGGCTAGTAGAATATTTAATTACTATTAGTTAATTAGCTTCAAGAATTTAAAGAAAAAGTGGTCGGTTCTCGGTTAATCTTTAATAATCATTCACATAAAAATTAATTGAAGATAAAACAGACTCACTCTGTAACTCGCTCTTAGAATAACCAACTCACTGGAACTAACGAACAAAATTTGATCGAAACCAGGTACTGGAAATACCCACCCTTCAATTTTTTATTAACTTCTTCCGGTTCTACCCTTCCCATACTTTTTCTTCAGAAGTAGGTTATGTTTTATATTCAGAAACTTATTTATAATTGTTAGAAAGTTGTGAAAAAACACACAGTACATTGCAAATATCTGTAAAACTATCGCTAGAAGTTAAACATGCACAAATATTAAAATTTTCTTGAAATATATAGATATCGTCAAATTTTATGAAATATGGCTTTGTTTTCTCAAGCGTTTAGATTCGTCAGTGTCTACAACGTAGTTTTCTGGTTCTCGCCTCATTATTCTTCATTGATGATAACACTGGTCAACATGATTTTTGTCTCATGAGTACCAAAAGTTGTACTTAATGCAGTTTTTTTATCGTGGTTTCAAATATGTAATCCAAATGTCTCCATCACCCACAGTTTTTATATCAATTTCAATTAATGGATTTAAATAATTACTTTTTTAATAAACATTTTTTCGTCTATTTGTCCATCTTGGCGCAGTGAGCGATGAGCACGGGCAACACTTTCATCAGGATATTTCAGCTATGGAAAAGATATATCAAGGCACATGGAATCCTAATATGCTGGCCGATTATTGTTGGACCATCAAGAGGGATGCTCTACAGGAGAAATATAGCAGAAAATCGTCATGTCTTACTTTCTAGGCGAGTCCGAATGTTCGAATATTGTGTAGTTACGAATATAGAAAATATTAAAGTGTTTGAAATTATAAATACCTGTCTCTCGGAAACCTTGCGTGATGGAGAAAAACCGATATCATATTCCAATTCGGGAGAAAAAATACTATCAGAATCACATATCTTTCTTTCTGAGACAAAGAAAAAAGTTTATTTTTTGTTGCTCAGTGTAATATGACATTTTATATTTCTGATGATAGACTATGGCCTTCTAGGCCTGTCGCGCCATGGAGATGGAGACTCACTCTACTTATTAACCATGTACTGTACAAAGAGTGGATTCACTTTTAGGTTCCAGTAATGCATTATTCAATCGTTCCCCAACCTGTTGTTCGCGAACCCCCAGGGGGTTCGCAAAATATTTCAAGGCATTCGCCAAAACTTTTCCGTAATGGCGGATTTCGAGGTTAGGCCTATTAATTTGTCCTTCATTTCTGCGACATTGTCATAATAATAATAATAATAATAATAATAATAATAATAATAATAATAATAATAATAATAATATTAATAATAATATATAATAATAATAATAATAATAATAATAATAATAATAATAATATTATTATCATCATCATCATTTTAAAATTAAATTAACCCTATAATGCCCCTTGTTACAAATGTGTAACATCGGTAATTTATCACATAATTTAAACAATAAATTAATATTTACCGCGAATCCCTGAGTGCAGTATGTTTTAACCGTTCAGGGTTAAGTTAATTTAAAGTTATTAAACCTTTTGCTTGGAATTACATTTTATGCATGTCTACTGTACGTATATTTAAAATTCAGTGGTTCACCCACCTCAGATCGTTGTGGAAGGGGTTCGCGAGTCAAAAAAGGTTGGGAACCGCTGTATTATTCCGGTACTATGAATTGAAAAGTGGGATGTTGAATGAAATTGAATATTTCAATCAGATGAGAAATAAACCTTGAGATAAGCATTATACAGGGTGTTTCAGAATAAGTATTAGAGACCTCTAAGGGTTGTACAGGGGAATTAGATAAAGTATTGATAAGGAACTCATGTCCGGAAATGTACAATTTCCACGTAAAGTAAGTTTGAAGATCGAAACACAATGGGCTGATATCGCGTGTCTTGTGTTTCAGTATTGGAGACTTCTAGGGGTTTTACTACACATATCGAGCCGGAAGAAGATCTTTTTTCACAAATTCTGGCGTCAGCAGAAATTATTGAGCACATACCAGGTCTTGTGGGGTTTGTGTATGAAAACATGCGTCGCAGATACATTTTGTGCAACGAACAACAGGGTAGCCATGTGGAACCACACTTGTAGTACAACCCCTAGAATTCTGTAATACTTATTCTGAAACAAAAACACACGATATCAGCCTAATGTGTTACGATCTTCAAACCTATTTTACATCGAAATGGGACATGAGTTCCTTTTCAAAACTTTACCTACTAAGTCACCTCTACAATCCCTAGAAGTCTGTAATACTTATTCTGAAACAAAAGACACACGATATCAGCCTACTGTGTTACGATCTTCAAATCTATTTTACATCGAAATGGGACATGAGTTCCTTTTCAAAACTTTACCTACTAAGTCACCTCTACAATCCCTAGAAGTCTGTAATATTTATTCTGAAACGCCCTGTATGCAATCTGTGCAGTTACCATTTAATTGCAATCTCCTAACGTGGTGACTCTTTTTGTCAAACGTACATATCATCCCTATCAATGAAAGCTGCCTGTCTTTCCTTTTGAATTGATTTTAATGGTATACGCTTTATAACAGGTATCATCTTAATAATCTGACAAGTAAACAATAGGCCTAAGTGTTCCATACTGAAACGTAGGCCATCACACTTTTGTGACTGCGTCTCTATTCTCTCTTGAGTTAAGAGAAAAAATAATCTTAAGTAATGCCACGAGTGATTTCCAATTTATCAAGAGGATTTGGAAATGGGAAAAATAATGTCTAATCCTATAAAAACCTCAAAGGGATTGAAACAAGGGTGCAGTCTATCACCAATTTTATTTAATATTTATGTAGAATTTATATTAACGAAATGGAAACAAAGCTGCAAAGGTATGGGGATCCCAATAGGCAACAAATTTTTGCTGACATTACAATTTGCCGATGATCAACTGGTTTTAGCGCAAGACAAATTTGATATGGAATTCATGATAAAAAGGTTGAAAAACAAATATGAATCATGGGGTCTCACAGTAAATTTACAAAAAAAAACAGAATATCTGGCAATAAATAGCAATGAAAGAGAAAATTTAATATTGGAAGAAGGAATTCAAATAAAGCAAGTGAAACAAACTAAATATTTGGGAATGATTATGGATAACATTGAAGGTATAGGCAAAGAGAACATAAAACATAGAATTGAATTGAGTAGCAAAATAATATCATCGTTAAATTCCATATGATGGGGATAAGCATATTTGGAAAGACACAAAAAAATATATTGGTAAAAAAACATTGGTGGAATCTGTTGCAATGTACGGAAGTGAGGTATGGACAATCAATAAGTACTACAAAAATAGACTAATAGCTCTAGAAATGGATTATTTACGCAGAAGTGCCAGAAAGTCTAAATTAGAACGTGTCACAAATAAGGAAATTAGAAACATAATGGAAGCAGAAGGAAGCATAATTGAAAGAATTGAGGAAAAGGAATTGAAGTGGTTAGGACATGTTTTAAGAATGGAAGATGAGCGATGGCCGAAGCAGCTATATGAATGGCATCCGAACAGAAAGAAGAAAAGAGGAAGACCAAGGTTAACATGGAAGGAAAACATGAAGACAGTAATGCAAGCTAGAGGGCTAAGCATCGAAGATGCCCAAGACCGTAGGCTTTGGAGGTTTGGCACGGGAAGACGGCAGCAGCTGTAAAAACCCGAAGATAGATCGAGATTTGGAAATCAAGAGTGGCATTTGTTAGGACTATTTAACGAATAAAATTATGCTGTTTACTCACAAATCATTATTTCAATATAGTTATTTTAAAATATTTACATATTTAATGTAAACGGTGATGTTTGAAAGCAAATGAGAAATATTTGATTATGTTTCATTTGTTCATCACTGCAAGTTGATCATACTATTTATTGCCAAATAGGATCGCAATATTGTAAGAATGCACCTAGTGGAGAGAAAAATGAAACACATCATTATAACCAACATTATAGGTTATTAATTATTTTTTTTCGGAAACAACTCAGTAAAATCAGTATTTAAAAACACAATTATCGACTGCACAATTATCAAATGTGTAGGTCGAAGGAATCTGTTCATTATTTGCTGTATTCAATGTATTTGTTAGAGAGTCAGTCGCTGCAAAACAGTGCTCTGGCCTATTCAGAATATTAAAAAGGAGAAACTTTCTTCATTTTGGTAATCAAAATTCGATAATTATCAGGTAAAACACGTCTGTGATTGGTTGTAAAACAAAATTCATTGAAACGTGATTGGTCATTGACTCCCATTTGGGGCATGAGTTAAATAGTCTGTGATATTTAACTGTTAAATAACCTATTTCGAGACACCCAATTTCTTGAAAAAAAAAAGTGGCATTTAAATATTATTCTTGGGAAGCCTTTGCAGCAGATACATGCGGGAGGTAATACAGGCAGACTGTTTGATTTTTGAAGTTCAACCGCCACACTGCCATGCTACAAAATATTCTGGTCTTGATCTTAGGACCTTGCAGTAGGAACTCCTAGCTGATTTTTGGTACATAGGATATTTACTAGATGACCATTTTGAAGATAGATATCGTCATGAGAAAACTGATAGTTCCCTTGAGAGTCATAATTATTAGAATGGTATTAATAATGCAATTATTGCTTCTAATGCAATTATTGTCTTTAAAAGCAAATTAAATTAAATGACTTCAATGTATTACACATCCATTTACTACGAATTACTTAATTATTAACTTATTTAATTCCAAAACAATTTTCTCGATGTTAACGCATGGACTATAAACTGGATTGGGATATTTAAAACTTGGAATAAATGTTATTTTACCGTAATATAGTCTGTCCAGCCTAAGAAACACACTTGAGGAAACAAATGGACGGGAAATCCCAGAAGCACTTGTCTGCTGCAGTTACTGCGTTTCGTGCATGGCCAAAGTTCATTAGGCCTATAACGGAAACGAAAAAAATAGATAATATATTCGATTTGTTCATTTGTTCATGATGATGATGATGATGATATTCGATTAATAGAATTGCGTATTTGACGCTATTTATGTTAACTATAGTTGATTAGTATACACCTAAATGCTTCTTCAAAGGGCGGAGAGTAACTAAAAGTTCGCATTTATTTGAAACTGATCGATTCTTGAGAGGAAGTTGAATGTGAGTTAGAAAAATAGCGGCCGACGTATATTTTATGGTATAATCTAACTCGGTGATAACATGTGATCAAAATTATATTTTATATTATATAATTATTTTAATTGTAAAATTAAAATTTAATTCGCTTTCTACATACCATTGTGTGTGTAAATACAACCTGCAACATTAAAAATTACAACGATTGTTGTACATTAATTTGTCGGCTTGTAACAAACGGCTGACGGAGATCGCGGAGTAATTCATTCAGAAGTTAAATGTCAAAGTGCGTTTCTTAGGCTGGACAGACAATAGTGTCCACCGCTGTGGTCTCGGGGTAATATCGCAGCCTCGTACTCAATGGGCTCGGGTTCGATTTTGGTCGGGACAGATTTATCCCCAATTTTTCCTCACCTGTAAGACAAATGTCAGAAAACCTTAAGGGTAAACGGTTATCTTACCAACATAATCACATTGTCATGTTCGCCACGCTTAGTATGAATATACGAGTAAATGGTGTGTTACGTCTTAATGTTGTGTTGTCTTGGCGATGACCCTGGGTTGAGAAATGTGAACCCTCCATATCCTTGTTTTGTAAATAAGTATGTGCGTGATTCAAAGTCCATAATCCCTCTCCCGACATGTCTTGCTATTGAAAGGTCCAGGCGGCGTATGGTAGAGTTACCTCGAGTAAATCGGACAAAAATAATAAAATCTGTAATATCGATTTCATTATCGATAATCCATATATGTTTAGTACTTCATTATTTAATACATTTTTTATTAACATTTTATACCAGTTATAGTTTTCATCAATAAAACGCATAAGGCACTATTCACATTTATATTCCAGTTTTTCATGTCGTTATTCATCCCAATTTGTTAGGATGAGTAGAGACAGTATTTTTCGTTTTCAAATTACTTCCTTCGGTGAAAATTTATTTCTTAGACATTTTAAATACAATTTTATAACATAATTCCCTCTATAAACTATCATACAATAATATATATTTCCTTATATCAGGCCTACAAACATTCTCCCCCCCTCAGCTCCAACACACTTTCCATGATACCTTTCAGATCCTTTACAATGACACCAGATACATTCTCCCAGTTTTTTTGTTATATTTTATAAACAAAATCCACACATAATGTTATTCTGTTCCGTCATTCCAGTGTCATCATCATCATCATCATCACCACCACCATCATCATCATCGTCATTTTGTACTTCTTATTCAGACTGTGACGGCGATAAATTTGTGCTTATTGCATTTTCTCCGCGAAGCAAAAAAGCTGCCTTTCTTACATTGTTGAAATCCAATTCAAATCCACATGCAGGCAATGGAATAATTCTTTGTACCAATTGCTTTTTTCAGCGGAATCGTCACTCCCTCTGCTTCGGTTACCATGAAGACACGAACGAGGTACTCCAAATAACTCTGCCGCTTGATAAGACTCCTCCCCTGATGGAATGCTATAATAGTTCTATGCGTATCAACTTCTGTCCAACTCTGTTTGGAATTACATATCGGAAATGAAATAATAACACATTAAATGAGTAAAATACGCTGTGCCTTTTCAGCCAAAAATTAGTGTCCCTATTCACCCGAAATAGAGTGTTTCAATTTTCATAGATGGGCAACACTTAAAACGATATCTACAATGACGGGAATTATCGCAATCTCTTTGGGGATAAATACTTATTAATATTGCAATAATTAATTAATTGTAATCGAATCATTAGTTAATAAGAGACACACATAATAAAAAAAACGAAAATATCAAATGGGCGATGCTGTTTTTCACTTATGTTAGAACACCAATCCTTTGTGGTGAAATCTTCAGATAATCAGATGATAACCAGAATGTCACACAACTCGTTTTTGATTAATTGAGTACAGAGGTTAGTCGACAGATGCCAGAACTTTCGATGGGGGTCTTAGATTTCAGTGGAAAGAAAAAAGTTGAAGTCCAATTCAAATCCACATGCAGACAATGGAATAATACTTTCTACCGATTGCTTTATTTCAGCGGAATCGTCACGGCCTGTGCTCCGATGATCTTGACGGCACGAGCGACGTAGTCCAAATAACTCTGCCGCTTGATAGAAACTCCTCCCCTAATGAAATGCTTTAATAGTTTTATGCATATCAACTTCTGTCCAACTCTGTTTGGAATTACATATCGGAAATGCAATAGTAATAAAAACGTGAGTGAAATACGCTGTCCCTATTCAATCAAAATTTGTGTCCCTATTCACCCGAAATACAATGTTTAAATTTTCATACATTGGTAACACTTAAACCGATATCTAAAATGGCGGGGATTATTGTAATCTCTTTGGGGATAAATACTTAATAATATTGAAAAATTTATTAATTTTAATTCGAATCATAAGTTAATAAGAGACACATATAACAAAAAATTAAATATTAAATGGACTAACTAACTAACTCACTGGCGCTATCAAACGCGTAGGTTCATAGCCGCGCGGACATAAGCTGTCCATGTATCCCTATCCTGATCCAATGTTTTCCAATCATCCCATGTATAATCTACTTCCCTCAAATCATAGTTAATGTTATACTGCCACCTCATTCTTGGTCTACCAACTGGGCGTTTTCCCTCTGGTTTCCTTACAAGAAGCTTCCATGCACGTCTTTCATTCCCCATTCGTGCCACATGTCCAGACCATCGCAGTCTACGAGACTTAACAGTTCTTATTATATCTGGCTTCCTATAAAGACCATGTAATTCACTGTTATGAAAGTCTTCTCCATTCACCTGTCTGTTCATCTCTCTTTGGTCCAAAAATTTTTCTAAGAACTTTAATCTCAGATACTCGTAATCTCCTTTCCTCCCTTAAAGTAAGAGTCCATGTTTCGCATCCATATAATATAACTGGCAGAATAATAGTTTTATATATTTTCAGTTTAATGTTTTTTGAAAGGATCTGGTAAGTCAAAAGTCTCTGTAATGCATAATAACACGCATTTCCAGAATTGAGCAATATTAAATGGACGAAGCTATTATTTCACTTATCTTAGAACGCCAATTATTTGTTGCGAAATCTTTAGATAACCAAATGATAACCAGAATGTCACACAACTGGTTTTTATACATGAAGTACAAAGGTTAGTCGAAAGATGCTAAAACTTTCGTTGGGGGCCTTAGATTTCAGTGGAGACAAGAACATTTAAAAATGTCTCATTTCACCCTGTGTCCCGTTTCAGCCGAGTTAACCCTATGTAAAACTAATTATTAAAGTGAGAGGTTAAACTACGATGAAGAAGACACTAATACCACTAATGCTAAAGTAACTAAATCACTGGCACTATCGAACCTCTAGGTTCATGGTCGTGAGATTATAAGCTCACCATCCATCCATATCATGAAGCAATGTTTTCCAATCATCTTCTGTATAATTTACCTCTCTCAAATCAGAGTTAATGTTGTTATCCCACATCACTCTCGGCCTACCTATAGGTTGCTTTCCCTCTGGTTTTCTTACAAGCATTTTCCATGTTCCTTTCATTTTCAATTCATACCACATTTCCAGCCTATCCCAGTCTACGAGATTTAAAGTTCTTATATTATCTGGGTTACCATTAATATCATGTAGCTCACTATTATGTAGTCTTCTCCATTCATCTCTCTGTTCGTCTCTCTTTGTTCCAGAAATTTTCCTAAGAACTTTATTTTCAAATACTCGTCATATTTTCTCCTCCCTTACAGTAAGGGTCCATATTTTGCTTCCGTGTATTATAACTGGGAGAATAACCGGTTTTATGTATTAATATTTTCATATTAACGTTTTTGAGAGAAGTTGGGATTGCAATAGTCCCTTAATGCGTAATAGAATACTACTACTGCTACTACTACTATTACTAATGTATTGACTACTTTCAGAGTGCATAGATAAGTTCACATATACTAATGACTAGGGCAAGGCATTTAATGATTTTGCATCTTTCTCTCATGAAGGTTGAAACATTGCTTGCATATATGAAAATGTATGACATTGAAAAACGGATTAAATAAAAGCAATTCGTTAGGGCATTTTTTTTTGCATTCTCTTAACTCTCTTAGGGATACGTCATTTTTTGGTAATTTTTAGGTTATTTTGAGCATTTTTTTACACTTTTGCGGAATGTTGTGACATTATTTGTATTTGATTTGAGATTTTTATTATAATTCAGTATTTTTCCCTGTCAATACAATTTCTTGGAATAAATAGATGCTTTGCTAACTACTACCCCTATTTTTTAAGGTATGTGCATAATGAACTTGCCCATTTCTAGGAATTTTATTCAATTACTTAGAGCTTATGCTAGCTTCTACTCCTAATTTTCAAGGAATGTGCTTAATGGACTTGCCCACACTCCCATTGTTAAGCTGTTAAGTGAGGTGGTCGGTTGTTTCTAGCCATCTGTATAAACAGGTTAAGAGCAAAATGCCTAAAGTAAAGGAAAGTGATAGTGTTAAATTGAGAGCATTTGTTTCAAAATATGGAGAAAATATTTTTTCAACGGATGGTCGTATTTTATTCTGCAAGATTTGCCATGTGAGAGTGGCTGCTGAAAAAAAGTTTACGGTAGAACAACACATGTCATGGGAGAAACATAAACATGACCTGCAGTGACTTGAAAATAAATCCAGTGTAAACTTACAGCAAATGCTTCTGAGGAAACTTGTTCAACGTTTTCGCCATTTTGTGAGAAACTATGTGAAGCTTTTCTATCTGCTGATATTCCACTTCACAAATTGAATCACCCTAAGCTGCGAACTTTCTTAGAAGAGGAGACCGGAAAATTAATTCCAGATCCCAGAACATTGAGAAGAACCTACGTAGCTCGGTGCTATGACAAAACTTTGCACCAAATAAGAGAAAGGATTGGAGAAAGTCCTACTCGACACAGCGCTGGGTTCACACTAATAAACTAGTCATAATTGTGCAGGCCCTGATCTACTGCGTTATGTGACATGAACTGAGTGAAGATACTCCTATATGCACTGTTAGGTCAGCGGTAAAGCATGCAGTCAATGTTTCTGTTAATGAAGGTCGCAGGTTCGCGTCCTCAATTATGTAGTTTTTTTTCGTGATATTTGTATTAAAATGTTTCATGAATTAAATACATTTTATTTTGACAATTGAACTAAATCAATGTTAATGTCGTTATTGTAAGAATTATTTTACCACATTCAGGGTTTGTTCTAAGTGATGCCAATGTATTGATTTTAATAGACTGATGCGCACACGTTCTGCGCAAAAGCAACAGCCTCTAACAAGTTTGTTTATAATGAACTCTAATTGTCCTTCAGATGCACGAAAGACGAAAGATGGCTTATGGGCACAAATTCAGGACGTCTGGGATGCTCTAGCCGAAAGTCCACGTGCCTGTAGAAATTTGATTGCATCAATGCCCCGCAGATTGAGGGCGGTAATAGATGCTGAGGGTTAATACACCCGGTATTAATTTTGTTAAAGTTTTCATTTTATAAATATATTATTTTCTTTCTTCATGTAATTATTAGGTTTTCATTTATGTGTTTTGTGTGTGCATTAAAGCCATAAAACTCAAATATAAAATTAAATATGAAACTATATTATAGGCGAAATGCCATCCTAACATTCAGTAAAAAAAAAAAAAAGTAGAACGTGAATCGAACCGGTGAGGTTACGAACGCAGATGTTGTGTGTTAAACCTCTCGACCACGGAAACACACAACGGCAAGCTCTCTTTTAAGTTACTTGAGTGTGTAGTGCGTTAACTAGCAAACAACACAGTATAATTACTGAAAACGTGTTAATGTGAATAAGGCTTCTGCGAGTACTCACGAAGTTCCCCGATCGGTTGATAGAATCAAGAGATGACTCATTTTTTTGTCTAAGGGTGTACATGCAAATTTTCCTGAAGTAGATAAATGAATTGGATGCGTGAAGAAAGTATTCCTGAAAGCCCCCTCTCGAATTTTAGCATTCAAAACAGAGGCTCCAGAAATCCAATTGCCCTTTTCACCTGTTTTGCCTAGATGGGGAACATGGCTCCAAGCTTGCAGTTATTATTGCAAGAATTTCGACGTTGTGAAGAAAGTGGTCGATTCTTTTGATAATGGTGAGTCTGTGTCAATAAAAAAGGCGCAAGGACTGTTAGCTGATAAAGAAATTGCTGGTAAACTTTCTTACATAAATACTAATTTTGGATTCCTTCCTGATGCCATAACTTCACTGGAAAAATCCCAAGTGACATTAGTGGAACAGCTACAAATGGTGGATAAAGTGGTGAATGATTTGAGCCGTGCATGTGGTAAGGTGGGTGATACAGTATCAATGAAAATGAAGAAGTGTATAACCAAGAACATGGGGTACACAACATTGTGTTCAATTGGCAGAGATTTGTCTGGTGATTTTTTTTTTCTTGCTGACTGTATGTTAAATGCAGGAGATATTGCTTGCTTTCAGTATTCTCCAATTGTTTCCGTTGAAGTAGAGAGGAGCTTTTCCATTTATAAGTCAGTACTAGCAGACAATAGACAATCATTTACGCTTGAAAATCTTTGCCAAGTTTTGATTGTTAACTGCAATTCAAAATTGTTGTGAAAGTGCACTGTGTAATTGAAATGGATTTTCTTTAATAAAAGGTAACCTACTGTAATATGATTTTTTAAAAATGTTTTCCTTTCAATATTTTGATGTTAAGTTAAATTTTATGTAATTCAGTAATCAAGGGAGTACTTAATCTAAAAAATGGTAATTTTATTGGTAATTCTTAACTTTTTATTGGTCATTTTTTTATTTTATTGGTAATTTTTTGTATTTTTTAGGTCATAAATGCATTTTTTATTTTGCATTTTTTACCAATTTATACGTCATTAAATGCCTTGCCCTACTAATAACTAACTAACTAAATAACTCACTGTCTCCATCGAACCCGTAAGTTCATGGCCGCGCGGATATAAGCTCTCCATATATCCCTATCCTGAACCAATGTTTTCCAATCATCCGCTGTATAATCTACTTCCCTAAAATCATAGTTAATATTATTCTCTCACCTCATTCTTGGTCTACCAACTGGGCGTTTTCCCTCTTGTTTTCCTACAAGAAGCTTCCATGCACCTCTTCCATCCCCCAAACGTGCCACATGTCCTGCCCATCGCAGCCTACGAGACTTAACTCTTCTTATTATATCTGGCTTCCTATACATATCATGTAGCTAACTACATTATGAAGTTTTCTCCATTCACCTGTCTGTCCATCTCTTTTTACCCCAAACATTTTCCTGAGAACTTTATTCTCAAATACTCGTAAGAGTCCATATTTCGCATCCATATAATATAACTGGGAGAATAACTGTTTTATATATTTTCATTTAACGTTTTTTGAAAGGAGTTGGGACGACAAGATTCCTGTAATGCATAATAGTACGTATTTCCAGAAATGAGCCTATGTTTAATTTCTTTGCGCATCTCATTCCTATTTGTAATTCTAGATACTTGAAATCAGCCACTTATTCAAAATTTCCTTATTTTGTCATTAGTTGTCCATTTCCATTATTTGTAATGCATTTCTATGTGTGAAAATATATTTCGTTTTATTGATGTTTACTTCCAGTCTCAATTTCTTAGTGTTATTCAATATAGTGTGTGCCCTTAGCATCTCCTCTTTATCGCTCAATAATACTACATCATCAGCATATTAATACATTGAGTTTTAGGCCTTCTTTATTCTCCAAAGATTTTATGGCATGCTCTAATACAAAATTGAATAGTAGAGGAGATAGTGAATCTCCTTGCTTCTTTACCCATTTTAGAGGCCGGATTTCTATGTAGTATTACCCTATAAGATATATAGGCCTACATAAATATGTAACAAATAACCATAATATAATATCCTCAACTCGAGTTCAACTCATGATCTGGTCGAGGGAAGAAATGGGATGAGCCCCTATATATAGAAGTCTGTGAATGACAAGAGTGCCTACCTACTACGTCTAACATACCATCACCAGGGGAATATGGATGAAATGAAACGAAATGGATGAGGTGAGTATGGAGAAATGGTGGAATTAAATTGTGGCAGGGGAAAACGGGAGAAAACCCCGAGAAAAACCTGCCCTAGCTCCGTTTCGTTCAACACGAAACCCACATAGAGTGACCGAGACTCAATCTCGGACCCCAGCTGTGAGAGACGAGCCTCTAAGCGCTTGCGCAACGGAGCCGTCACTAACGAAAAACCCATAATATATGCAATAAATATGTAATAACTTTTCAAAATTACAAAGAGACGTTAAATTGTTTATTTATTTATTTGTTTATTTATTTATTATAATGGTATGGATATGAATTTCATCATCTTCCCAAATTATTACAAGATGTTTTAAATGCCTTTACGTTACTAACAACGTGAAAAAAATTACACAAATAGTATGTCCCATCAGATTAGGTACAATCGTGAGGCCTATCATGGCACGAAACACAGTAGTCACAAAAATATGTATCGACATTTTCAGGAGATAGTTTTTATCGTTAAGCAGAAATTACGGTTTTTATATAGTGAAAACGATATCTCTACATCACATAACGTCATAGGTTAATGCTTAACAAGATGGACGTGTGCGTTAATTTGCCATTTGACATAATATGTAAACAAATGTAATTATGTTTAAAAATGTTCAGTATTCACCGGAATATGTAAATATATTTGGTCGAAAAAGTGACGATCTTTCACCATAAAATACAACCGTCAAGAAATGCGGACATGGGTCCACTTGGCTAAAATTTTCCGGAGGTCAAATAGTCCCCCATTCGGTTCTCCGGACAGGTACTACTTCAAGGTACACATGCCAGAGACTAAAGGTCTTTATAGGAAGCCAGATTTAATAAGAACATTTAAGTCTCGTAGACTGCAATGGGCAGGGCATGTGGTATGCATGGGGAATGAAAGACTTGCTTGAAAGCTTCTTGTAGGAAAACCAGAGGGAAAACGCCCAGTTGGTAGACCAAGAATGAGGTGGGAGAATAACATTAACTATGATTTGAGGGAAGTAGATTTTACAGGGAATGACTGGAAAACATTAGCTCAGGATAGGGATGTATGGAGAGCATATGTCCGCGCGGTCATGAACCTACGGGTTCGATAGTGCCAGTGAGTTATTTAGCAATGTAAAATATGTAACATGAATATGGAAATATAATGGTCTAGTCTAGTAGTCTAATTCGTTAATATTTTTAATTCTCAGACTAGTACATACCAAGGAAGAAAATATGTAATTATATAGAAATCGAAAGTCTACTACTCGTATAACCAATCATATATTGTGTTTTAGAGAAATTTAGAGAGATTTATTTATTTAGCCTGGTGGAGTTAAGGTCATGTGGCCTTCTCTTCCACTCACCAGGGCAAACATATATTACATCAGAATATAACAATCACAATGAACTCTAATATTAAATACTAAATAAAAATTTGATCAAAAAGATAATATCTATTATATTATGATCTATAATGCAACTAATTAAAATTAAGACTAAAGCTAATAATAAAATGTATACAATCAAGACATATTAAATTGTCCCTGTCTAATGTATATATAAAACAAAGAAAAATAATGAGATATAGAAAACTAATTTTACGTTTGTACAATATTTAAAACAAAACAAAAGAAAATATTTGTTAATCTTAATATTATTTTCATAGATGATTAAATTTATTAATTGTTAAAAGAATACTATCATTGAGGTGTATAAGTTAGTTTGTTATTAAATAATTCTTTAATTTGTTTTTGAAGGATGTTATAGTTTGACAGTCTCTGACATAGGGCGGAAGGGAATTCCATGTTTTGGTAAGCGAGACCGTAAAAGATAATGAATAATATACAGTGTGATGATGTACATCATTGCAGAGAGTTGACTGATTTCATCATCAATAATTACAAAACTGCTACAGATAGTAACCGCACTGCGATTCTCAAATCAAACTTCCAGCCATTTATAATTTCATAGCAACATATATTTCCTACTCAGGACTAATTAACTTATGCCCGAAATGGTAGTCAATGACCAATCATGTTTCAATGAATTTTGTTTTACAACCAATGACAGTCGTGTTTCACCTCGGTCTTTATCGATGTCTCTTAATCAGCTCTTGCTTTTGTGATTAAGGAAGCTCCTCCTTTTTAATATTCTGAACAGCCAGGGCATTATTTTTCTCCAACAAATACATTGAATATAGCAAATAATGAACAGATTTCTTTGTTTTACTGAGTTTTTTTACTAAAAAAATAAATTGATAACCTATAATGTTGATTATAATATACAAATTGATGTGTTTCATTATTCTCCACCTGTGTTCATTCTTACAATATTGCGATCCTATTTGGCAACAAATAACACGATCAAGTTGCAGTGAATATACATAACTTCACATTTCTGATTTGTTTTCAAATATCGGCGTTTACATTAAATGTATAAATATTTTAAAATAGCGGTAACTATATATTTTAAATAATGACTTGCGTAAACAGCTTAATTTGATTCGTTAAATAGTCCTAACAAATGCCACTCTTGATTTCCAAATCCTCTAGATAAATTGGAAATCACTCGTGGCATTACTTGTGTTACAACACAAGATATGTAGTTTGTTATCATAAGTAATGCCACGAGTGATTTCCAAATTAACGATAAATTCACGACTCTCAAAGTGAGGAGTGAATTTATCTAGAGAATTTGGAAATCAAGAGTGGTATTTGTTAGGACTATTTAATGAATAAAATTAAGCTGTTTACTCACAAATCATTATTTAATATAGTTATTTTAAAATATTTATATATTTAATGTAAACGGCGACGTTGAAAACAAATGAGAAACGATTGGTATGCTTCATTTGCTTCTTTTGTTCGTCACTGCAACCAGATCATATTATTTATTGCCAAAGGAACGCAATATTGTAAGAATGCACTCTAGTGGAGAAAAAATGAAACACATCAAACTGTATATTAATTAATTTCTGATGCCCTATGATGTAAATATGACAATTATATTTTTCTGGGAAAAAATACATTTAAGAAAGTGCAAACAGTGTTTTTTTTTGGTGGTATAATCAATTGCTACAAGTGTTTTTATATTAACTCCCGAATGCGGTATGTGTTGACATTCATGCACTATATATACAATCTGGTAGCCGTATTTCTTAGTGAGTCAGTCACTGCAAGATAATGCTATGACCTATTCAGAATGTTAAAAGGAGGTTCTTTATTTATTATGATAAACTTTAGTTGGTAAATTCTAGGCGAAACACGACTGTGATTGGTTGTAAATCAAAATTCATTGTAACGTGATTGGTCATTGACTCTCATTTGGGGCATGAGTTAAATAGTCACAGATAAGTCTTCGTTTACGTCGAAGTTTTCCCGCTAGAGAAGGGTGCTATATTTTTGTAACATAAATGTCACGTTTTATTTGTAACTAATATACAAAAACTGAAACTACGTTTCAGAAATTGCGTTATGTTAATCAGTTGATTCCCTGTGCTGTAATAGAGTAGCCATTTACAGTTTTAAAACGCATTTATGTGTGTAGAAAGAAGAAACTCTCGTGCATAGGAAACAGAAAATGACATACTATGAGCATTTAGAGGACTTCATGTTGAAGTGATGGCGAATGAAAATTGTTCTGTTAACATATTGTAATTCAAGTTGCTATCTCTAGTTGTTTTGTAATTAAAATGAATGAAATCAGAGACTCTATGCTCACGTCTACCGCTGTGGTCTCGGGGTAACGTCGTTGCTTCTTACACAGTGGGCCCAGGTTAGATTCCCGGTCGCATAAAGTTTCCTGGATGAGGGTTTAAGGTTTTTCCTTACTTGTAAAACAAATTTAAGCCCAAATGGTCCCCGAATATCTTCTGGCCATTTCAGTCATCAAGGACATCGTATTCTTCACCTTCTTCCTTTGGCTCTCCTTCATATCAACTGCCCATTATTCTCTATTACTAGCTTTCTGTCTCCACCTTTTCACCTTCTGTTGCCTTAAGTCTTCCTCAACCCTATCTAACCATCTGAGTTCCTGTCTTCTAACCTTTCTTCTTCCTTCCGGTTTCCTTTTAAAATCTTTCTTGCACCTGTTTCTTCTCCATCCGCAACACATGTCCTACCCATTCCAGTCTCTTTCTTCTAATATCTCCTACCAGATCTAAACCCCTATAGGCCCTATAATTCTTTCAATTCCTGGTTCGTTCTAATTCTCCATATATCTTGTTCCTATACTGCCATATATCTTCCTTAATATTTTTCTTTCCCATGTATTTAATATGTACTTATCTTTTTCTGATAATGTCCATGTTTCGCTTCCAAACATAACTATTGGTTTCAATATTGTTTTATGTGTTCTAATTTTTACTATCTTACCTATTGTTCTTTACTCAAAAACTTGTTTTAATGCATAGAAGCATCTATTGCCCATTGTAATCCTTGCTCGAACCTCTTCACTTATTCATTTTTACACATCATATTCACATTGTTCGGTATGACTGAATGAATGAATGAATGAATGGTGTTTTGTCTTAAATGTTCGTCTTGTCTTGGTAGTGGCCCTCGCATTGGACTGATATTCATCCAGGGAGGTACTCCATTTCCTTGTGAGATCAAAAAATGGTATGATCAAGAGTTACAAATCCTCTCCAGACATGTCGTGTCTCTCTAAGTCCCTTGTGACGTATAAAAATACCCATGAAGAAAGTTTAGACTAATATAAAGAAGGATAGGATCTATGTACAAGGTGTATGGAGTAATTCCCGGTGAGATGGCGCATAGTTACAGGCTGCGCAATTGCTGTATTTTCTTAAAAGGCTCTAGTGTAGCACTCGAGAGGTCTAGTAAAATATTAGGACAGTGAATAGTTGCTTTTTATTCAAGTAGCTTTTCTTTCTACAATTTTATTCTATGTGAGCACTTTTAGCTAGAACAAAATTTATCTTCATTAAAATATTGCAGCATTTTTATAGCAAAACTTCCAGTAAATTAGTTGAGTTTATGTTTCTTCGGCCCACCGCTGTGGTCTCGAGGTAGCGTGCTGCTTTGTCACGCAGCAAGCCCGGGTTCGATCCCCGTATATGTATGCGAAACATGGACTATTACTTTAAGGGAGAAAAGGAGATTACGAGTATTTGAGAATAAAGTTGTTAGGAAAATTTTTGAACCAAAGAGAGACGAACAGAGAGGGAAATGGAGAAGACTATTAATAGTACCTACAAGGTCTTTACAGGAAGTCAGATATAATAAAAGTAAAGTGTAAAGTGATCCCACAACAGGCCTCAGGAGGCCCTTGGGGTAGTAGGAGGTTAAGGCTCCCACATTTTCTAGACAATCGGCACTTTATGTCAGCCGGGTTGTCAGCCCTGGGTGACGGCTGCCTTTACCCCCAGAACAAGCGTCTGGTACTCATTTCCGTTAGAGGCTGAGTCGACCCCAGGGCCATAGTGCCGCCAGAGGGTTTGGATCAGTTGTAAAAATCCTGACCCCAACGGGACTTGAACCCTCGACCCTCCGGCTTGTAGCTCAGTGCCTTAACCACTACGCTACGGCGTGCCCCCAGTCAGATATAATAAGAACAGTTAAGTCTCGTAGACTGCGATGGGCAGAACACGTGGCACGAATGGGGGAATGAAAGACGTGTATGGAAGCTTCTTGTAGGAAAACCAGAGGGAAAACTCCCAATTGGTAGATCAAGAATGAGGTGGGAGAATAACATTAACTATGATTTGAGGGAAGTAGATTATACAGGGAATGATTGGAAAACATTAGCTCAGGATAGATATATATGGAGAGACTATGTCCACGCGGTCATGAACCTACGGGTTCGATAGTGCCAGTGAGTTAGTTATTCTAAACGCATACAGAAATTAAGCTTACAAGCTACAAGAGAATATCTAGTCGAGTCTCGAGCCCAGTAGTAGGAGGAAACTTTGCAGGCAGCAATATCTTGAATTTCAGGTAGAAAAATTGGGAGAAGAGAAATTAACAGAAATTATTGAATATCAGAGAACACACTCGGCGGAAGAACTCTAAAAAATTAACAAAATACGACCTTGTCTCATAAGAGACTGGGAGAATGAAAAACTGTAGTGAATGGATTCATACGACTTGCTTCGTTTCGATTTGTGCCATACCAAATATCTGTGCGTCCAGTTGGATTAAAATGTGATTAATATTTGGAAATAAAGCATATGTTTAACATAGAACACGAAGAAGCTATGACTGGTTAACTAAAAAAAAAAAAAAGAAAACCTTAAATAAGTCTCAGGCATTCAGAAGTACTGTCTCTAGCAAGAGACCACTTATTGTCATGGGGAAATTAAAAGAATATTTATATTTATTATAAAAATAACACCAGAATATTTATTCTTTAACAAACATGTTAATATTATATGTTACATGCTTATTTGTCCCGCGCCGTAGCCGAATGGTTAAGGCAGGAAGCCTTGGCCCAGACCTACGGGACTTGCGCTGGTTCGAGTCTCCATGGGGGAAGACAATTTCTCATGGCATTTCAGCCAGTATGGGACCGGTGCCCACCCAGCATCGTGATGCATTTGGGTAGCTACAATAAGTAGCGGCTCCAGGTTGAGAAAACCAGCTATAACGGCTGGGGGACTCGACATGCTGACCACGTCACCCCTACACTGGCTGATTATCATCTACCTCTGTGATTGACACATGTGAATGTGAGGCCAGCAGCCGGCAGGTAGGCTAAGGACCTTGTAGGCCTGTCGCGCCAGGAGTTACTTTTACATGCTTATTTTGATTGTTACAAACTTTTTTAGTCGATGCGCGATCTATCCCATAGCACGCAATATTTCTCCCGAACATCAAGGTAGAGATGGCGGTATATAATATATTCCTATATTTCATGAAATTGCACAGATCTAATTCCATACAAAAACGAATATTGTAATAGTTAAAAATTGGAGAACTGTTTATGAGACAAATCTTAATGTTTACCCATACCTTAAATTGTTGAAAGTATTTATTTTAAAATGTGCACCATATATTTTTTCCTGATTTGCAACATTATAATTTTACTATGTCGCACAATTGACCAAAGTGCCTCCATTTTGTGATGTTATTTCAGGAAGTGCTCGTAACTCGCTGTATATTATATCAATTTAAATGTAATTTAATGCTGAAAATTGACGTAGCTATCATTTCGATATCTCTTAATGCAATAATGAATTCAAGGATTGTCCAAAATGCATGGTTAAAATAATTATCATTTGTTGACTCCAGTTACTCATTTGAAGGTAACCATCCATCCATAGTAATTCTGCCCGAAGGCAGGTCCTTCATTGGAATCATAGCATTTTCATGCTATGTTTGCAGCTTTACTAGGGAATTGTAGGTGTGGTAGCTTCCCGTTGTTTTCCACACCGGTGAAGGATGATGATGATGATGATGGCCATATGATTTCGGGGATCGTTTGGGCCTTAAAGTTTTCCTGACATTTTTCTTGCATTTGAGGAAAAACCCCGATAGAAACCTCACCCAGAAAAACTGCCACGACCGGGGATCGAACCCGGACCCGCTCCGTGACAAGGCAGCACGCTACCTCGAGACCACAGAGGTGGACTTGAAGTAAACAGTAGGCCTAAATTTCATCTTAACTTTGTAACGTTCATATTCTTAATTAGCCTACTGTGTAAATTTATAACTGTATAATATCTTACAGATTTAAAACTGACAAACAAAAACAACCTCCATTTTAAAGAAAACCTTTGTCGTCATTAGAGTCCATATTATAATCTGTGTCGCCTTCATCATTGTCATTACGAACTGAAGTAGACCTAGTGAAATGTAAGGGTGGTACAGATTCAATATTTCTTGGGCTCCTTTTGGAAGGGTTGCATTTTTCATCTGTGATTTCCGCTTGTTTGTAAGAACAAGTTCAGAAGTTAAAAGAAAAAAGTCTTATATAAAGCTTTTTCTTTGTCCACTGCATTTTCGAGCATAGCGTTCTCGATAACACTTAAAATCTTCATTACGTGCTTCTTGGGCTTTCTCTGTTAATTGTTCGATTGGGAGTATTTGCTGTGGATATAATTTCAGGTCCTTGTGCAAAATACACTGAGCAAAACAAAAAATATTTTTTTTTGTCTTAGAAAGAAAAATATGCGATTCTGATAGTATTTTTTCTCCTGAATTCAAATATATCGGTTTTTCTCCATCACGCAAGGTTTCCGAGAGACAGGCATTCATATTAACAAACACATTAATATTTTCTACATTCGTAACTACACAATATTCGAACATTCGGACTCATTTAGAAAGTAAGAAATTACGATTTTTTAAATATATTTCGCCTGTAGAGCATCCCTCTTGATGGCCCAACAATAATCGGCCAGCATATTAGGATTCCATTTGCCTTGATATCTCTTTTCCATAGCTGAAACCATTTGAGTTAGCTCATTTGGTTTTAGACAAATGGAAGAAAAAAACGCTTATTAAAAAAATATTATTTAAATCCATTAATTGAAATCGAAATAAAAAAACTGTGGTTGATAGAGAAATTCTGAATACATTTTTGAAAACACGATAAAAAACTGCATTAAATACAACTATTGGTACTCGTGAGACAAAAATCATGTTGACCAGTGATATTTATGAATATTCGGCGACATATTGTACAAATGGTACTTTTCAATTAAGTACCTGCCCGCGTTTAGGATATAAATCTTAAATTTATCCACATCAATGCCATATCCACTAGACCCCGCTATCATTATTATATACGTTTTTACATTAAATCTAAATCGATTTTAGTAGAACTTTCTGAGTACTGAAAGAAGCGTTTAGCTGTGTTACCAATATGCCTACTTGTATTTCCGAATGCTGGTTTAGGTTGGTCTACATAGTGTCAGAGCGTTCTAGAAATTATTTCTGAATTATAACTTTATTTTTAACAACAGTTATTAATTGGGTAACATGTAAGCCAAGTGAGAAACGCTAATCCATCCATACAAGACAGACAACCCGTTTTCTGTTTCAGTCTCCCAACCAATAACTTTTTCATCATCTATCATCACGGTTTAGACCATTTCTGATCTGTTCCTGTTCCATATTATAGTTGCTCGCTCCATCTTTTAAATGGTCGTCCACGACTTTTATGTCCTTGTGGATTGTAATTTAACATCCTATAAGGTATCCTCTCTTCACTCATTCTGCTAACATATCCAATAACTTTTTCCACATCATTAAATTGTTTTTAAATTACACTTCATATTTAACATTTCTCCGTCGAAATCATTTCTGTAAGTCCATTGCACATTTTGCCGTCGATCATGGAAAATAATAATTTGTGACTTACTTCCGATTCCGATTGAGGGTCTTTCCACTTTTCAGCGGTTGCCCTTTTTACCAGCCGGCTGCTGGCCCTTCACATCCACATGTGTCAATCACAGAGGTAGATGATCAACAGCCAGTGTAGGGGTGACATGTGGTTAGCATGTCGAGTCCCCCAGCCGTTATAGCTGGTTCCTCAACCTGGAGCCGCTACTTATTGTAGCTACCAATTGCCTCACGATGCTGGGTGGGCACCGGTCCCATACTGGCCGAAATACCATGAGAAAATTTCTTCCCCCATGGAGACTCGAACCAGCGCAAGTCCCGTAGCTCTGCGCCAAGGCTTCCTACCTTAACCGCTCGGCTACGGCGCGGGACTTACTTGACCACTTGTCGAAATTATTAAGTTTTGTTGAATAATCAACTTCCTTTTTTTTTTTTTTTTTTTTTTTTTTTTTTTTTTTTTTTTTAATACTCTTAATTTCTTCGTCTATTCTAATTTCCTCCATAATTGATACGTCGGTAGACGCCTTTATAAATTCTATTTTTTAAGGACTACAATATATTTGGATATAGGAAATAGATTATGACAAATGAGTTTTTCACCACAAACAGACGAACAGGAAGGAAACTTGTTATAAATATAACCGAATCATATATTCCAGAACCATGAAATGTCTGGTTGTAAGAACTGTGGCCAGAGGAGCCATCAAGCCCCATTTCGCTATGACACACAGCTGATCGATATCTTTAGTTAGAAGAGACTCGATGACAGGTTGCATTGTAAGAAAAAAGGCGCTAGACTGCATGCTCAAACGAAGCTCGCAAAGTAATTGGAATATAGCTTTCGGCTACTTGTATATCTTTGGGATAATAAAGTATTTTTGTAAGTTGAATAGTTGTGTACAAAGGAACTTCATCGGAGCCCTTAATACGTCATATTGATGTCCAGACAATTTAGCTTCCACTAGAATAGCCAGAGCATCTTTACCAGACACACCGGTAATCCGTTTTGGTTCCAATGACTTATTGTAGGCCCTACATGTATTTCTGAGCATCTTTCGGCTCAGTGTAATTTCTTTCGGAAGTTTGGAAGCCTGTAACTGCCCTTCGGCTCTTATGCTTATTTGCGACGTAAATTGAAACTAAAAGTTGATGTTGAATCTCACAAACCTTTGGTTTTCTATAGTTTTGTTCTCTCAGAACTCGATTCAAAAGAAATCTCCGGGCGACAACTTTTTTTTTCCCACCCGAATGTTGCTCGAATTTAGTTGAATCATCTAGCCAATCTTTATTTTGTAAAAATGTTAATTTATTCTGCATGCCTTTGACCAACCCAGACTTATATTGTGTCTTAAAATGGGACAATATTTATTTCAAGTCTTTAAAATCTTCGGTATTGCATGTGGTTCGTTTCATTAGTTCTTCGGTCAATATATGAAAGTTCTGGTCGATATCTTGGCTTTCAGATCTTCTCACTATATCAAACAGTTATTTTCTATTGACACAAATCGAGTACCCGAGCTAATACATGTAATAAACAGAAATAGTGAAGGCATAGCCTAAATAAACCCACTAGTAAAAAACCGTGAATAGTTACGTGAACCGAGGGCCTGGAACCGGAGAGGAGGATCCATAGCGACGCAACCTGTTAGAAAATATTGCTGCAAGTCTTACCATGTTTAGTGCTATCCGAGATGTTAGCTCTTGAACAATTTAATTTTTAGGATTTATGCCAGGTTTTATGCTCATCTGCCCCACTTGAGAGTTGTAGATCATCGTGTTTATGGGTAATATCACGTAAGTTTAGAAGATGGTATATTTGTATACCATTCGTATCATTAACAATGCTATTGGCCAACCGCTGATACGTATTATTAACTTGCATCGATCTTAAGATATTCTCGAAGGATATCCAATCAGAGGCAATTAAATAACTCACGGAAATCTAAGACCCTTCCTAAGCGTCTTCGTCTTGAGAGATTGACGATCTGCATGCTATCAGATAAGAAGAGACTCAATGCACGTGGACGGGAGCAGACTTGGTACTTAGGCCTACCTATAGCTTTAATATATAAGTCAGTTTGCCAGAAAAAAGTAATTTGGTGAATTATGTAAACACGGTAGAGAGGAAGAATCTGATGAGAATATTAGTAGAGAAAAAAAAACCTGAAATAAGAATTATTTGAATTACCGCCAGTGATGAGATTCGAACTCGTATTTAGTCATGACAGACCTTTACGTTTACAAATACTACACACTGTAAATGTCTTTATTTCATGCTACGTCCCAATATTTTATTTAACGACGTACTTTAATAGCTGAAGTCATTAGCGTCGCATTTCAAATATTTGGCTGACAAATTTTCCTCGAATATCTCTTTTTCTTGGGGCTTGAGATTACTTTATGTGTCGTGGATCTACGACACGGGACCAATAGTTTTAGTTCCTTTCCGAAGGAACAAACATAGGATATATACGCCCTGAAGAGTCCATCGACTATGTCCCGGTTTGAACCCGAGAACTATGAATGCAGATACGACCTTGGTAACCACTAGTCAACCGGGTCCGACTAAGCTCACTATGCCTCATTTCAGTATTGTATGACTAAAAAAAAGGGCCGGAAAATGGAACATGATAGTGACGTGTGCTAATAAAAAAAAAAGGCTGACCCAACTTTCGGCAATAAAATAATAAATCATCATGCAGACTTAGTTAATAAGTTTACAAGTAAACAAGGGTATTCAACATCAATTATATAATAAGTTTATATTATCAATACTTATTTAACTAAAAGGTTAATTATTTAACGTTACAAAATATATTTTTTAAATCCTATGCTACATGTTTTATAGAAAATCAGATACAGTATAATACGACCAGTTAAGTCTCGTAGACTTAAGAAATGTGACACGAGTGAGGAATGAAAGAGGGGAATAAAAAATCCTTGTAGGAAAAACGGAGGGAAAACGCCCAGTAGGTAGGCCAAGAATGAGATGAGTGAATAATATTAATCATGATTTGAGGGAAGTAGGTTATAGAGGAGATGATTGGATACATTAGCTCAGGATATAGGTAGCCTATATGGAGAGCTTGTGCCCACGCGACCATGAACTTATGGGTTCGATAGTGCCAATGAAATAGTTAATTAGTCCAATTTGCATTTAATTTTGTCAATTGGCAGTGCTGCTTAAAACAACTTTCATTTATTTCATTCTTACTTACTTACTTACTCACTGGCACTATCGAACCCGTAGGTTCATGGCCGCGCGGACATAAGCTCTACATACATCCCTATCCTCAGCTAATGCTTTCCAGTCATTCCCTGTATAATCTACTTCCCTCAAATCATAGTTAATATTATTCTCCCATCTCAATCTTGGTCTACCAACTGGGCGTTTTCCCTCAGGCTTTCCTACAATAAGCTTCCATGCAAGTCTTTCATTCCCCATAAGTGCAACATGTCCTGCCCATCGTAGTCTACGAGACTTAACTGTTCTTATTATATCTGGCTTCGTATAAAGACCATGTAGTTCATTGTTATGTAGTCTTCTCCATTCACCTGTCTCTTCATCTCTCTTTGGTCCAAAATTTTTCCTAAGTACTTTATTCTCAAATACCTGTAATCTCCTTTCCTCCCTTAAAGTAAGAGTCCATGTTTCGCACCCATATAATATAACTGTTAGAATAATAGTTTTATATATTTTCAGTTTAACGTTTTTTGAAAGGAGTTGGGACATCAAGAGTCTCTGCAGTGCATAATAGCACGCATTTCCAGAATTGAGCCTATGTTTAATTTCTTTGTGCATCTCATTCCTATTTGTGATTATTGTTCCTAGGTATTTGAATTCAGCCACTTCCTCAAAATTTCCCTCATTTGCCATTAGCTGTCCATTTCCATTATATAATGAATTTCTACTTGTGACCATCGGCCAACAATACTACATCATCAGCATAAACTAACAGCTTATTAATACCATTGAGTTGTAAGCCTTCCTCATTCTCTAAGGATTTAATGGCATGCAAAATTAAATAGTAGTATCTAGTGCATCTCCCTGCTTCAACCCATTCTGGATTTCAAAAGTGTCCGAAAACTGTTTGCCTACACGCACCCTACTATTTGTGCCATTTAGACACATTCGTAATTTATTCATTGTTACAAGTAATAATGCCAATGGCTGACTGCACGTTCATAACTGGAATTATATGCAGCTATGAAGTTGTGTTAGCATATAGCCTATTGGGGATTTATTGTTTTTATTCCTATTTTATCTTGGAATAGTCCGAATAATGTCAATATTCTGAAAGAGGAAGATTCTTGTGAGCATGGTACAGTGTTATATCGGCTGATAAATAGGCATCTACTGTCTATGTTAATACGTAATAATTAAAAATAATAAAACTCGACATAATATCAATAAAAGTACGCACATTTCTAGGTTTGAAACTGACGAAATCGTTTCGAAATTCCGGTTTCTGTCATAAATATCTCAACTCGTCCATAAACATAATTTTCAATTTTTTTAGAGTATCCGATTAAAATTCGTGATTCGATTTATCTGCTAGAGATGAAATATACTTGGGTAATACATTTAACCACGAGAATGACAGCTTTTAACTTACTATCCGATGGAAACCAGTCTTCCAATTTTTCTTCCATCGGCCATGACCAGAATCGAATCGAATCCCTAAACATCAGATCTGGATGGGAATTCATTAACATTAACCATCAAGGACATCATAGTTATAAAATATGATATTAAAATAGATTGAATGAGAATAAAAATTAAGGATACATTTTATTCAAAAATAAATTTTGTGCGAAGTATTGACACCTGAAAGAGCAAGTACTCGTTCATGGGTGCAGTTCAGTTACGGAAATAATATATATATATATATATATATATATATATATATATATATAAATCAATGTTTGTTTGTTTGTTCGTATTCTATGCGCGGCCATACCGCTGATCCGATTTTAATGGGGTTTTTTTGCAAAATGTTCAGCAGATTCCCGGGATGAACATAGGCTATAAAAGAGATGTGATATTCAAACCCTTCACCCCTAAAAATGACCCTTTGTAGTGAAAAACGTGAAATAAAGTCTTATTTTGACACTTAAATGGCTTACGCTGCCTAAACCATAACAAATACACCAAATTAATGTACACAGAATTGAATATCTAAAAAAAAAAACTCTACAAAAAAGTCCGCGACGGCAATGTTCATCTTTTACGGATAACTCACAATAACCATTTTTGTCTTTCATTGATGCCAAGAAGATCGGGATAAGTAGATTTCCGGGCAAGCGTGCTCTGCCATACCGTTCATCTGATTGAGACGGGGCTTTTTGAAAAAAATGTTTAGGAGATTCCGGGGACGATCATAGGCTATAAGAGAGTTGTAATACTTAACCCCTTCACCCCTAAAAATCAACCTTTGTAGTGAAAAACGTGAAATAAAGTCCCTATTTGGACGCTAAAAAGACTTACGCTGCCTAAACCGTAACAAATACACCACATTAATCTACACAGAATTGAACATCTCTAAAACATCTATATAGGCCTATATAGATGCCTATTACAAAGTTGTAGATAAAAGGAGAGGTAAATAAAACCTATATATATATATATATGTAATGTCCACCGCCGTGGTCTCGAGGTTGCGTGCTGTCTTGTCACTCAGCGGGCCTGGGTTCGAACCACGGTCGGGCAGTTTTTCTGGGTGAGGTTTTTATCGGGGTTTTTCCTCACCTGTAAGACAAATGTCAGGAAAACTTTGGGGCCCAAACGGTCCCCGAGATCATGTGGCCATCATCATCATCATTCATCGTCCTTATAATTATCATTATCATCCTTCACCGGTGTGGAAAGCAACGGGAAGCTACCACACCTACAATTCCCTAGTAAAGCTGCAAGCATTGCATGAAAATGCTATGATTGCAGTGAAGGACTTGCCTTCGGGCAGAATTACTATGTATATATATATATATTTGAATTCAGGAATCAGTTCCAAAATATAAAACAAATTCTGGCTCATCAAAATACAATGGAGAATAAAATGAAAATAATATAAAATAGATTAATATCAAGATTAAGAAAGACATTGGGAAATCATATGAAAACAAAACAAATTAGGGAAATATTTTCAAAATTTAAAACACACTTTATCACAAAAGAAATTAATGTAAATGAGAATGATATAAACAAATCACTATTGAATAGATTAATACCAGAGTGAAGAAAGTAATTGAATACATTAGGTATTAATATGAATAAAAAACTAGGAGAAAGTTTCAAAATATTAAACGCATTCTAGGAAATCTATAAAATGATGGAGGACTTACGAGGTACTAAAATCAATTAAGCTATTGGAAAACAGTGTCATCACGTAGCAATAATAATGTCTTATAATCGATCTGTGTTTTAATAAACATTTTGGTATTTCAGTGACATCCATTTTGGCACAACAGTTACGCCATTGACTGATACGCCAGAGATACCTATACGATTCACTCCTATGCTATAGAAATTTTTATTTGAATATAGAATTACTCTCAGCCTGGTGAGGGCAACTAGTAGCCACTTGATATAAGTTCTAGCGAATTCCCGTTAAGAAAACTGAAACTAAGATTGAGGGACTGCATCGAGTGATTACTTAATCTGTCATCTCCTATAGGCAGAGGCAAAAACTAGTTCAGTTGGCCTTGGCTCTTGGGAGATATTGTGCCAGGCATTTAATTGAGATTTAATTACATTTGAAGATAGATTTATGTGCAACGAATATACAGTGTTCATTGATCACAAATTTACGCATGAATTTCCTATTGCTTTCATGGTTTGCAGTTGCTGCTGCGTTGGACAATTGATATTTATTAAGTTAACTTAAAAAAATCTGTATAAAGTGCACGCTTTAAATTTTATAAATTTTAAATCAATACTGCATTTTAATAATTATTTGAAATCGAGCTTACAGGGATTTACGACAAGAAGTTAATTGTTTGGAGGGAGAAACATCGTATTTGATAGATAAGCTTTTAATTTTATAAAAATTCTCATTACATAACTTGATGACCAATAATGACGTCATTTGTGGTGGCGCTGAAGTCGCTGTTGCAGGTGCGCAGCACAAAGCCACTTCCTCCCCTGCTGCTTGACGTGGACAGGTGTGAGACGTACAGGTAGCTGCTAGCATTCAGCCAATTGTGGTCAACGGCAGAGGATCGCCGCGCAGCTTTACACGTATGTACAGTATATCTACTTGTATTCATGTCTTTTTCAGACAAATTTAACAGTTCCCAGAATCTGTAGAATGTTTTATCTTACTTAGTATTGAAATTCAACTTGTTTGTCCTCCTTTAATCAAGGTAATAACAACAATGCTGAGGCGGCGAGTACAGTTTATGTTTAATTCTAACCTCATTTCTTATATTATTCACGCATTGCGTAATACTATGTTTTGGTACGCATGCAAATGTAAAAATATATCAAGCGAGTGGTCAAATACCCAATTGAGTGACTATGCATCACAAACAGACATGAATTTGGAAACTGACAGTATTTTGACAGGCGATGTTTCGTAAACATGTTCATTTGTTTCACAATGAAGGTAACAATCTATAACCGCGTCTGTCCTTGACTAACATTTTTTATATAAAACATTGCTGTTTCCGCTAGAATGAAAAAGCTATCGTCATCACGAAGCCAGATCAAACTGTCTCCCATGAAATTTGAAATACATAAATCTGTTAGGAGAAGGATGGGATATCAGCACACGTAGCAATTAATTATTGTATCCTGGAGTAAGGTTGGTAACCTTTGATACACTGAACGCATCTATGTCATACTCGGTCGGTGCTCACAAAAACCCAGACATTGTCTGTTCGGGACGTTTAAAATGGCGACCATGATGAAAAATTTTAATCCAGTTACACTGTGAAGTACAGCAATAATTTATTCCAGGACGTCATTTTATGGTTTTTTGACTGTAATAATGTCAAGTTGTTGTATGCAATGAATATTGATTAAAATCCATTACAGAAAATATTAATTATTGCAAAAACGGTCATTGTTGACTCTAAAATAACCGCAGTTTTGCCAATTATGATATGTTAAATAATGTCCAAATATCAATTAAAATTTACGCTTGTTAAATTTTAACGAATATACAGAATAATATTAATACAAATCACAGTTGCTGTTTTTTAATCAGCGATTGTGATGCACAGTATATGAAGAAAATGATGATGATATTGTGAAATTAATTAAATATCCGAACCGGAAAATCTCTAAATTTCTTTATATACTTGTCTATCGTTATTATGGTTGTCCAGATACCTTCTTATTCTGCCTCAAATGTTTTTATCTAGCGGCCTATTTGAAAGAAAACCATTTCATTGCCTTAACAGTATCAATTTATCTTCAATTAATATAAATTTCCATAATTAAATTCAATATAATCTAGCAATTCATATTTTAATTATAGTAATTTAGCAATCTTAACACTTTTTAGGAAAGTTTTTTCCTGGCATCTGTCCTATTCGAAGGATGTTGTTCACAATACGGTCCACGGTATTATGATTTTGTAGCAATCGATTAATGCTGCCCTTAGTTACTTAACTATAAATGGTTTTAACCTTTTTAAAATAATTAGATACATTATTTGGTTTTGAAAAATGTTATCACAGCTTTCCATTAGATTAAAAAAATCTGTTTGAACGTGATGACCATGATCTCTCATTTGCGTTATTTAATACTGTGTGTGGCTGTATTTGATGAAAATATCTTATTTAAAAATACTGGTAGGCCTAAATTTTCAAATACTTTAAATGGATATTAGTTCTTACTTTGATCTTTTGTTAATCTTTGTTCCATCGGTTTCTATTTTTTTTCCGTATTGAAAGCTATAACAAGAATTTAAAATACAGCTCGCACTTTGTCCTAAATTTTGGTGGAAATCCAATGTCATAGTGCTGTAATTAAATTATTTTAACAATCAACGGCAAGCAATTCTCTGGAGGGTATCCTAGATTTTAAATTCCTTGTTGGAGACAAGATTATATCATGGGCTTGCAAGGAAAAGTACTAAGACCATAAGATAAAAAAATAGTTAAATCGATTTCAATGCTTGAAATGTAATGTGTATAACTTTGAAACTACTTTTGCTAATGTACAAAATCTTGTTAGGCCTACAGATTTTCACTATTATTAACTTGACCATTTTTTATATTTGGATTGTGATAACACGAACTTCCGTTGCATAATCGACTCATTATTTTACATAATTCACATTTTCTTCTTCTTTTAGTATAAAAGTAAACTTAGAGTAGTAATGAAGATGCTGCAAAGCATGAATGATTCATCAACATATCGATGAGATCTTTATTAAGGCATTACAACTGGAATCTGGAGGTTATGTTCTCAGAATAACTAATTTATTAATGATTACTTCGAAAGTATCGTTTATTTTTTGTTTGTTTGTACAATATACCTTTCGAAAGGAGTTATTCTAAAAATTCTGAATACTTCAACTATTAAGAGAAACTGCAGTGTCTTCATTGTTTGAATAATTCCAGATTATCAACTTAGGCCAAAGTCACTTATTATTTTATTTTCGCAAAGGGATATGTTTTGTTTTATACAATTTAATATTTTGGTTAATTTAAAAAAAACTGAGATTAAACATTCTGCTTCATTTAATTAGACTGAGAGATGTGTTAATTTTGCATCAATTTTTATTCTCTTCAAAAACATGTTGAGACTTGAATTACATAAATCCATGGTAAGCTACCACTTTTTAACCAGGAAAGAATTGTAAACATGATATTGTATCGACCGTAGACGCTGAACTCAGTGATACGTAAGTTGCGAGCTTTGATGTAATTCTCTTCTTCAAAAGAATTTCTTGGCTGGGAAATGAATTTTGACTCTTAACTCTGATTAGATGACGTGGCTTTAGTGACAAATGCCCAGAGTGAATGTACACAATGAGGGACTAGGAAGTCTCTGGCGGTAGATCGATTATAAATATTAACCTTTGAAGCTAGCGAGTGGGAGCTTGACATTTCTGCTCAACCTTTGCCAGTGAGCTCCGCAGTTATACTAAAATGTGCACTATTTTATTTTTTGCAATTATATCGTTGCAATAATTGCTAAAATTTTACAGGTAACTTAATAATTTTATTTTTATGACATTGCATAATAATTTAGATTATTTAGAGATAAATTAATTGCAAAATTTCTAGAGCATTCAGAAAAAAATGCATGAAAATTTTATGTAGCCTATAAAATACGTTTTAAACAAATTACATGTTTTAAATATAGGCTCCTACACAATCGATTTGTTGTTAATCATGTCGACCTCTTTTACACGAATACAACTGTTTTTTCTTGTCTCAAGTTACAGGTTTATTCGCAAAGATGTCTTTTTCTTTTACGTCGTTGGTTATACACGGGATAACTGGATCAAAATAATGTCTGAATTTTTTCTCTCCGAATTCTACTGCGCTGGGATATAAATTGAAAAAAAAATATTAAATTGACTTCAAAATTAGTATTATCTAAATAAATTGTGTATTAAATATTTAAATCTTCATGTTTGAAGTTTCACCAAAAAATTAATAGTTTTGGTGATAAGATAATTTCGGTCACTCGCAGGCTTATGTGAGAGTGCATTTGAGTTTTTTTTTCAAACTATTTTATTTGAAGCTTTATAATTTCACTTGTATAAAATCTAGTCTGCTTTAGTTTACATCAGGTAAAGTTCATTAACAGCATTTTGGTAGCAAAATAATTTTAAATGTAACACAAGTTTCTATATATGTGCATATTAATATTGTAAGATTGACATTTAGAACAATTGGTTCAGTTAGTAGAATTGCAGATGTACAGATGAAAGTTTTTACTCTTGTGCTATATTGTAATTCTTGAAGATTAAAAAAACTTACATTTAAAAGTTTTTAGTTCTAGCTGATAATTTACTTTATATTTTATTTAATGGGGCTCTTCAATAAACTAATTTTTTAGCTTCGCAATTCAAATCTGTTTGTTAAATGGGCAGAAAATTTGCTCCATCTGTGCCACGGAACCCATGTACTTCTCTTCAGAACCCTTCCTCAGGATTGATATGTCCTTAAAATCAATCGAACATTGTCAGATTTGAACCCACGAACCTCGGAACCGAAGGCGAGCAAGGTAACCACTAGTCCGACGAGATAGTAACAAAAGGTCTACTAGAAAATCGGACAAGGAAAGAATAAATGTCTACATAATGCTTCTACATTGAAATATACCCTTCGTTATTTCCCAACTGTTAAAAAAATATCATAAATATATTTTTCGGTATCAAAAACTTAGAGTATCATGTGATGTTAATATAAAGTAGTTATAAAGTTGTAATTAAGACGTGACAAGGGAAACTCACAGATACAAGTTGGAGATTGTGAAAGGTAGACACTTTACCGATCGCGCTACGGCTGTGGAAGAAAATAATCTTATTATGAACCCATAAATATTTATAACAGTACAAACTGTTCTACCTCACTGGCATTATCGAGTAAAAAGATTCATGGCCTTGCGGACATAAGCTTTCCATACGTCTTTATCCCGAGCTAATGTTTTCCAAACGTTTCCTGTAGGCCTATAATTCACCTCTCGTAAATCATGGTTAATGTTATCTCCCATTTCACACTTGGCCTACCTATCGGGCGCTTTCCCCCTAGTTTTCATACAGAAGTGTCCATGTTAGTGTGGGCCGAAAAAACTATTTTTTTATTTCTAAGTTGTAATAGCGCGGAAAAGTTGGGAATTATATAGCTAAAAAAAAAGAAAAAAATATCAAAATCGGTTGACATCTTCCGGTCGCGCAAAGGCTCTGAAGTTTGGCAAAATATAAAAAAAAATTCATTTTTGCAATTATTTATTTTTTCTATATCAAGTAGGTATTGCTGATCTTTGCTAAGCCCTTTATGTCTATCTGTGGGATCTGATAATCATTACTCGGAAGTTATCAAATGCCAAAAATGCATAAAAATATAACTTGTTCGTTATTCTGGCAAATTTCTGAGCTTAGGCGCGACCGGAAGATATCAACTGATCTAAACCAAATTAAAACAATGTTTTTAGGTTCTATTTGAAGACATTACAAACTATTACATTACGAAAACATCAATTAAAAATTAAAGAAATAATTTCAAAAATGAAGCTTTTTCATATTTTGTCAAACTTTAGAGCCTTTGCGCGACCGGAAGATGTCAACCGATTTTGATATAGCCTATATATTTTCTTTTCTTTTGTCTATATAATTCGGAACTTTTCCGCGCTATTACAACTTCGAAATAAAAAAAAAGATTTTTTTTTCGGCCCACACTAGTCTGTCCCTCTTCCATTCTCCATTCGTTTCACATATCCTGCCCATTGCAGTCTAACGAGACTTAATTTTTCTTATTAAATTTGGTTTCACATAACGATTATTTAGCTCATTGATACGTACTTTTCTCCATCACATATCTGTTCGTCTATGTTTGTTCTATGTCGTGATTTATAAGAAAAATCTCAAATAAATAACTAAAACAATTACTCTAAGAGTTGAAGGTTCATTCAAGTAGGGCCTAATGATTTACGTTGATTTGGACAATTAAACATCTCGAATGGATCATGCAGTGATTCTAGAAATAATTTTAAAACTTTAAACCCCCCCCCCTATCGAGTAAACTTTTCACCGTGTGTTAAAGTACCCAAAGAAATAACCAACTGTTATTAAAGCAACTAATGCGACATGCGCCTTTCTAAAAGCACGGCAAGTTTCTTCTTCCTTCCAAGTATTAGGCCAAGGCCTGTTACGATCCTATAGAAAATTTTCCCCCCAGCGTACCTCGGGAAATTCTTGTATAAGACTTGAAAGCATTTTAATAGTCCCTTCAATTGGTTGCTGGCCAAAGGAAGGCAAGACCAGTGATGGGGCTGCCATCTTATAGCCTCTGGTCAGGCTTTTCTGGAGAAGAAAAGAAAATAAAGGAAAGAAGAAATGGAAGGAAGGAAAGCTCCCTAGCCCTCGGATGCCCTAATAGCGTCGGGGTCGAAAAAACAAGAGTTAACCAAGAGAGGTTAGATAGTAAAGTTAAAAGAGTGCAAAACACAAGTGGAAGAAATGTTTTGCACAGATTGGGCACCTTGTGGTCGCCATCCACATATCCCCTAGATGAGGACCCCTGAGGGTGCACGGCAAGTTTAATTGTATCAAATGTCAAAATTGCACAAAAGGGAAGAAACAATTTATTTTTCATTCACATTCCAACGAGTCTTAGACTACAAGTAATTGTTTTTGGATGTCTGGTAGGAGATAAGGGAGCCATTGGATCTGTATACGAGAGGCAATCGCCGAAGACAGTACAAGGTAGGTAAAAATATCCCAATGCAGTATTAAAATTTCCTTCCCCGCCGGGAATTCAATCCGAGCCGCTATAGTAGAAAGTAGGGAGTAGAGATCACACCACAGCGAACAAAAATTATAAAATTTATCAAATCCTAATTTTGGAAACTTAAGCTACAACGTCTATCTAAAGGCATTTTATATTATTTCTGAAAATACTTTTAAGCAATTTGCAATGGAACACAGAGAGACATAGATTCATTTTTTACCATTTTTTGTATTTGCGTTTCTGATTGCACTCCTCTTTTACTTAGTGTCCTCGTACACCTCTTCCACAAAAATCTCAACTGCATTTGCATTCAATGCTTTTACTCAAGCAAACACTAGAGCTCGTTATAGATATGTTTCTAACATAAGTCGATGCACTACTTTTCTCCACACCTATTGCTATCGGTAGTGGAAGGGACTATGAGTATTCGTTGAGTAACACAAACTTGTAACTAATTCACTGGCACTATCGAACCCGTAGGTTCATGGCTGAGCGGATATAAACTCTCGTTGTATTCCTATCCGGATTTTTTATTATGAATTATTCCCTGTATAACCTACTTCTTTCAAATCATGGTTAATATTATTCTCCCACTTCTTTCTTGGCCTACCTACTGGACGCTTTCCCTCTGGTTTTCCTACAAGGTCTTTCCATGCTCCTCTTTCATTCCTCATTTGTGCCACATGTCCTGCCCATCCCAGTCGACGAGATTTGACTGTTTTTATTCTATATGGTTTCTTATAAAGATCATGTAGCTCATTGTTTTGCAGTCTTCTCCATTCGCCTGTCTGTTCATCTCCCTTTAGTCCAAACATTTTCCTAAGGACTTTATTGTCAATTACTTGTAATCTTTTCCTCTCCCTTAAAGTAAGATTCCATGTTTTGCATTCGTATAATATAACTGGACCTAGGTTTCCTATATGTCAGTCTGAGGCAGAACGCTGACCACGGACCACCCAAATGACATCTATACGAAAACAAGTGTAACTAAATTAGTATGGTTCAAATTCTTCCCTGTAGGGGGAGAGCGCCTAAATCTCTGTTAAGGGAAACCCGGGCTTACAAGATTAAAAGAAGATAATATAACTGGGAGAATAACAGATTTATGTAGGCTATTTTCAGTTTAATGTTTTTAGAGAAGTTGGGATACAAAAGTCCCTGCAATGTACTTTTCGAAAATTGAGCCTATGTTTAATGTCTTTGTGCAACTCATTCATGTTTGTAATTATTGTTCCTAGGTATTTGAATTCAGTCACTTCTTCAAAATTTCCCTCATTTGTGATTAATGATCCCTTTCCGTTATATGTGACCATATATTTAGTTTCATTGATGATTACTTCCAATCCCAATTTCTTAGTGTTACTCAATAGTGTGCGCGTGTTGTCCCTTAGTATCTCCTTGCTATCGCCTAATAATACTACTTCATCAGCATAAACTAAGAGTAGCCTATATTAACATAATTGAGTTGTAGGCCTTCTTCGTCTTCTAAAGAATTGATGGCATGCTCTGGTACAAAATTTAATAGTAGAAGACATAGTACATATCCTTGCTTTAACCCTTTGTAAAATTTAAAATTATCTAAAAACTATTTTTCTACACGCACTCTACTCTTTGCGCTATCTACACTCATTCGAACAAGTTTAACTTTTTAGGAATTCAGTAGATTAAAGTTACGGATGTTAGTAAATGACCATTTTAAATTTAGATTTACGGATTAATTGAGATGTGCATGGCTGATGCTCAGCTGAGGCGCAATTATGAAACGAATTCATAAAATATTTAGCCTACGATACTTGCAACGCAGGAAATTTATTCTAACAAATATATTAGTAAGCAGATTTTCTCCTTCTATTGATGACGTTCTAGGAGATCATCAATGTGGATTTAGAAGAAATAAGTCTTCAACAGATCAAATTATTAGTATAAGACAGATTATAGAAAAGAAATGGGAATATAATGGTACTGTACATCAACTTTAAGTAGACTTCAAAATAAAGCATATAATTCAATTATGAGGGAGAAGTTATATAGTATCCTGCTGGATTTCGGAATTGCTAAAAAGTTAAACTTATACGAATGTGTGTGAATGACACAAGGAGTAGGGTGCGTGTAGGCAAACAATTTTCGGATACTTTTGAAATACATAATGAGTTGAAGCAAGGAGATGAACTATATCCTCTAGAATTAATTTTGTACTAGAGCATGCCATCAGATCTTTAGAGGATGAAGAAGGCTTACAACTCAATGGTATTAATAAGCTGTTAGTTTATGCTGACGACGTAGCAATAATGGGCGATAGCGAGGAGATACTAAAGGACAACACGCACACACTATTGAGTAACACTAAGAAATTGGGACTAGAAGTAAATATCAATAAAACTAAATATATGGTCACACATAGAAATGCATTTTATAATGAAAATTGACAGCTAATAACAATTGAAGGAAATTTTGAGGAAGTGACTAAATTCAAATACCTAAGAACAATAATCACAAATAGGAATGAGATGCACAAAGAAATTAAACATAGGCTCAATTCTGGAAATGCGTGCTATTATGCATTGCAGAGACTCTTGACGTCCCAACTCCTTTCAAAAAACGTTAAACTGAAAATATATAAAACTATTATTCTACCAGTTATATTATATGGATGCGAAACATGGACTCTCACTCTAAGGGGGGAAAGGAGATTACGAGAATTTGAGAATAAAGTTCTTAGGAAATGTTTGGACCAAAGAGAGATGAGTCAGGTGAATGGAGAAGACTACTTAAGTGAACTACATGGTCTTTATACGAAGCCAGATATAATAAGAACAGTTAAGTCTCGTAGACTGCGATGGGCAGGGCATGTGGCATAAATGGGGAATGAAAGACGTTCATGGAAGATTCTTGTAGGAAAACCAGAGGGAAAACGCCCAGTTGGTAGACCAGGAATGAGGTGGGAGAATAACATTAACTATGATTTGAGGGAATTAGATTATACAGGGAATGATTGGAAAACATAAGCTCGGGATAGGGGTTATTGAGAGCTTATGACTGCGCGGCCATGAACCTATATTAAGATGTTTGCACCTAATAATTGGCCCATAAGAAAGAAAATGTCTACAATATGCTCTGTATGAACTGGCTACAAAGAAATATTGAGGTTGTTAGGACTATTTGAAGATAAAACAAGATTGAAAATGCTCGTTTCTAGTGGGCATGCTAGTCTCTTGTTCGAGATTCGCGTGTTCAAACCCGTCCAGGTCTATAGATTTTTCAGAGCTTAAAAATCCTAAGAATGAGTTCCTTCGGAAGGGTACTAAAGTCGTTTCATAGATTTACGGCACGTAAAAGAATATCAAGCATAAAAAAGAGTATGCCTACTCTGACCAAAATTTGACGGCTATTTCACACGCAGATTTGAATTCCCACGTTAACGATTTTAGCTGTTAAAGAGGGTCGATAAATAAAATGCCCACGAATAAAGATAAAATATCCAAATATATGCTTAAAATTTTAATCGTTACACAAACTAAGAGTTATTAATATAAATCGGCTTGCACAAGTTACGTATTGCAGGTGATATTGTAAATGGCTGACTACAATCAATACGCCCACTTGACAAAATGAAATGCATGTAGAATTAGAGCCTATTAAAAAGAAATTGTAACATGAAATAATTTGTTTTAGTTTACCTTATAATCAAACATATAGGCCAACTGATGATATGACCTAAATATATCCACGTATTTATATGGATACTAAGGAGCTGATTTCTAAAAAAAATAAGAAAATTTGCATGCATATTTGGCCTCATTCAATATGATCCAAAAAGATGAAAATTTTGACCTTATAATTTAATGAATCTATTAAAAGTGTTATAGTAAATGTTCATTCAGATAGCCTATATTTTCCAAACTTTTCAACACAGAGTGAAAGCAGGGATTGTAACGGTCCGATTGTTGAAGGAATTTTCAAAATAAAATGCGACCTTCGAAGCAGTGACCGTGCAACTTGCGACATAGATGCATTATGTTGGTTACTTATAATTGGTCGATGACTTACAGAAATCCCGCAATATGACTAAAATTACAGAAATTATATCAAATATGATTAAAAATCTAAAAAAAAAATACTTAAGGCAATAGAAATCACTAATTTTTAAACAGAAGACCTACATATATGTTATTTACTTGCTTGAAACTCAAAACAAAGATTTAAAAGATATTGACATGTCATAGGAATCTGATCCTTATTGATTACCCTTAGTTGTTTACTTGTAAAATTACTAATTTTTTTGCCACGGTTCGTAAACATGTTTGTGAAAATTAAAAAAGTATGTTCCATTTTCTAGCTATATTATAAGACCGTAACATATTGAAATGAGACGCAATATGTAATGAAATAAATTAATTTCAGTTAACAAAATAAAAGTTTTGGTATTTAGAGGAGCAGATACAATTAGAAACAACATTTATTTCGAAGGAGAAGTTATTGAAGAGATTGTTCCCATTACCTGAGATACATCCTGCATCGGTGGGAAGACCAAGAAAGCGTTGGGCTGAACAGATGTGAGATCAGAACAAGCAAATATTTAATACGTGAAGGATGATGATGATGCATTTGAATGATGGAACAAAATTAATAAATTGATTAAATATAGTATTTTTATATCTTCCAGACGGTAAAAATATTGCCGTAACAAAATTAGATTCAAAATTATGGAATAATAATTATTGTCGTCGAGTTAATTGACACAGACTCCTCTTTAAGTAGCTATTGCGCAATACCACTCAGTGCAGTGTTTAGCATTGCTCAATACATTAAGAACATATTTGTAATTCTCTTGATGTACTATTCTTCATTATACCGACTATATGTCCACAAAAACAAGTATGCTCGAGAATATCGTTCCCTAGTGGCATAATTCAGCTTCTGATGTCTGATTGGTTAAGTTTAGTAACCTAAAATAATAACATAGCATTTGCAAATGTTTAACATTAGTATTGAAGTAGGCCTATATAAAACCTACAGCTTTGATTATTATATTTTATTCAATGTCATCAGTTTGTCATTTCGATATTTCTGGTATTCTCTCCTGGCATTGGCGTATTTTAACCCATTTTTGAGGTTGGGGCACCTGGAAGGCGGTGTTATGCTGCCCCAATGATATGATGGGTAACGATGCGCCAGAAGAGGTTTTAATTCTAAACTTAATCTAATGAGGTGGATATGAGGATGATGTTCGGGGACCGTTTGTGCCTTAACGATTCCTGATGTTTGTCTACAGATGAGTAAACCCCGAAAAAACCTCACCCAGGAAACTTGTCCCGACCGGACATCGAACCCGGACCCGGCAGCAGGCTACCTCGGTACTACAGCAATTGACTATAGCCTTGATTATTGTCCAACGAGTAAATCCCCTAAGTTGGAAGATAGACACTACACCGTTAATTCATCTATCACTGGTACACACAATAATAGTAGTAGTAGTAGTAGTAGTAGTAGTAATAATAATAATAATACTAATAATAATAATAATAATTAATAAAACTTTTTTATTTAGGAATATTGTACAATACAGTGTTACTCCTTCAACCCAAAGTGATTTGTCGCTAGAGGTTCCTGTCTAAAGCATCTTCTTCCCTCAAATCTCTAGCTTCCATACTTCTCTTCACTCCATCCATCCATCGTTCTCTAGGCCTGCCTCTTCCGCTTCTTCCATTAGCTTTCCAATTAAGAATCTTCTTTGATATTCTCTCTTCTTCCATTCTTATGAGGTGTCCATACCATTTCAAACGTTTTTCTTGTATTTTAACTAATATGTTTTTTTTTTAACTTGCATGATTTTCTTTATTGTGCTATTTCTGACCTTTTCCCTTTTTGAAATTCTTGTCGATCGCCTCCAAAAATCCATTTCTACTGCTAACAGCTTGTTTTATACTTACTGTAATAATAATAATAATAATAATAATAATAATAATAATAATAATAATAATAATAATAGTAGTATCTATTTATTTAACTGCCATAAATTTATCTATTGATAGACCATTTACAAAAGAAAGGGTTTTAAATTTCTTTTAAATGAAGCTAATTCCAACAATCCCTGATGTCTTGTAGTAAGGAGATTAGAGTGTAGCAATCGGAATTAGAATAATGGGAGGTTCTTTGTTGTGGGATGTAAAGTAGGAGGCCCTGGTGCTGTCGTGTACCCAAATTGTAATTGAGGAATAGGTGATGGAAGCGAGAGAATAAGTGGCTTGGAGTTCAAGTACATATAATTTTGATTAGCCGAATAAGAGAATGAATAATGGAGATAGAGCCAGCACAGTTCGAAAAAGATAAAGAAATATGGTCATAATTACGAATATTGAAAATGTATGACACATATTATGAATACGTTGCAATATAAGTGCTAGTCCATCGTTAGGGTAATGTCTGTCAATGAGATGTCGCTGTAATCAGAATAATGCATATCTAGAGTTTATACTATAATTCTTTTTAGATCATCCGGAAGGAAATGTCTGAATACATTTAAAGAGTGCATTATTGAAAATACCCTTTCTGACTTTTGCTTTATTTGGATGTAATAAACTTAGATTGAAGTCAATACAAAAACCCGTATACTAAACAAATGACATATAAGGTATTGTTTGTGTTATCTAGTATGGTGACAGGCAGATTTATGTTGTTGATGGTGTGCAGTAGTCTTGCACGCCCAAGGATAATCGCTTGGGTCTTCTCTACATTTAGACCAAGTCCAAGGTCTTTGCACTACTGTGATATTTGTACAAGATCAGTATTAAGTCTGTCGATGTTTTAGTAGATTCGTCCGGTTTGAAGTTAATACAAATTTGGATATCGTCAGCATGAATATGGTAGTGGGAATGTATCAAGGATAGAGATATTCTGAAGAAAATAGGTTAACTCCGGTCGTAGAAATATATGTAGGTGTATAGAATTTTTAATTTGAATTTAAATGTACGAACATTAGGCCTACTATCTGTTTAAAGAATATGTACTATGTTTACTTGAGAAAGAGGGAACAAGAAAGTGTGTTCACTTTTAATGGCCCTTTTTAATATATATATATAAGTCCACCGCTGTGGTCTCGAGGTAGCGTGCTGCCTTGTCACGCAGCGGCCCGGGTTCGATCCCCGGTCGGGGCAGTTTTTCTGGGTGAGGTTTTTATCGGGGGTTTTTCCTCACCCGTAAGACAAATGCCAGGAAAACTTTAAAGCCGAAACTGTCCCCGAAATCATATGGCCATCATCATCATCCTTCACCGGTGTGGAAAGCAACGGGAAGCTACCACACCTATAATTCCCTAGTAAAGCTGCAAGCATAGCACGAAAATGCTATGATTGCAGTGAAGGACCTGCCTTCGGGCAGAATTACTATGGATGGATATATATATATATATATATATATATATATACATACATAAATAAATATATATATATAAATAAATAAATAAATATATATATATATATAAATAAATAAATATATATATATATATATATATATATATATATATATATATATATGTGTGTGTGTGTGTGCGCGCGCGCGCGCATGTATACGAAATCAGGATGAAAGCAGTTGAAATTGGCCAAAATTATGGATCTATGTATAATAAAAATATTATTTTATATACATTGTTCTTTGTGGGCGATCAAGTTTTTATATCTATTTCTGAAAATGGTACACATTTAGCATTATTCCAATTAAGTAATCTTCTTATTCTTCTTTACTTCACGGGCTAGGCAAATTGCCTGTTCTGCCTCACAGTTGTTCTGTCCATCTTTTCACTAGCCTTCCTACATTCCTTGAACCTCTCGGCTTGTAGTTAAATGCTGCTTTTGGTAACCTTCTCACATTCATTTTTTCTACCAATTAAGTAATATAAGCATAAATTTTAATATTTCAATTAACAAAAGCATTAATATTTAGAAGAACAGATATAATTATAAACAAAACTGCTTTGGAAGCTAAAATTATTGAATAGGCCTACTGTTGTTTAAATTACCTGAGATACATTACGACTTATTTGATGATTGATATACAACAAAATTTATAAATTCTGATATAGTTCCTATAGATTTTGCGGTGGATTTAATATATCCCTAAATAACAGAAACGAAACTAAAAGTAAATGTTATAAGTAACTATATTCCCAACATTGACATATTGTTCCGAGTTTTGGATTATGACAAAAGAAGAAGAAGAGAGGAGAATTGAAATAACAGAAATGAGATTATTAGATCTGTAGCGGGCTACACATTGCTGGAAATATATAATATATATAAAAAATTATATAGGCTACATAGGCCCTATATAAAAAATATATACATAAGTTATGTATGGGGAAAACTAAACACTTTAAACTAATATAATAACACAATCATGTAACATATACAAAAAAATTCCATTCCATGGCACGACAGGCCTAGAGGGACCTTAGCCTACCATCCGGCTGCTGGCCTCGCATCCACATGTGTCAATCACAGAGGTATTTAGCCAGTGTAGGGGTAGGATGAAAAAATAAAGCATTCCATAACTACTGACATATTAAAACTCAAAATATAGAAGGAAAGTTGTGGACCAAAGATAAAATTGGCTCAAAAGTGTTAAATAAATGAGACCAGAACAAATATCTTGCGGTTTAATCCACGATCCTGGTTGCCATTAATTGACAAAATAATTATTTTTGGCCATTCTTACATGGCAATGATTTTCTCTTAGGAAATTACGAACTGTGGAATCAATTTGGATATTTTTTACCCTGATTTGCATTTATTATGCAACTGGACAATAATTTTGCGTTCCTCTTTTCTTTTCGAAGGTATTTATCTATTTTGTGTATTTCCACACAATAGTACTGGTTTCACTGCTGGGATAGGTACTGTATATATTGTCTTTATAAAGGAAGATGGAGCATTGTATACTCACTTCTTACTCACAGAATAAAGGCCAGACTTTCAAATTTATTTTCATAACTCGTATTATAACCTGGCAATGTAACTATTTTCTTATATTAATGTTAAACGTACCTTGAAAAAAAATTATCCTAGTATGTTTGTAAATTGAGAGTATTTTAGAGTTTCAGTGAAAATGTTTCACTGTATGATCAGATCACTTATTATACTCACTGAATTTATGAAACATTGACTGTAATTTAAACACAAGTTAATTTTGTTTGTTTGTGGATTCATTACTTTAATATCATTATTTCTTGTAAAGTTTTTTTATGCATTTTCAATACAATTTTAATATTTTAATTCAATAACAACCAGTCTTAAGAGAAATTACTGAGTTAATTTGTTCATCAGGAATCCCTGAAAATTAGAAGCAAATCCACTGAACATCGTGAGAAAACATCCACTCTAAAATCAGTACTTTACAACTCTAACTTGAGCAATACAGGACGTTATTGATTCCCTTGGACTGTATATATAACGTGATGGAAAATCAAATTTTTGACTTAAAATAAAAATGATATAAATCTGACAGTCTCCACTTCTACAGCTAAAACAATATGAGAGCTATACGTACTAGATTTTATATATAACACCCTCATATGGGTTATATCCACCGCTGTGGTCTCGAGGTAGCGTGCTGCCTTTTCACGCAGCGGGCCCTGGTTCTATTCCGGGACCTGACAAGCTTCCTGGATGACGTTTTCTTTGGGTTTTTCCTCACCTGTAAGACAAATATCAGGAAGCTTTGAGGCCCAAATGGTCCCTGAACATCATCTGGCCTAATCATCATTATCATCCGCGGTGTGCAAAGCAACGGGAAGCTACTACACATATAATTCCCTAGTAAAGCTGCAAAGTATAGCATGGAAATGCTACAATTGAAATGAAAACCTGCCATAGGGCAGAACACTGAAAAAATGTGGAATATAAAATTTCATAAATGTAATGATACTGGTTTGCCTTTTACAGCATTTAAAGTCATGTGCGAAAAAAGAGAAATACATTCGATTAACTTATAATTATGTACACTTTTTTGAAAAAACCAATCATTACAACGTGACATTGGGCTAAATTGTTTTCTTTTATAGTACATCCATGGTGACATATTTTATTATCTTCAAGAAATGTTAATTAAAAATATGTAAGATAAACGCTGAACAGTTTATAAATTTGATAAAAAATTCTTCAAAATTAATTCTGCTTTAGTAAAAAATAATATAATAAAATACTTCTTAGCACACAATATAACGAGTGTACGACAAAAGAAAATTTGTTGTATCACCGTTTAATGATTGAGTTAAAAAAATTATTATTATTATTTTCATTTTCTGATCAGTGAAATTAAAAAAGTCATCAAAGGCAAACCATTAGCATGTAAATAACGAAATTTCGTATTTCACATCAAAAAGCACTAAGTAAAATCTAATATAAATTCCATTCTTGTATCATGTGTACAACTGGAGATAGATTTATACAACGCTATTTTTAAGATATAATTCGAGTTTTAATCTCGACATACGCCCTAAGTTATTTATTGAAACGCAAATGAGACATTGCAATAATCGAATACCGGTAACAAACAAGATGATTCAGATGTTGCTTTTCAGGAAGTACATCCAATCTCATGGAATTATAACGTGATCGTTTCAAGTCAACAATATCAATTCTGAATAATAATGTCATTAACACAATTAATATTATCATTAACCATAATTACGACATTCATAAAATATTATCACTTGATAATATGCGACATTTGGTAATAAAATGCACAGCTGGACGCAGTATGATCTAAAATATATAAGCTCAAAAAACTGAAATAAAATAACACATTTTAAGTAATTATTTTTCTTAATGAAAAATCGAGTTTATATATTTATTTATTTATTATAGGCTTATTCCCAGTCATGTCAGGGACTATTACACCCCACCTCACTATCCACTCTTATCTTCACCCCCCCCCCCATCCAAAGTAAACTGATATCTTAACTTCGACACAATGAAAATATTAACCGCCCGCGTAACAAACTATATTAATCATTTTGTAAATAATCATCTAGGAAGCTTTAGATACTTAATTTTATTTTATATTATTTTTATTTTATTATATTCCATGCTTTTGCTAGTATTAGATAACATCACCATTGTCTTTTGTTTAAGTCTATATTTTAATAATATCTTAAAATTGTAATAAATATGTAACTTTTGTATAATTTTACTATTCGCTGGTTGTGTGGAAGAGAAGGCATTAACTCTGCCAGCTAAAATAAAGCATTATTATTATTATTATTATTATTATTATTATTATTATTATTATTATTATTATTATTATTATTATTATTATTATTAAAGTAAAGTAAAAGTAAAGTGATCCCACAACAGGCCCGGAGGCCCTTGGGGATAGTAGGAGGTTAAATCTCCCACTTTTTCTAGACAATCGGCCCTTTATGTCAGCCTGGTTGTCAGCCCTGCGTGACGGCCGCCTTTACCCCGAGAACAAGCGTCTGGTACTCATTTCAGTTAGAGGCTGAGTCGACCCCAGGGCCATAGTGCCGCCAGAGCGTTTGGTTCAGTTTAAAAATCCTGACCCCAATGGGACTTGAACCCTCGACCCTCCGGCTTGTAGCTCAGTGCCTTAACCACTACACTACGGCGTGCCCCCATTATAATATAATGCGTATAATAAGAATAAGAAATAACAATAATAATAATAAAATAATAATAATAAAATAATATAAGAATAATAATAAAAGAATAATAATAATAATAAATAGATAAGAATAATAAAATAATAATAATAATAAATAATAATATAAAAATAATAAGAAAATAAATAATAATAATAAAATAATAATAATAATAATAATAAAATAATAATAATAAAATAATAATAATAATAATAATAATAATAATATTATTATTATTATTATCATCATTTTTATTTATCATTATTATTATTATTATCCATTACTTATTATTATTATCATTATTATTATTATTATTATTATTATTATCATTATTATTATTATTATTTTGTGACCATGTAATTTTTGTATAATTTTACTATTCGCTGGTTGTGTGGAAGAGAAGGCATTATGGCCTTAACTCTGCCAGCTAAAATAAAGCATTATTATTATTATTATTATTATTATTATTATTATTATCATTATTATTATTATTATTTTGTGACCATATCGAAGTCATCGTATAGAGAAACTCCACCGACAAACGTTCTGACGATTCACAAGGAAGTTGACTGAGTGTGTTTATCGTGTGCCATATTACACAGTTACCTAGGCTTGAAGTGCGATCGCTTACATTAAGTTTACTGTCAGTGTTAGCAAACATGTCTCTCCGGAGTTGTTGCCCCATGAATTCACTTATAATCCGAATTTTTGTTCGTTTAGTGGATTAAACAACCTCTACGTATTTCTGTAGCCCTCTTAGCTCCTGTTAAAACTATACTCAAATTTTCACGATTACCTGGATTTATAGGTATTTTTACTATTTTTAGCTGCTAGATTTTTAACATTAAATACAAAAGTTGCACCTGCTAATATTTGGTTTGACGGTAATAGTGTTTTTTTATTGTTCTTTCTTATTATAGTACGAACAGGATATCCAATATCGGATATTCAAATTTTCCCATATGCGGACGCTAACAGTTTACCCGTGGCTAGCAGATCTGCCGGCACTGAAACATTACATTTTGTGTCCGCTCGTCAAACAACAAAATCACTTCATTAAAACCATTCACAATTCTGTAATTAAAAAAATAAAAGAACAAGATCCCAATAAATAGTTGTGAGCTGTTAAGACATTATATAATTGTGGGACACTAAAAATATTATTGCGAGTATTAGATAAATCTAGGAACAATAATTACAAACAGGAATGAGGTGCAAAAAGAAATTAACCATAGGCTTATTTCTGGAAGTGCACGATATTATGTATTACGGGAACTCTTTTCCCAACTTCTCTCAATAAACAATTAACTGCAAATGTATAAAACTGTTATTTACCCAGTTATATTGTATGGATGTGAAACATTGGCTCTTACTTCAAGGGAGGAGGAAAGATTTGGAGTATTTGAGAATAAAATTCTTGTGAAAAATGTTTGACCAATGAGAGATGAACAGAGAGTCGAAATGAGAAAACTGCATAAAACTGAGCTTATGATCTTTATGAGAAAGTAGAGATAATAAGAACACTTAAGTCTCGTAGGCAGGACATGTGATACGAATGGTAATGAAAGAGGGGCTTGGAAACTCATTGTAACAAAACTAAAAGGAAAGCGCGCCCAGTAGTTAGGCTGAGAGTGAGGTGGGAGAATAACATTAACCATGATTTGAGAGAATTAGTTTTTAAGGGGGATGATTGGAAAACATTAGCTCAGGATAGGGATGTACGGAGAACTTTTATCCGCGCGGCCATGAACCTATGGGTTCCATAGTGTCAGTCAATTAGTTACTTGCTGAGATTTGTTTCACTTGTTTGGCTTATATTTCAGAGACTATGGCTCATTTAGTTTTGAGTCAACATATGCTATTGTTTATGTGAAGTGTGTTGGCCTGTTGGTGAGAAAGTTTGTCTGATTAGTTCGTTTTTTAAAATCACGTGCTTGCGTCTTTTATACATTCACTGTTATGAGTCATTAGGCCGAAGTTTGGAAGTGTTGTAGTTACTTTTGTAGACGGGACAGATTCTGCTAGATCTGGACTGTTTGGTCAATAGGCTAAGTTGTTCGCTTATTGGGCAATACCTGTTTTTGTAATTCGCGACTTAGGAATCTCGATGAAGTAATGTTTGTTTATTAATAGACTAGAATATTGACTTGTTGTGGTGTGCTTGCTTGTGTTTCCAGTGCTTGTCTTCATGTTTAATTTGTGATGTTATTCCAGAAATTTGCCACACATCCTGTGATTATTATTTTTGGGAATTTTGTGCTATTTTGTATCGGATGTCATGTTGTATAATGTACCAAATGCCTTTTGAATGTCTAGTTCGAAAAAGCCTGATGTGTGTCCAGATAGATAATTACTTATAATTGTTGATGTACTGTACTTGGTTGTCTGGATATATATTTGGATGTTGTGAGTGTTCTCTGTACTAGATTTATTTATTCATTTGGATATTTTGCTTGTAAGTGATACAAGTATACAGTTGTTTGGTTTATTTGCTTTTGGGAAGAGTAGTGTTTGTGTATGTTCCCAGCGCTTAGGTAGGGCCTATGTATGCAAGATAGAGGTTATAGTGTAGATTTTACTTAGGTATTGGAGAGCTGTGTCTGGCGTTTTTAGTAGTTGTACGTGATTTTATCAACTCCAGGGACGTGATTTTTCTGTTTGATTGTGTTGCTAAGATTTCGGCTGGCGTTATTGGATGCGGTTATGTTTCCGGAGAAGTGACTGTATTTTAGGAGTATTTTAGGTGTGTGTGTGTGATTGTGTGCATCTTTTGACATGGTTGTAGCGATTTAGAGAGTAGCGTGGGACCTTGTACACTATGAATTTCTTGTAGGTTTCGTCTGAAATTTTGCAATTTATCTACTGTCCTCCTCCGACGAGTTTAGCGCTGGGAGGTAGGGTATTCTTGCCATTCGGTTTACTACTTTTGCAGGTAGTCTTTTTTGTTTCCTACAGCCGAGTCGAAGGGAAGTATTATTTATTCACAAATATGCAGTTTTCAGTTTATGGTTTTCTATGACTGCGTCTTTAGTAAATAGGGCGAATGTTTTCAGTATGACTTTACTTCCTTCCTGACTGGTGTTGTCATCCTGTATCCATCCCCACACCACATTCCTTTGAGCGCTAAACTCGTCGAAGGAGGACAGTATGTCATATACTAGACCCTAGTGTATTATTTTGTAAGAGAGGAGAGAATGTTATTCTTTTGTTATTTCTAGGTCTTTATAGTTTGTTCTCCCCAAAATTAAGTAAATGTACGAGTAGTTTATTTCGTCTATGCATAACACAGTGTAAGTTCGACATTTTTTAGTTTGATGTGGTGTGTTAATCGCCATGATACCGTTTTATATATTTTTTTTATTTCTTTTCTTTTTATATAATTACGTAGACTATTGTTCATGGGAGCTGTCTTATCTTTACATGTTTTTCTCGGAATTGCTAGGAGATATGCTTGTGTGATAACATTGAAGTGCTCTGCAGTGTGCATTTCTGTATTGTGTTTGTGGTCGATGATATATGTTTGAAAACGTTGCTAGACTTCTTCTCCGATATTTTGTACTATTTTGAATATGAGGGTATTTGTTACCTTCCTAAATATGGTAATTTCATATTTTGGAAATTGATCACTCTTTTGATGAACATGAAAATGAAATGGGCTGGTAAAACATTCTTTCGGGCTGCATTATATTGCAGTTATTTAATTTGAAAAATTCACATCAGAGGTTGCTGAAAATCCAAGCAATGTGCTCTGCCCTCTGAATTTACTACGTTTGTGGCACCCATTATTTTAACAAAATTTTGACTAATGTTTTGCAGAAAATGAAACGAAAATATGAAAATATATGGTTGATATTTTAGCATATTCTTAATAAGCAACAAGTTAGGGTACTTTTAACAGGTGAAACCGGGACGTAGTGGTTTAAATGTTAGTGATATGTTTGTGTAGATGATCTACACCGCCACATGGCTAAAGATCAGTGCCGAAAAATATGAGATAGTTACGTGACTAAACGCCTGAACGATGGTCACAAATTAATTAGCTGCCAAGAAGCCACAACTGATTCCACAATTCTGACGATACTGGCCATCGTCGCCACCGAGTCTCCGGCCCTGACGTTTTCACGACAGTGTTGCCGATATGGATATTCAGTGGAAAGGGCCGTTTTATGTATGCGGTTAGCAGAAATACAGCTGACAACATCTCAGCAATTTCAAACCTTACCAGCGCGCTATAGCGTCGTCAAGAGCAGTGATTGGTTTTGGGAGGCGTCCACTCTCACTTCAACTATTCCCTTATTGGCAGTAGAGGGCGAGTTTCTCCTTTTGCCCCTCGTACAACCTAAACGCCAGGACCGGAGATCCAGAGGCTGGACTTTAGTAGTAGTTCTTGATAGTGTAGCAATATTCTGGCCGAATTCTTGCTCCACCTCATGCATTAATTTGACGTGCACATCATTAGAGGAACTGAGCATATGGTTTGGACATTTTTGTTGAACACCTTTCTTAAAATGAAATTTTATGCCTTTGTTGGTGTTGCTCGTGTTATAAGGTTGTAAGATGGGCATGGCAGTTATTAGGCTACTAACAAGTAAACTGTCAACATTACATGTCGAAACCAAACTTGAAATTTCTTCCAGAGAAGCGTTGTGATGTACAATGACCGTGTCCAAAAAACACCTGCCTTTTTAACTGCAAAGCACTAACATCCAATGCCAAATTTCACATTTAAACTATAGAGGAGTAATACATCTCCTGTGTTGGTGGACTGGATAACCCTCATTACCTGCCTTCCGCTACCTTCTTACTCATATAGAGATGTAGGCCTAAATTTACTTTGTACAGTGGGTTACCATTGCTGGATTCTGGCTTCGATTTCTGTGCCCTGCAGTTAATAACGGGAGATAATTATTTGGACACGGCCTTAGTACATAATAAAGCTTCTCTGGAAGACATTTAAGATGGGTTTCGTAATGTAATGGTTGACAGTTCCCTCGCAAGTATTGTATTAATCGAATCTCCAGATTCTCCCAGTTATATTTGCTAGTTAATAATTTTTCCATTTCGAGTAAAAAACTTGTAGGCCTATATTAACTCTGTGAGCTAATTTTAGTGATATTAATTACATAAGTAATTTGTGCGAATGCATGTAAATAATGAAAGTCTGCATGTATGAGACTGGGCATTCCTATGGGGTAATTTGATTTTTTTGGGGGGGGCGGAGTGTGTCAATTCTCTATGATTAGAGTTGAGTGAATGAGTTCCACCAAACCAACAAAGGCAGTGGCTTTTTTCCAGGGCACTGTAATATGGGGTTGTTGCACATGCGAAAACAAACCAATAGTCGCTCCCGAAACTCTTCAATTAAGTTCATCTTCATAAACATTACGGGTTGGGCATCTGGCCTGTTTCGTCCCAATAGTAGTTGAAATATTGAACTGGCCATGCTCTATCGTCCCATATCTCGTCATCCTAAGGGTCTCTAGTAGTATAATATTCCTGGAATTCGGTTTGGTAATATTCTCTTCACATGTTCACAACAACTATTAATATAATTGTGAGTTATGTCCACTATATTTATAACTTTTCAATTCCTGTCTAAAGTGTTGGTTTTATTTATGTCTGTCAGTGTACATTCTGCCAGCGGCCTCAAGAGCTTCATTTCTGCTGCTTCAATATTTTTGTTGTTGTTTAGTTAGGTTCCAATCTCTGAACCATATACCAATGTTGGTATGGCCATTGTTGTGTAAAACTTCAAAACTGTCTGTTCTTATGTTCCTGACGAAGGTTCTTTTAATTGTCATTATTAATTTTTGGAATTTTAATACGATTTTTGTCACAATAGTTTGTATTTCCATGTAACAATTTACAGCCTAAATAATTAGAATGATTCGCTTCTTCTATTGGTTTATCGTTAAGGACTAATTTTAATCTTATGAGTGCTTTCACTTTAAATCCCATAAATTTTATCCTTTTTAAAGGCGTATTCACATTATAATGTTTACCTTTTATATCCAGAATATACAAATGTCCTCTGCAGGTTATATTCAGAATTTGTAAATATTGCTTGATCGTCTGCAAACATTAAACTCATCAAAGTTTTCCTATTTATATTAAAACGTTAAGCATATCTGGAACACTCTTGTGATTTCAACTAAATATATGTTAAATAAAGTAGGTAATGAAGGACGCTTTTGTCTTACATTTTTACACCTCTTGTATATTAAGATACATAGGCCTACTGTATTTGCTGACTAATGATTTTATTGGAGATATTGCAATTTTTCCTATTTGCACTTTAATATTACTCTGGTTTCGTGATCTATAAAGTAAATAAAATGTTCCTGGTTTCGTTAAAATTAATAACTAGTAATCAACTACACCAACCAGGAAAAAAAAAAATCTCGATTCTATGTTTACTGAAATTTTTGCGCCTTTTAATTTTTTCTTCTTATCCATACATTTTGGACCATGACTTTAAAAAAATTCTCTAGCCTATATTTCACAGTGTTACATTTTCTTCGATTTGTCATTATTTACAATACTTTAAAGTAACATATGGTGGGTTACTTATTTTTTTAAATTTACATCGCAAAGTATTATTTTTAATTACATTGTTCATAACTTTAAAGTGAATTATTTTTAAATTAATTGTTGTATATATATATATATATATATATATATATATATATCTGTGGAAAGCAACGGGAAGCTACCACACCTACAATTCCCTAGTAAAGCTGCAAGTATAGCACGAAAATGCTATGATTGCAGTGAAAGACCTGCCTTTGGGCAGAATTACTATGGATGGCTATATATATTTTTCTCATTCCCGTGTTGCAAAAATTGTGTGAATATGTAAAGGACTAAATTATCTAATATAGAAATCTTTCCAGATAAGCCGTCTGTAGGTCATAATTAACATAATTATAGACAAAAATTTGCATTAAGCCGGGATATGAACCTAAAACATCCAGCTCTACGTGCCGATGATCTACCGTTGAGTTACTTAGGCACAACTCCCGGAGAAAGGAATTCATTATTGCTTCAGGTGGTGTCCATAAGTACCTCAACGGTAGAACTGTAGAGCGCCAGCTCGTAAAGCAGAAGATCTTGGAATTGAAGGGCTTAGGGCAGTAACATCATAAGCCACTTTCTGTTAAGAAGTGTCATTTATTACAATGATAGCAAATAAATATATTGAAATATCCATAAAATAATTTGTAAGTGCGCCATTGATGAGTTAAAACATATAGACACACAATGTATTAACAATACTGTCCAATTTCAATAACTCACTGGCGCTATCGAACCCGTAGGTTCATGGATGCACGCACATTAGCTCTCCATACATCCCTATCCTGAGAGAATGTTTTCCAATCATTCCCTGTATAATCTACTTCCTCAAATCATAGTTAATGTTATTCTCCCGCCTTATTCTTGGTCTAACAACTGGACGTTTTCCCACTGGATTTCCTACAAGGAGCTTCCATGCACGTCTTTCATTCCCCATTCGTGCCACTTGTCCTGCCCATCGCAGTCTACGACACTTAACTGTTCTTATTATATCTGGCTTCCTATAAAGACCATGTAGTTCATTGTTATGTAGTATTCTCCATTCACCTGTCTGTTCATCTCTCTTTTGTCCAAAAAATTCCTAAGAACTTTATTCTCAAACACTCGTAATCTCCTTTCCTCTCTTAAAGTAGGAGTCCATATTTCGAATCCATATAATATAACTGGTAGAATAACTGTTTTATATATTTTCAGTTTAATGTGTTTTTGAAAGGAGTTGGGACGACAAGAGTCAGTATTTATAATTTTTTCTAACATTATAATATTTATATGTTACAAAGTACAATATGTGGCTTATCATGCTATTGCCCTAAGTCCTTCACATAAATTTCGACTCAGGAACAAATTGTTCTCTCTAGTTATGCTATAATACCTGATTTTACCGGGAACAATTATCTGCCCCTAGAATTAATCCTGATAATTAAAAAACAAATTTGTAATTGATATCTTGGCGACACTAGTGATCAGCTTTTTTTTCAAATATTTCTTAAAATTTCACAAATTAAAAGTTTATTTTAAATGATTAGCTTTTATTATGTTTATATAAAATATCTTATTCATATTTTAATATACAGGCCGTAGTGCAGTTCATGTGACTCATCATGGAAGCAAAGGCCCTTCGTGAAAGCGGGCCTCCGGAATCTGTTTTTGCTAAATTCTTCACTTCATTTCAACTTTCCTTGTTCAATTTCTGTTATTTCAGTGCTACGCCATAATTCCTGGTATTCCTTTTTTCTTAGGTAATCTCTGTGTATTCCATTCTAGAACTCTCTTTGGCACACTATTTAGATGTCTTCTGAGAGAGTGTACAATCCATTTCCATTTACGACATTTAATCACCTTCCAGATTTTATTTTAAAATGTTATCATAGGTTATATCACGAGTGATTTCCGATTTATTTATAGGATTTCGAAATCAAGAGTGGCATTTGATAGGACTATTTAACGAAAAAATTAAGCTGTTTACTCACAAATAATTATTTAAATATAGTTATTTTAAAATATGTATATATTTAATGTAAACGGCAATATTTTAAAATAAATGAGAAATGTTTGGTTATGTTTCATTTGCTCAACCACTGCAACTACATCATATTATTTATTGTCAAATAGATCGTAATATTGTAAGAATGCACCCTAGTGGGAAAAAAATGAAACACATCAAACTGTATATTGTAACCAACATTATAGGCTATTAATTAATTTTTTTAGGAAACACATTTATCAAATGCGTAGTTCGAAGCAATCTGTTAATTATTTGCCATATTCAATGTATTTGTTCGAGAGTCAGTCACTGCAAAATAATGCTCTGACCTATTCAGAATATTAAAAAGGAGGAGCTTTCTTTATTTTGGTAAACAGAATTCCATAGATATCGAGGCGAAACACGACTGTCATTGGTTGTAAAACAAAATTCATTGAAACGTGATTGGCCATTAACTCCCATTTGGAGCATGAATTAAATTAAGTCTTTGACAATGCTTCCTTTTATATGTTTTTTTTTTTTGGCTACCAGAGTATTAAAATAAATTTCTGTATTTGTTTATATATACCTGCAAATTCACTCATATATGTATACATAAATAATTTATTATTGAAATATGAAAATGTTAGTGTATTTTTTATAAACTTACATTGTTAAAAATAGCAGATTACCAGTATTGAAACAGTTTAGATGGCAGTAATATTGTTTTCTGCTGATCTTAAAGCAAGGTACTAGAGTTAACTTCAGGTGAGTATACAACGAGGCTAATCGTGTTGGCGATTGGGCTCCTACAGCTCTTAATGTTGCTAGTGCTAACATGGCAAACGGTGCCGGCTCGCTTTAACTGCAATTCTCAAAGTGGTAACGTTCTCGAATTCCACCTGGACTCAGTAGAACTTGCAATTATCGAGACCACAACGGCCGATGTAATCATTATGTTCAAATTAAATTGGTAGAACATCAGAGTTACATTTTCAGTGTAACCAATTTATAATTGTTTACTCCATTCCTTCACCTTCCCCAGCCACAACCCGTTCGAATTGTATTGGATGTGTACTAATGGTATTCACTGTGTTTTCCAACATAACTATCGAAATAAAAGGTTATAATTTGAGGTTATGTTCAGGACCGATAGTTCTATACAGAGTGAGTCTATTGATGAGTGAGTAGCAGAAGTTAACAGGAGAGACGCTAGTTTTATGCAAGTTATGTTTTATTAGTCCGGTACCTGATCGCACTACCAACAGCCGCATTCCTCTTTTTCCTGTCTCTAGCTCATTAAAATATTCTACAGTAAAACTTGTTTAATCCGGAACGTGAATAATGCGGAAATCTGTCCAATGCGAACAAATTTATTGGTCCCGGCGAAATAATAGTAATTTTATGTGTATTTATTTTGCATAAAACGGAATCTGTCCAACACGGAAACGGAAGGATATTTCTACACAATTCATGAAAAAATGTTTATAAGGTGGAATGACTGAGAAATAAATTAGTTTCCACTTCATTCAATTTTCGTTAGGCCAAAAGCAATAAGTAATGATTCCTGCCGTCGGGTGAGATATTGATTCTACCTGTACCTGAAATATTATTTCGCCCTCACTGCACACCAGTTATACGAAATATCAATACCCGTCTTTCAAATAACAATTGCACTGTAAAATCTTAAATTAGCTTAATTTCTGAGGCCGATCTTTCAGAGGGACCGTTCTGAATTTACGGAATAAGGATGGCTAAAACATATGTATCATTGTCATTAAACGAAAAGTGAAATTGATTGAAGATAAATCTCCAAATTTCCGGACCTATGCTCAAAAGTCAAGCTCTAGCTGTTGCTAAACCCCTAGGGAATAACGATTTCAAGGGATCTTCAGGTTGCCTGGACAGTTTTAAAAGACGACACAATGTAGTGTGGAATGAAATTTGCGGAGAATCAATGGATGTAGACAAAAGTGTAGTTAGTGAGCGGAAACCGGAACTGCATGCTTTAATTTTAGGATACGTACATAAGAGACATTTTTAACGCTGACGAAACGGGACTTTTTTTTCGCGCGTTACCGCCGAAGTCGGTCATACATAGGCCTACTATATTTCACTTTCCAAAGGCAGCAAAACTACAATTAATCCAAGGTACGTAAGAATACATTTACGGTATTCTGTAATCTTAAGTTTTATTTTTTCATAATGTGGAATTTTGCCTAATGCGGAAAAAATAATTGGTCCCGTGCCATTCCGTTTTGAGCAAGTTTTACTGTATGTACCATACTGCATAAACATTTATAATCGTACTCCAACATTTTAATTTTAATTATAAATATTCTAAATGCTTCTTATATAAAAATGAGCATCACGATATAGGCTATTCATCAATTAGGCCTTCAAATATCCAGATCATCGAATGAGGCTAAATTTATTCCTTGGTTTAATTGACAAAGAAATATGTTCTCGTTTCATCCATATGTAGTTCATTGTTACAAAATATTGTCTAGACATCAATAACATGCTGTAAATGTATAGCAAGCGATCACTATTCAACTAAGATAAACTAGTTCTTTATGTTTTTAATCGGACTGGGCGGGCAGGCTGCCCCGAGCACCACGACCTGAAAAATCTGTTGCGCTATCCCAGTATATTCTGGAAGAATGGATTAAAGTAAGATCTGAGTTTTAGGTCGTCTTCCTGGTCCGGCTCACCAGATTCTTCTCTCATGGCCCATACCGCCATTATTGGCTCGTGTCCGTGACCTCGAGGAGGGACTACTACCCTCCCGTTGGGCCCCTTCTGCATTTATTTATTTCTCAGGCTCGGAATCATGAGGCAGCACCCTGGTGAGGCCCCACTAAATTCCCGCAATTACATATTTACAATACCTGTGTATGCCAACCAAACTATTTTTCCTAATACGAGATGTGGTGAAGGGCAATATGAAATTAATTAGTGAGAAATAAAATTATACGAAGGGGTGGGAAGGGAGAATTGAGGGAGTTTATTATTTTTTTCAATGCCACCTGTTTGTCATTCCACATTTCAGGTATTCTCTCCTGGCATTGGCGTATTGTAACCCACTTCTGAGGTTGAGGCGCCTGGAAGGCGGGGTTACGCTACCCCAATGATATGATGGGTGATGACGATGGGTAATGATGCGCCAGGAGAGGCCTAAACTTAATCTAGTGAGGTGAATATGATATTGATGATAATGATGGCCAGATGATTTTCGGGAACTGTTTGTGCCTTAAAGTATCCTGACATTTGTCTTACAGGTGAGGAAAAACCCCGAAAAAACCTCATCCAGGAAACTTGTCCCGAGCGGGGATCGAACCCGGGCCCTCTGCGTGACAAGGCAACACGCTACCTCGAGACCACAGCGGTGTACAGAATGGAGAGTGTTGGTGGGATAAAATTCTGGAAACGGGAAAACCCCGAGAAAAACCGAAAAAATCCCGGAATGACCCACCACCATTACTCTTCTCGAAGCTCCAAGAACCAGGGATCCCAGACGGGGCAACCGCGCTCTGGCCACGCGTCTAAAGAGACGGCAGGATAAATTGGTAAACACTTTATATTATCGCCCAGAGGGAGGCCTTATCTACGTGTGAGGCGAGCTTACTGGGACGTGATTTACGAGTTTTCTCGTTACATATAGAGCAATAATGAGCTTTAACACGACATTATTTAATTACATCAAGATCTTTAAAATCGTTATTATTCTAAGACAGAGTGCAGTCTTTAAGTACGACATCAACCAATTAAAACAATGGTTTATTTCACTAGCTTATAGGTGCTCCGGCTTCCCAAAACGCCACCTTCCATTTTCTTACGATTTTTAAGGCGTTGTAGAGGAATAAGTGGTCCCTATTCATTATTTATTTAATTCAAAGAATTTGCAATACCAAAACTGCAATAGTCATTCAAGCAAGATTTTACACACACACACACACACACACACACACACACACACACACACACACACACATTTCATATATATTATATTACATTATCAATTTTCCACGATGGTTAATTTTTGAATGGCGACATAAGGAATGGTAAATTATGTGTATTTATAATCGGTTTTTATGATACAGAACACGCCTCTAGAGGTGGATAGGTAATATTTAATTTAATTTAATGGCGCTCTTTAACTACTGAGGATAGTAGGGCAAAGTTCAAATCTAGGTGTAAAGGAGACGATACCCACAGGTACTTTTACGTTCAGTAAATTTACGACACGTGACCTACGGATTAATTACCCTTCCGAAGGACGCAAAATGCTAGGATGTTGACCCCAATTAAATTTCATTGATCACGGCCGTGTTCGCACCCGAAAACTTTGGAATCGGAGGCGAGCATGGTAACTACTGATCCACCGCGACTGACGCACATCAGTAAAGAAGGTATTAAGGTTCACTTATGTTTTTAAAAACCAGGGGTTTGCTTTTAAACTATAATATAACAAAAGTTAAATACCATTTTTAAAAATACACTATTTGGAATACCGTACTTTAATTCTTCTTATTTTTTCTACGTCATAGATTTAGGCCATAGACCTGTTTCCACGTTAAGATATCATATCCCTCAATCCAGTTATGGGCCTCCCAATTTATTTTAATTCTACCAGAATAAATTAATTATTAGTATTTTATTCAACTTTATATTTTTTTTGCCCGAGGGCAGGTTTTTCACTGCAATCATAACATTATTATGCTATGCTTTGCAGCTTTACTAATGAGTTATAGGTGTGGCAGCTTCCCGTTGCTTTCCACACCGGTGAAGGATGATGATGATAAGGATAATGGTGATGGCCGGATGGTTTTTCTGGGACCGTTAGGCCCTGCTTCCTGACATTTGTCTTACAGATGAGAAAAAATCCGAAAAAAACTCTCCTAGGAGCCTGTCCCGACCGGGAATCGAACCCTGGCCCGCTGCGTGACAAGGCAGCACGCTACCTCGAAACCACAGCGGTGGACTTATTATATATATATATATATATATATATATATATATATATAATTGTACTCATATTATTATTATTATTATTATTATTATTATTTATTATTATTATTATTACATTTTAATGCTTCGAAAAACATCAAAGTTCTGGCGACTTTGACGCACTGAAATTACTTTATCCCATGTGTAAAAAGTTTACGTTTCGAAGATGAAAATAAACCCGAACTTCCTCCTACTGTACAGTAAAAATTAAGTTTCTCTCTCTATTATCAACGTTAAGAGAGCAAACTATTTTTTACACCTGGGGTATAGTCCCCAGTGGATTAAATTCACCACAATTTATGATACGGCGTACATTTTTCATAAAAAGATCGTTGAGAGTATTCCAGTATCTAGGCGATAAGCGTCTCAGCAACCAAATTGTAATATAGCATATATATATATATATATATATATATATGTAATATTTGCCTTCATTTCCAAATGTCAAAAATATAGTTACAATATGTATACACACATAGTGAATAATATCTTAGAATGGATGTCAATATTGACTAAAACTTAAAAGTTTTAATATACATAGCCATCAGGATAACCATTTATAATTATCAACGAAAACAAACGCGTATTTATTCTGTAAATGGCTTCACGTTTAAATCTAACACACACAGTGTCTGTTAGAAATTAACCCACGTAATATATACTGTAGACCAATATCTTAGTGTAAGCTGAATAGACTAGCAGATGTTCAATTTGTGCAGGTGTTTTGGCCACCGACTGCTTATTCTGCTGATGTTTCTGTTGTCTCGATGAAAATAAAACCGAGCATAGAGGACAAAGCCATAACATTAAACAGTGGAATTCGCCCTCCAATAGCCAGGAAATGATGGCGGATGTAACACGCAACTCTCATACCTAGAAATCAGTAGACCTCGACAGTCTCACAAAAAATGTACAGACTGTACTTCATTACACGAATGTTGAAAGAGGCTGTACTACAATATATAGATACTGGTGCAGACTGTATTGCATTACAGAAGTCTCAGACTGTAATGCATTACACAGGTCTTGATGCAGACTGTAATGCATTACACAGGTCTTGATGTAGACTGTACTGCGTTACACAGTTCTTGATGTAGACTGTACTGCGTTACACAGTTCTTGATGTAGACTGTACTGCGTTACACAGTTTCTGATGCAGACTGTACTGCATTACATTAGGTCTTGATGCAGACTCTACTGCAGTACACAGATCTTGATGCAGACTGTACTGAATTACATAGGTCCTGATGCAGACTGTGCTGCATTACACAGGTTTTGATGCAGACTGTACTGTATTGAACAACTCTTGATGCCGATTGTAGGACTATTGCATTTCACAAGACTTGGTACAGACTATACTGCATTAATATGCCAGCTGTGTATTTTGTTTCAAACTATGTCTCATTTCAGTATTTATTATTATACAACGTGCTGGAAAATAAAACTTTCGGTACCGTATTACGTAATATTCAAATAAACTGATTCATTGTCACCAACATAAGAACAAACAATGGAAAACTTAGTAATTTTACAAGTAAACAATTATTAATCTATTTATTTAGTTGTAAATTATTTTTTAGTAAATACATGAAAATTCCCAGTATACATTATATTGACCATTGAACTCGTGCCCCAAATGGCAGTCAATGACCAATCACATTTCAATGAATTTTGATTTACTGCCAATTACAGTCGTTTTTCTCCTCGATTTTATCACTTTCTTTTTATCAAGTGGCTCCCAGATTGTATATGTAGTGCACGAATGTAAACAGATTCTGCTTGCGAGATATAACAGAAAAACATTCGTAGCAATTGATTATACCGCAAAAAAAAAAAAAACACTGTTAGCCCTTTCTTAAACGTATTATTTTCCAGGTATTAACGTTCCAGAAAAATATAATTGACATAGCCTATTTACATCATAGAACATCAGAACTTAATTAATGACCTACAATGTCGGTTATAAACAGTTTGATGTGTTTCATTTTTTCTCCACTAGGGTGCATTATTACAATATTGCGATTATATTTGGCAATAAATATGATCTGATTGCAGTGATGAACAAATGAAACTAAACGTTTCTCTTTTGTTTTCAAACATCGCTGTTTACGTTATATATATATTTAAATAACTATATTTAAGTAATGATTTGTGAGTAAACAGCATACTTTTATTAGTTAAATAGTCCTAACAAATGCCACTCTTGGTTTACAAATTCTCTAGATAAATTCACTCGTCACTTCATGACATAGTGAATTTATCGATAATTTAGATGTCACTCGTTGGCATTACTTATGACAAATTTACTTGCAAACTACTCTATTAGATTTAGGTCTAAATGATGGGCCCCCAGCGTGCCTGAACGTAGGCCTAATTATGATGAAACGTAGCATAAAAAATCATAACTAAAGTACTTTTGATTTTAACGATTTATTAACTTATTAGAAAATTGTTGATTAAAAAATTAGAAAATTATAATATATTTTATATCTGTATAATTTTTACATTTCCCTCCATGGTATCTTAACCTTGTCGTGGTGGAGTGGCTTGCGTGCTTAAATTACCCCGATAACTATGCCGGCGGTAGCATAGCTGCCGAAAGGGTTATGTCGGACAGGTCGAAGACGAAAATCCAGACGAAAAAGTAGCTTGATCGAAAGAGTGACTATTTTTCTCTGAAAAATACAACTGTCAAGAAACGCGGACATGGGTTCCACTGGTGTGGAGAGTTTATGTTCGCGCAGCCATGAACCTTCGGGTTCGATATGGCCAGTGAGTTAGTTAGTTATCATGTTTACATTTATTGCAAAATTAACATTATCATCACACAAATCGAAGTAATATTGATATTTTCAATTGTGGAAGTCATATCGTGAGACTTTTCTGCTTGTAGAATCATAAAATTTTTACCTCCTTGGATCATTCGAGTTACCCTACCGTACTTTATTTTTTATCTTGAATAGAATCATCCCCCCACTCACATCTCTTTAAAACAAATACACCAGCACCTGCATTCACCGTTAGTTTAGCAGATGTGCAGCGGAAACAAGGCCCCAGAATTAGGCAAACCGAGAAATTAGACAATATTAGTAATTTCTCATATTGTATGGTTACCAACTCTCCAATACAATTAACAATTTAGTATGCTACGAATAGAATGTTTTAAGCAAAATTATTGATTCTGCATATATTGAAATTTTATTAAAATAACACCATTGACATAAACATAGAATGTTCGGCCATAGTGAAGAAGACAGTAATATCTTGTACAACAAAACGCCTAAAAGTCCATGTAGTTATATTAGTCAGATCAAGGTCATACTGGAGTGTCAATCGCCTTTCTCCTCATGTCTTAAAATTCAGTGCAGGGTTGCATTAATGCAATACTAGACTATCTCAACCCAAGCAACTCCTCATACCAAACAACTTATCATTGGATTCAATGTGGCAGCTAAGCAGTGACCTTGATATGAATAATGAAAATATCTGTACTACAGTATAGGTATCAGTGCGCAGTGAAATTCGAACTACAGCAACAATGTTTTCCAAATATTACGTGTTAACAACTTCTTCATTAAATTGTATTATATAATTCGCTGTTTTCCATGCTAATTCCCCCCCCCCTCATGACTGATACGGAATTTTCAGCAGTTTTTGCGTGATGAATTTCATAACGCAATTTGTAAACTCAGCAGTAGGTTTGTATACGTACCGCACTTATTAATATATTTCTTCCTTTCTTTCTTTTCCTTCGTTTAACCCCTCCCTCTGGCAAAAAATGGGACTTGTGTTGAATGGAGAGAAAACAAAATTCAACAACTACAACAATGATAATAATAATAATAATAGTAATAATAATAATAATAATAATAAAACGTGCATGGAAGCTGCTTGTAGGAAAGCCAGAGGGAAAACGCCCAGTTGGTAGGCCAAGAATGAGGTGGGAGAACAATATTAACTATGATTTGAGGGAAGTAGATTATACAGGGAATGATTGGAAAGCATTAGCTCAGGATAGGGGTGTATGGAGAGCTTATGTCCGCGCGGCCATGAACCTTCGGGTTCGATAGTGCCAGTGAGTAAGTAAGCAAGTATAATAATAATAATAATATAATAATAATTATAATGATAATGATAATGATGATGATGATAATAATAATAACAATTTAAAACTTGATTAAATTATTGCATTTATTATGGAAGTGCAAATCTAGTAGAATAATGGATATATATATATATATAATCATAGTACATTCACAAATTTAGGCCATTTGTTGACCTGTTTCGGCCTCAAGAGAAACTCCATCCAGAAGTCTTTTGAGTGGACGTCCTGGTCTTCTTCTTCCTGCAGGTTGATACGAGTATCTTAACATTTGTTTGGGTATTCTGTGATCTTGAATTCGATGAACATGTAGCATCCATCTTGACTTATAATCAGAAATTTTGTTTTCTAAAGGTTCGATGTGTAATTCTTCTAAGATGTATATTTTTTTGCGATCTAGTAGTGTCTATCCTGCAGTCCTCCAAAGGTATCTCATTTCAGCAGATCTAAGTCTTTGTATGTCCTTTTGATTCAACGTCCATACTTCGCTACCATACAAAAGAGTTGGAAGAGCCAGTGTTTTATACACTTTTAAGTCTTGAATGTTTTTGGACTAACTGTGGCTTGAAGATAGAATTTATTAACCTTAATTTCTTAAAAATTTAGATATTTTTGCACTTACATCCTTTTCTTTTTCATATGAGATATTGCATCCTAGATATGTGAAATTATTCACCTGATCCAAAATTTTATTGTCAAGTACAATTTTACTTCTGACAGGATCTACACCTTGAAAATGCCATCCTTAACCTGAAGTACTCGACTTTTTTTTAATTATCACCTTTTCTTAACATTAGTGTTGTTTAGTGGTCACTCTATCTATTTACAAAGCTAAGTAGGCGTATCTGTACAGAAAGTCACGAAAACACTAGTAAACCATAATTAAATATAATTAAAATCCTAAACAAAATAGCAGTATCACTGTTTAATATTCTGACGTAAGTATTGGTACTATAGGTTCTATATTAGAAGTTGTTTTAGTTCAAACGTTATTACTTACAAAACAATATGTGATAAAAATGATGCGGAATGCGATTTAAAAAAATTTGTTCATTTACCGAATGTTTAAAGATCTTGGGATGTGTATTTTTGACTAGTAGGTTACTGTAGACTATGATTATTAACCAAAATTAATTTAATAGAGAATCTATATCAGTCAGTATCCATCCATCCATAGTAATTCTGCCCGAAGGCAGGTCCTTCACTGCAATCATAGCATTTTCATGCTATGCTTGCAGCTTTACTAGGGAATAGTAGGTGTGGTAGCTTCCCGTTGCTTTCCACACCGATGAAGGAAGATGATGATAATGATAAGGATGATGATGATGGCCATATGATTTCGGGGACCGTTTGGGCCTTAAAGTTTTCCTGACATTTGTCTTACAGATGAGGAAAAACCCCGATAAAAACCTCACCCAGAAAAACTGCCCCGACCGGGGATCGAACCCGGGCCCGCTGCGTGACAAGGCAGCACGCTACCTCGAGACCACAGCCGTGGACCTCTGTCAGTATAATGAATTGTAATTTGGAGAGTTTTGTATATTTAGGTTCATTAATACGAGTGACATCTCAAGAATTAATACGCGAATTCAGAATACAAACAGTTGCTGCTATGGATTTGTAAAAATTTGAAGAAAAAATCTTGCAGTACTAAAAGCCGTCTCGATATACGCGTGGCTAGTGCGCGGAGGTGCCCCGACTGGGAAACCAAGTACGAATACTGAGGAGTGTTGGAGGTGCGCCATACCGGGATTTTTCTGGTTTTTCCGGGGTTCTTCCTTTTCTGAATATCATCCCACCTACACTCTCCATCCCCCATCTGTCCCTTTAATATCATTTCATTTTTTAATAATCAATTTTATATCACCCTTGTCCACCGCTGTGGTCTCGAGGTAGCGTGCTGCCTTGTCACGCAGCGGGCCCGGGTTCGATCCCCGGTCGGGGCAGTTTTTCTCGGTGAGGTTTTATGGGGGTTTTTCCTCACCTGTAAGACAAATGTCAGGAAAACCTTAAGGCCCAAACGGTCCCCGAAATCATACGGCCATCATACTTATCATTATCATCCTTAACTCTGCCAGGTAAAATAAAGCTATTATCATTATCAGCATCATCTTTCACCGGTGTGGAAAGCAACGGGAAGCTACCACACCTACACAATTCCCTAGTAAAGCTGCAAGCATAGCATGGAAATGCTATGATTGCAGTGAAGGACCTGCCTTCGGGCAGAATTACTATGGATGGATGGATATCACCCTTCACCTCATTTCATATTAGTAAAAATAGTTTGGTTAACAATCCAATGGTGTTGAAAATATGTGGTTGCGGGATTAGTGGGGGGCACCAGGGTGCTGCCTCGTCCCTCTTCGTGGCCATGAGCTCAACCCAAAAATAATAATAGCTTTATTTTACCTGGCAGAGTTAAGGCCTTAAGGCCTTGTCTACCACTCAACCACTCAAAATGGCGGTATGGATCATGGGAATAAAACCTGGTGTGTCGGCCTGTATGACGACCTACAACTTTCATAAAACCGTAGAGTAGACATTCATTCCATTAATCTCAGTAATACTGGGATAGCGCAACAATTCATTCAGGTAGCGCCTGTCTGAAGAATGAACTGAAAGAACTACTGTACTAAAATTATGCTGTATACGACTTTGATAATGAAAGTTTTGATGTATGAAAGTGAAATAGGCCTATGTGTAGTAACTAAATCTGATGAAAATAAATCGAAAGATTTGAAAGGAAAATTCTGAGGAGGATATATAAACTATTTATGAAAATGATACCAAGACAATAAGATATAAGAATGAACTCTAGGAACTATATACGTAGTTATCTAAATTAAAATAGCTAGATTGAGATGGTCAGGAACATGCATAAAATTAAAACTGAAAATATTGTTTAAAAAAACACTGATAGCATACTAGAAGTGAGACGAATGGTTGGAAGACCCTTGATCGATTGATGGAGTGTTGGAGGACATAAGAAAACTGGGCACTAAGAACTGGTGGAACGTGGGTAAAGAGAGATCAACCTGGCGGAAAACTGTAGGGCTTTCATGAGCTGCAATCCGAATCGATGATGATGGTGATAAACCTCTCTCTTTGCCACGCTACTGGGTTTTTATAAGGACACGGCATGTTGGTAAAGTACATTAAATTCTGGATCGCACACATAGCTTTTTGACCACACAAGGACATGATGGACCTCCCTGAATGAGTCAATTAAATGACAGAATCACCTCCTAGACAAAATGAACATTTAAGTCAAGACACGCATTGATACTGAACAAGGCGATTGCGATGGCTGTGTTGGTCAGATGGTGTTCGGCACTATTATGACGTTGAAGTTTCCTAAAATGTGTCTAAACAGGCGAGTAAAATCCCCAATACGACTCCATCTAGAAACTTGTCCCTAGTGAGTAACAACCCCGGGTCAACTAATTTTGTTAACTAAAATAATAAGATTTAACATGGTTTGCACTACAGCATGCCATCAAATCGAGGATGAAGAAGGCCTACAATTCAATGATATTATGAGCTGTTAGTTTATGCTGATGATGTATTACTATTGGGCGATATCGATGAGATACAAGAGACTAACACGCACACACTATTGAGTAACACTAAGAAATTGGGACTGGAAGTAAATTACAATAAAACTAAATATATGGTCACACATAGAAATATATTATATAATGGAAATGGACAGCAAAAGACAAATGAGCGAAATTTTGAGGAAGTGGCTGAATTCAAATACCTAGGAAGAATAATCAGAAATATAAATGAGATGCACAAAGAAATTATACACAGGCTCAAATCTGAAAATGCGAGCTTTTGTATTACAGGGACCCTTGATGTCCCAACTCCTTTAAAAAAACGGTAAACTGAAAATATAAAACAATTATTCTACAGTTATATTATATGGATGCGAAACATGGACGCTTACTTTAAGGGATGTAAGAAGATTACGATTATTTGAGAATAAAGTTCTTAGGAAAATTTTTCGACTAAGGAGAGATGAACAGACAGTGAATGGAGAAGACTACAAAACAGTGAACTACATGGTTTGTATAGGAAGCAAGATACAATAAGAACAGTTAAGTCTCGTAGACCGCGATTGGCAGGACATGTGGCACGGATGGGAATGAAAGTTGTTCACGGAAGCTTCTTGTAGGAAAACCAGTTGGTAGACCAAGAATGAGGTGGGACAATAACATTATCCATGATTTGAGGGAAGTAAATTATACAGGGGATGATTGGGAAACATTATTTCAGGATAGGGAACCTGTGGGTTCGATACAGCCAGTGAGTTAGTTAGTTAAGAAATAAATTTCGAATATGAACTTCGTTTTGAATCTTTGTAAATAACTAATGAGAAACATGACCACATTTGCACGAAACTGTTGCTGTAGAGTGTGCAGTGTTATTCCATTACAAGTTTAAAACATTTTACTTCTCAAATAATATAGGTTATAAGCATCCGCGAATAAACGTTTATAATATCGGGTGCAATGAGATAAACGGCATCTTAGTTGATTATTGCTTTTGCAGTGAATGCACTCGATTTTTTTTTATTTAAGTATAGATTTTCAATGTTTACACAACTTTCTGTGCCTAAAGTCCTATTTTCCTTCTCCACTCGTCCATATCCATCCACCCCATGTCCTCCAGTCCTCTTGATCCCATTCCAATTCTTATTCTTTCATCCATGAGTTTCGAGGTCTTCCTTTCTTTCTTCTTCCAAGTTGACACCATTCCAATGTTTTCTGGGTAACTTTTCTTCTTGCATTCGTCGTGCATGTCCATACCAATTTAATTGATTATTTGCTTACATCTTATACAATCTATTATTGAATATTTAATATTATTTTTTTCTCTTATTTCTTGTTTTTTCCAATTTTGAATGTCTTGTTGCTCTTCTTAAGAAATCCATTTCCATATTCATAAGTTTTTTTTGTAAGCTTTTGTTCAATTTCAATATTTCAGCTCAATATGTGAGAGTACTTCTCATTATTGAATTTCACTCGATAATTACACATTATAGTGATATATTACATATTGTAGTATAGATGTTTGTTCTATACAAAATTCTCAAGTATTACACGTGTTATAAATGTAAAATATTCTCAGCTTTGAACCACGCTTACTTTATTTACAAACGTTTACTATAGTATCTATAAATTTAACTTGCTACGTTGTTGCCAAATGTGGTGTTGGGGAGCGCGGGATATTCATTAGGCCTACATGTGACAAATATTTTAGAGCCAGTATTTCTAGTGTCTTTGTCTTCCAACATTTTAAAAATATTGTTGCCATCTATACTGCATTACACGTCTTGATGGAGACTGTAATTTGTTACACAAACTTGTTGGGTCCTGTATGATATATCCATAGAATCTAACAAACCGTAACCAATAGCTTCTATTTTTGAAGTGGTTTCAACGATTCATCCAAAATTACAGTGACTATTTAACTCATGCCCCAAATGGGAGTCAATGACCAATCACATTTCAATGATTTTTTTATTTACAACCTATCACAGTCGTGTTTCGCCTCGAATTTGTCAACCAAAGTTTATCATATTAAAGAGAGCACCTCCTTTTTAACATTCTGAATAGGTCATAGCATTATTTTGCAGTGACTGACTCTCCAAGAAATACGGCTACCAGATTGTATATATAGTGCATGAATGTCAACAGATAGAGCATGCAGGAGATAATATAAAAACGTTTGTAGCAATTGATTATATCACAAAAAAAGAAACCACTGTTTTCACTTTCTTAAACGAATTATTTTCCAGGAAATGACGTTGCAGAAAAATATAATTGACAAATTTACATCATACTATACTATACTCACTGGCACTATCGAACCCGTAGGTTCATGGCCGCGCGGACATAAGCTCTCCATACATCCTTATCCTGAGCTAATACTTTCCAATCATACCCTGTATAATCTACTTCCCTCAAATCATAGTTAATGTTGTTCTCCCACCTCATTCTTGGTCTACCAACTGGGCGTTTTTCTTCTGGCTTTCCTACAAGAAGTTTACATCATAGGACATCAAATTAATTAATACCTATAACGTTGGTTATAAATTTCTCCACCAGGGTGCATTCTTACAATATTGCGATCCCTTGGCAATAAATCATATTATGATCTGGTTGCAGTGCTGAACAAAGGAAGGAAATGAAGCGTACCAATCGTTTCTCATTTGTTTTCAAACATCGCCGTTTACTTTAAATATATAAATATTTTGAAATACTAGTAACTATAGTTAAATAATGATTTGTGAGAAAACAGCTTAATTTTATTTGTTAAATAGTCCTAACAAATGCCACTCTTGATTTTCAAATTCTCTAGATAAATTCACTCGTGGCATTACTTATGATTATGTGCCACGTGGCAAACTAATGTGATATCCTTAAGTAGGTTTTTAGCAGTACCAACTGTCACAGAAAATTGTGACGGGGATGTATCAAAACAGATTTAACTGCTTGAATGTGTTCAATAGGAATAACATATAAACAACGCGTGTCCGGATAATCCGTGATAATCCGGAAGGAGCTAATGAAGAGATGTTATTGTATACCCAGAAACCAAATGACAGAACCATCTTTCGCTGTGACGTAATGAAACATTTGCTACAAGATCAGTGTCGATCATTCGTTACTAGGCAGTTCTATATTGTCGTTACAATGTATAACGTACATAAACTACTCGGCTCGTCTATCCTTCATTGCAAGTACATTGCATAATTTTTATGTCATGCTTACACCATTCTTGACAGCATCGGCATAGTTGTCGGAGACATTACATCGCCGTTCAATGACACGTGTCACAGATGTACATCCGTGAAGTATACATTATATGGCTGCCTTAGTATTGGGTCTGGATGCAGGACGGTAGGTCGAGCATCAGCCGCTACAAAGTTGATGAATGCAAATTGATTATTAATCTTACCGTAAGTAGCTAATGATATTTATATTAGATTGAATTATTTTAGTAGGGGTGAGTTCGGGTTTTTAAGACCCTAATAAGTCAATCTTATTTTAGTTTAATTGTATTTAGTTAATGAAGGAGATGAAATGTACTGTACGTAATATGATGTTCCTGGTTCGATACATGTGACTCATACCGCCATTTATTTGGGCTGGGTCCAAAGTCTCGAGGAGGAACTGCAACGCTCCTTTTGGCCCTATTCTGCCCTAAGTTGACACATAGGCTCGGAGTCATGAGGAAGTAGTTGAGTGTGCCCATTATATCACCACAACCACATATTTTAAACACCAATGGTTTGCTAAACAAGACTTTTTACCTGTCATCAGATGAGGTGAAACGTGATATGAAATGATTAACTGAATGGAGATGAAATGACACTTTGGGAAAGATAAGAGGACTGATAATTGTTAGTGGGATGAAAGTCTGGAAACGAGAGAACACCGAGAAAAAATAAAAAAATCCCTCTGTGGCCCACCATTAATATCCCTCCGGAACGACCAGGATTCGAACCTGAGATCCCAGTCGGGATAATGATATTTATGGCGAACGCTCTACATTGGTTTCAATGAATCTTTCTTCCATTAAAATCGTTTTCGGGAATGTTTTCGTCCAAAACTCTAGTGGCAGTTTTAAATGTCTGCAGTAATATTTGTGTAAGTAGATTGTCTCTTAAAGAAGGCACAGATTTACCAATTTTGTTTCACACAACTAACTTACATATTTAAAATTAATTTTTACAAAGAAAAATTTATTCTGATACAGTAAATTAAGCACAAATAAAACAAAAGTTAGAATACCGATGCAATTTCGATTACACTCAAATGTTCATAATATATTCGTCACGTATAAGGCGATCTTAAATTACAGATGTTCATAATTTACACTGCTAAGGGGAGCCCGTAGTACTAGCATCGAGATCGGCAGGTGTTATACTGTTGTTCACCCTGGAAGCATATGGCGTAAATGCGGAGGCTATATCAAGGGTATAGGGTAAAAAACCAGGTAAGTCACTTTTAGCTTGAAACTTAGAAAACATACCTTTTCTTTTACAACATACATACTTCCTTCCATGTATGCCTAAATTTGGAGGTAAAGAAACCTCTCACTAAACTGTATGTTTTACTGCTTTATACTTCTAAATGATAGGATAATCTCGGGTAAATCGGGACAAAAATATGAAAATCTGTAATATCGCTTTCATTATCGGTATTGCATATGTTTTGTACTTCATGATTTAATATAATGTTTCATTAATATGCCTCATCAATCTCAAATGCCCCAGGAATTACTGACATTTATATCCACCGCTGTGGTCTCGAGGTAGCGTGCTGCCTTGTCACGCAGCGGGCCTGGGTTCGATCCCCGGTCGGGGCGGTTTTTCTGGATGAGGTTTTTATTGGGGTTTTTCCTCACCTGTAAGACAAATGTCAGGAAAACTTTAAGGCCCAAACGGTCCCCGAAATCTTATGGCCATCATCATCATCCTTATTATCATCATCATCATCAACGTCATCCTTCACCGGTGTGGAAAGCAACAGGAAGCTACCACACCTACAAATCCCTAGTAAAGCTGCAAGCTTAGCATGGAAATGCTATGATTGCAGTGAAGGACCTGCCTTCGGGCAGAATTACTATGGATGGATATTCCAGTACCTTCATCCTACTTTGTTAGGGTAAATAGGGACAGTTTTTTGGGTGGATCAGTACAGTTTTAAATATCTTATTTCGTAAAATACTTATTTTCAGACATTTTGAACACAATTTTATAACGTATTTTTTATATGAACTATCATAGAATCGGATTTATTTCTTTATATAGGCCTACAAACATGTTTTTCTTCTATCAGCTCCAACACACATTTAATGATACCATTGACACATTTTATCATGCCACTGTATTTTATAAACGAAACCAAAACATAGTGTTATTCTTTACCGGCTCTCCAGCATCATCATCATGCTTATTAACACTTTTTCCGCGAAGCATAAAGCTGTCTTTCTTACATTGTTGAATTCTAATTCAAATCCACGTGTAGAAAATGGAAGAATTCTTTGTAGGCTACCAACTGATTTTTTTTCAGCGGATCGTCATTCCCACTGTTACGGTGTCGGTGAGGACACGAACGGGGGTACCCCAAATAACTCTGCCGGTTGATTCAAGCTCCTCCACTGAAGGAATGCATATAATAGCTATATGCAAATAAACTTCTATCCAACTCCGTTTATAATTACTCATGTGCAATGCAAAATTTACAAATAAATTAGTAAAACACGCTGTCCCTGTTCAGCCGAAAATTAGTGTCCCTATTCACCCAAAATACATTGTTTAAAATTTCATAATTTTGCAACACTTAAACCATTGTCGACAAAGACGGGAATTATCTCAATCTCTTTGAGGATAAATACTTTATATTTTAGCACAAATTAATCCGTATTTGGACCATTAGTTAATAAGAGACACGAATAAAAAAAAAGAAAATATAGTATGTACGAAGCTATTATTCCACTTGCATGGAACACCAATTATTAGTTGTGAAATTTTACATGACCAAACGAAAAACAAAAGGCATACAATTGATTTTGATATACGAAGTAAGTTACAGAGGTTAGTCGACAGATAATAGTGCTTTGCCGGTGAGTCTTAGATTTCAGTGGAGAGAACAAAATTAAAAGTGTCCTTATTTACTCTGTGTCCCGATTCAGCCGACTTCACCCTAGCGCTTTTGCATGGAGAATCCAATGACATCGAAAACTCCATTTTGACAAAAAGGGATTTACCTGTTCCTTCCCTGTACCCTTCTTATGTTTTAACGAATGCTCGAATAACAACAAGATCTATAAACATAACAAATAAAATTAATAACAACTGCTGTGATTAGGAATAAAATTGCGCAACAGACATGCGTTTTATTCACGGTCGGGTTTATGATTACAGTTTTTTAAAGCTGAATTGCTAGCGAATTCGGCCAACAATTTGCCTGAAAAATCATTGGTCTCGTAATTATTTTCAGTCTGTTGACTGAAAATTGGTCCTGGTAGGTTAATGTTTGCTTTTGTTTCCGTTGTTTAGGGTTTTAAATGCAGTCGAAGTCAATAAATTTTCAAGGATGTAAAAATACTGATTATATCTTCTTTCAGAAAGGAAGTAAATCCTTGGGTATCTTTTCGTAGATTTAAGGTATATAAAATAATTTAAAGACGAAACTAAGAGGTCTCCGAGTATAATTTTTTGTCCCTTCCGAACACACACTTGAGGTATGACGCTAATGACTTAAAAAATACGACTTCTTAAAGAGAATCGTTAAATCAAATACTAACGAACCATAAGAAAATAAGTAAAGATAACAGAGCCATGTAGTTCAGAATAATATAACGACGTCATCATAGACCTCATGTTAGCGTCTATCAAGAGAGAATTAAATATCCAGTCGAAAGACAAAGCATAGTAAACTCGGACGGGTTTAAGAGTTCAGGTGTTACGGACTACAGGCTTGGTGTGTGTCATGTTACCAACGGAGCTCACATTGAACATCTGTAAGGTTCTGTAACCAAAACGTTTTGAGTTTCTCATTCCATTTGTACCAGTTTCACGTTTGTAAGTTTATTTAAACGCAACTTACACGTGTTCGAAGCCCGAAAGAGCATTTGTGGGAACTCTGTATAATGGAATGTGAATAGAGATCACCTGCCACTGAAGTCAGTGTCCGTCATCGCACTAAATGCCAGGGCTCTGAAAGACTATTCTGGTAAAACGCCAGGTGTCTATGACGAGAGAGAACGCCGAACTTAATACATTAGACAGTACAATAGGCCTATTCATAACCAATAGAAAAATCATTATCTGACAATTGAAGTGGTAATAAATATAAAATGCTAAGTTTGATATACGATACCTTAATTTACGATATGTAGCCAACCCATGTAGCGTGTATTCCCATCACCATTGGACCTGCATGGAGCGTCATTAGGCTGTCGATTGAGAATACGGCCATAACATAGACCTTTAGAAGATAGGTATAGTATTGTGAATATATTTAATAAACATTCGTTAACAGCAGACAATTTGTGCCCTCCAATGGAGGAGGGGTTGGTATAAGGTTTAAAACCTCACCAAGTAAAATATGTTTGTTGAGAATAATTCAAAACGGCTTCCGAATTGGATGAATTTACCGACTGAACAGCAAAGGGAAAAGGACATGAGATTTGGCATCAGTAGTTTGTATAGGGCAGGGGCATTAAAATCAGTTACTAGCGAATAACAAAACTGTAGATTAGATCTAGAAGTAGTTGGGACGATAATTTGAATGGATCTCAAGGATCTGGATATCGTGGATACGAAAAACATTCAGTTACTGGGTATAGGGATCAGTAAAGGGCCTTGGTGTATGAATCACTGAACCTGCGGGTTCCATAGGTCAGTTAGTTAGTTTGTTGTGATAAATTAATCTGAGAGTCCAGAAACTAGCTCTGCTTGCTTGGTAGCCTGTACTTTGATAAAATTACTTTCATAACCGGTATATGGTCCATATTTTCCTCTTTTTCAAATGCAATTCGAAACGATTTTCGAAAATATACATATATTATCTCCCTAGAAATTGACCGATTGTCTTCAATTAGTATGGACCTATAGTCTTATTTGCGTATTGTTTCCCTTGATTTGACTGTCATTGTATGCCTTCTTCTTCTTCTTCTTCTTCTTCCGTATGCAGTATTGGGTGATGATGCCCGTTCTGCGACTACAAAAACTGATCTTTCCATCGGTTGAAGGGTCTTCCGAGGTCTCTTTTGCCTTTAGGGTTGAGGTGGTAAATCATCTTTGGTAAACGGGAATTTGACATTCTCTGGACGTGTTGGAACCATTTAATCTGATCATTGTATGTGTTATATATGTGATACTATTGGTTTGCCGTTATTCGAAGTAAGCGTTACCGATCAGTATAATTTGTCTCTGTTATCGGCACGGTTTAGAGGAAGTAGTAGTCTTGTTTTTAGATGTTTCCCTTGCTATGATATATAAAGGCTTAAACCATTTCTTAAGTGCTTGCCCTTTCGAGCTCATTTGAGCAGAAGGATCTCATAAACATTTTTTTTGTCTATGACATCTGTTCATTTATAGCAAGAGATGACATTTTTCTCTTGCCATGACTGATAGTATTGCTGTATGTAAAGGCATTTGGAAAACTCTTTTCATATCAAGATAATAGGCTAATTAGAATTTGTATGTTGTCATCAGAATAATCGAAATCTCAATTTCAGTAGGCCTCTATTCATATCCTGAGAAATGTGATATTTACTAAATTATTAATGCAAAATAAAACTTAGTTAAAGGAACCTACAAGCAAGTGTTCACAAACGTGAACAACAACGTAACTCAACTATTTTTTCACGCGCATATGGGTTAATGAATGATAAATAGTAGTGTTGTTAAACTTACTTGGGCTTTCATGTTTGCAATTCATACTTGAAAAAAGTAAAGTCGACTTACCTGCATTTTTTACATCTAACTGTATTCCACTCAGTTTTTTTTTTTTTGACAATGAAATTCGGAAAAAAATTAATACTCGGGCACGTTTTTCCAATTTGTAGATTTTAACATGGAGAATCGCCACTTGCTACCATCTTGTCATTGTCCAAGTATTTTATTATTATTATTATTATTATTATTATTATTATTATTATTATTATTATTATTATTATTATTATTATTATTATTATTATTATTGCGGAATTATTCCCAAATGGTTTCGTGAAAGATAGTTGATATAGACCAGTTCTGGTAACTGTAGCCGTCTTGGTGAATCCTGAGGCGCGTGGCAGGAGGTAACATTGTCGAGTGAGGGAGGGAGGGAAGTAGTAGTCATGTAATAAACATTTTCTTATTAATGATAATAACAAAATAAATTGTTATAAAAACAACACTTTCTATATTGAACACTCCAAACATATGAGAAAACATATATTTTCACTAACACAGAACTAGTAGATAAAAAATTCAACGTGTAGTAACTATTATGTTTTTAAAACTGAGTGTAGTTGCTGGCAGTACCTGCAACTCACCCTCCCCTCTTACCGCACCATACAACCTTGCCCCCTCATATACGGCTACAGAAGCCAGAACAGAACTATAGACGAGTAATGCCTCTGGATAAGAAACCACACAATTCAGATGACGTTTCTTACTGCTTCTTGTCAGACTAGGTTAGACATTATTTTCTAAAACAAACTCTTACCATTTGATTCTATTCCTTGGTATAATCCGACTCAATCTAAGAAAACACACGGGATCGTGAACACAGCCGGTGAAATCCGGGTGCACATAGTCAAGAGTCTTATTTGGAACGGTCAAGAGTTTTATGAGAAATGAATGTATTAAAGAATTCCGTTGGTACTTAGATTTTAGTCAAATTTTTAAGTTAATTTTTCAGTAGAAGTTGAAGATTATAGTATTAAAATGTCAACAGTTTTAAAACACAAGGTTTAGTTGATATGAAATTTTAGAAATTATTAAGTACAGAATTTAAAGTCAAAGACGAGCTACTGTAGTTAAAATGTTTGAATGAACCAACAATGTTGTGTCAATATCAGGAAGAGCTCTCTTTCTGCGTTGGCCTCAGAGCCTTTGTTCTGTATTTACAGTTTTCTGTCTCTATCATACCAGGTCTCTCTCTCTCTCCCCCTCTCTCCCCCCCCTCTCTCCAATTTTGTCATTTCCAGATGATTGTACATCACGAATTCATTTATCCGAAACTACATTTAATGCGCCATGCCGCATGGAAGTTGCAATGTTATTTCACATCTCTGTGTTACATGTCCGTTTTCAAACCTATAAATATATTTTTTAACTCCAAGCGCGATAGGCCTAGAGGGCCCTTTGCCTATCATCCGGCTGCTGGCCTCACGTCCGTATGTGTTAATCACAGAGGTAGACGATCATAAGCCAGTGTAGGAATGCCATGTGGTCAACATGTGTCCCCCAGCCGTTAAAGCTGGTCTTCTCTACCTGGAGTCGCTACTTATTGTAGCTACACAAATGCCTCACGATGCTGGATGGACACCGGTCCCATACTGGCCGAAATTCCATGAGGAAATTTCTTCCCCCTTAGGAGACTCGAACCTGTGCAAGTTCCGCACCCCTGCGCCGAGGCATCTTGCCTTAACCACTGGCCTAGGGCGCGGAACATATACGTAGGTAGTTAAGGTAAAGTGATCCCACTTACAGGCCATAGGAGACCCTTGGGGTGGTAGGAGGTTAAGGCTCCCACTTTTTCTAGACAATCGACACTTGATGTCAGTTGGGTTGTCAGTCCTGCGTGACGGCCGCTAGAAGTTGATAATATTTTTGCTCAAGAAATCAGAAAAAAAAATGCTGACATCTGTAAGTTGTCAGCAAAATAGTCCCACAGTTTTTCAATGAACAAGAACAAATTTGAGCCACGTTAGTCACTCAATCCGTTGTAGAATTGTGTGAGATGGCACCGTCTCTTCATAATTAAATATTATCATTATTATTATTATTATTATTATTATTATTATCATTATTATTATTATTATTATCATTATTATTATCATTATCATTATTATTATCATTATTATCATTATTATTATTATCATTATTATTATTATCATTATTAATATTATCATCATCATCATCATCTCACTGGAACTATTGAACACGTAGGTTCATGACCGCGCTGAATGAGTTCTCCATATATCCCTGTCCTAAGCTAACATTTTCAATTCATCTCCTGTATAATTTACTTCCCACAAGCTATAGTTAATTTTATTTTCTCATCTCATTTTGGGCCTATCCATTGGGGAGATATCCATATGCTTTTCTAACATGGAGCTCCTTATTCCCCATTCCTGCTTCTAGTCCTGTCCAGCACAATCTACGAGACTGTTCTTATTACGTCTTGTTTCCCATGAAGATAATGTAGGTCACTATTATGTAGTCTTCTCCATTCACCTGTCTATCTCTTCTGTACAAAAATTATCCTAAGAACTTTATTCTCAAATACCCTAAATCTTTTCCTCCTTCCTCAGTCAATATTTCTCATCCATATAACTAAAAGAAAACGTTTTATTAATTTTTGAATAACGTTTTTTGAGGGAAATTGGTACTACAAGAGTCCCTGTAATGCCCAATAGCATGCATTTCCGGAATAGAGTGTATGTTTAAAGTCCTACTGCTCTTCATTCATGTTTGTATTTATTGTTCCTAGCTATTATAATTCAGCCATTTCTTCAAACATTTTAATATCAATCTGGTCGATTTTTTATTATTACGCTTATTATTATTTTCTTAGTATTCAACCCTTACTGCCGACCGTCTGATCACCTCAATCTTTCTTGTTTTAAAAATTAGCAATAGATTTTCTATGAACATATAATATTTAATCGAATTTGTGCGTGTGTTGGTAAGCAAATAGGTACACATAAATCGTTATAATGCACTTAACAGTTTTACTGTTTAAATATAAAATCTTACCAGTCCATTTTCACCTGAAATAGAAACAAAACTATACAATCACCAGGAAATACGTAATTGACGTCAAGTAATCTTTAGATGGCGTTCTCCATAACTGCGGGTCGATTGCCACATGTTACCTGTAACTCGTTGATAATGAAGCGATTAACCGACACTAATTTCAGAATTTGAAATTTAACATCGAAATGACTTTTCATTTAAAACATTTGTACCTGCTAATAGCAAACATGTATAATACATAGCATATAATCGAATTCATTTAAAACATTTGTACCTGCTAATAGCAAACCTGTATAATACATAGCATATAATCGAATTCATTTAAAACATTTGTACCTGTTAATAGCAAACATGTATAATACATAGCATATAATCGAATTCATTTAAAACATTTGTACCTGTTAATAGCAAACATGTATAATACATAGCATATAATCGAATTCATTTAAAACATTTGTACCTGTTAATAGCAAACATGTATAATACATAGCATATAATCGAATTCATTTAAAACATTTGTACCTGTTAATAGCAATACCTGTTAATAGCAAACGTGTATAATACATAGCATATAATCGAATTCATTTAAAACATTTGTACCTGTTAATAGCAAACGTGTATAATACATAGCATATAATCGAATTCATTTAAAACATTTGTACCTGTTAATAGCAAACGTGTATAATACATAGCATATAATCGAATTCATTTAAAACATTTGTACCTGTTAATAGCAAACATGTATAATACATAGCATATAATCGAATTCATTTAAAACATTTGTACCTGTTAATAGCAATACCTGTTAATAGCAAACGTGTATAATACATAGCATATAATCGAATTCATTTAAAACATTTGTACCTGTTAATAGCAATACCTGTTAATAGCAAACGTGTATAATACATAGCATATAATCGAATTCATTTAAAACATTTGTACCTGTTAATAGCAATACCTGTTAATAGCAAACGTGTATAATACATAGCATATAATCGAATTCATTTAAAACATTTGTACCTGTTAATAGCAAACATGTATAATACATAGCATGTAATCGAATTCATTTAAAACATTTGTACCTGTTAATAGCAAACATGTATAATACATATCATATAATCGAATTCATTTAAAACATTTGTACCTGTTAATAGCAAACATGTATAATACATAGCATATAATCGAATTCATTTAAAACATTTGTACCTGTTAATAGCAAACATGTATAATACATAGCATATAATCGAATTCATTTAAAACATTTGTACCTGCTAATAGCAAACATGTATAATACATAGCATATAATCGAATTCAAAAAAATATTTTTTTCTCATTGTTACCGTTTTTTTAAATCTAGTAGGCCAATAGTATAATTACATGTAAAATAGTTTCACTGTAGGTATAGTCTATTTCGATAATCTGGGAAAAGCCCTATGGTAAGTTTTTTTCTTTTAAGTACAATAATTCCATATTTTCAAATCCTTTTTGCGATAGTTTTCTCTTTCATTCAAATGATGATAACTTTAATTCTCAGATGACTGCTAGACGAGGAAAGAGATGTTCTGCGCCCTAGTTGTGCGGTATAAGCATCATACCTTGGCGCAAAGTTATAGGACATGCACTGTCCGCGTTCCCACTGGAAATATATATTCTCGTGGGATTTCAGTCAGTATAAGATCAGAGCCCACGCAGAATCCTGAGAAATTTGGGTAACTACGGTAAGTAGGTGCTCCAGATTGAGGAAAGCAGCTATAAGAGCTTGGGAACCCTACATGCTGACCACATGTCACCCATATACTGGCTGGATGATAAACTACCTCAATAAATGACACATGTGAAATTAATCATCATATTAACATAATTTAAAAAAAACTGAGCTTAAGTTAGCTCTCTCGACTTCCACCTGGGATATCCTTTATTTCTCACAGGGTAGGCATACATCCTGTTAGCATGTTCACTGGTATTTTTATTCTTCCTATTAGGCCTATTTATATGACCTTAAGTTATTACTCGCATAATCTCAGTTTTTCGTTCTTTGAAAGCCAGCTGGTAAGCCAAGGGCCTTGTAGATCTGTCTAGCAGTGGCGTTTTACAGAAAGGAGATGCGTGTCAGTTGAAATAAAACAATTCAAATTGAAATCAAATTCTGAAATGTTAAGTAATCTGGAAAACGTTAAAACATTAGCTATTCTCAGTAAAGGAAGATATCGAATTATAATAGAGGCTGGAGATAGAATATATCAACATTAAAAACAAAACTAGGTTGATATGAAAAAAAAAAATATATATATATATACAATAGAGTGCATAGTCCACCGCTGTGTCTTGGGTTTCGTACGCAGCGGGCCCTAGTTCGATCCCGGGCGGAACAAGTTTTTTTTTGGCTTTTTTTCACTTGTAAGGCAAATGTCAGGAAACTTTCAGGCCCAAACGGTTCTCGAACATCTTCTGGCCATCATAATCATCATTATCACATTCGCCATGTTTAGTTACGAATGTGTGTGTGAATGGTGTGTTTCGTCTTAATGTTGTATTGCTTCGGAAGAGGCCCAGATATTGAGCTGAAACTCATTCGAGGAGTCCCTCCATGTCGTTGTACGGAAAAAAAAATCAGGTGTGTGGTCCATAATTGAAAATCCCTTTCCCGACAGGCCGTGCTACTGTAAGGCCCGGATGGCCTGTGGCATGTAAAAAGAAAATTTAAGGTGAGAGGTTAAACTGAGATATTGGATTGGATTGGATCAATAGATTGTAAAAATACATATTGGAAGATAAATGAATAGACAACAAAGTAACGGATATGTACAAAAGGTATTTATCAAACCGACTTTAGAAAAAACTCTATTGCTATTTCAGAAATTTGACAGATGGGAATAAAATAAATAAATAAATAAAGAGTAATGACTTAAGGCCATAGAAATAATAGAGAGACCACAAGTTCCAGTGAAAATGTCGAACGGCTGTAGGCCTACCTATGAGAAAAATGGATATTGCAGGAACAAGTCGAGAGAGTAAACTCAAGCTCAGTTTGTTAAAATCTGGAATAGTAAATTACTTTGTGTTACTTACTTACTTACTTACTCACTGGCACTATCGAACCCGTAGGTTCATGGCCGCACGGACATAAGCTCTCCATATATCCCTATCCTGAGCTAATGCTTTCCAATCATTCCCTGTATAATCTACTTCCCTCAAATCATAGTTAATGTTGTTCTCCCACCTCATTCTTGGTCTACCAACTGGGCGTTTTCCTTCTGGCTTTCCTACAAGAAGTTTCCATGCACGTCTTTCATTCCCCATACGCGCAACATGTCCTGCCCATCGCAGTCTACGGGACTTAACTGTTCTTATTATATATGGCTTCCTATAAAGACCATGTAGTTCATTGTTATGTAGTCTTCTCCATTCACCTGTCTGTTCATCTCTCTTTGGTCCAAAAATTTTCCTAAGAACTTTATTCTCAAATACTCGTAATCTCCTTTCCTCCCTTAAAGTAAGAGTCCATGTTTCGCACCCATATAATATAACTGGTAGAATAATAGTTTTATATATTTTCAGCTTAACGTTTTTTGAAAGGAGTTGGGACATCAAAAGTCTCTGCAATGCATAATAGCATGCATTTCCAGAATTGAGCCTATGTTTAATTTCTTTGTGCATCTCATTCCTATTTGTGATTATTGTTCCTAGGTATTTGAATTCAGCCAATTCCTCAAAATTTCCCTCATTTGTTATTAGCTGTCCATTTCCATTATATAATGTATTTCTACGTGTGACCATATATTTAGATTTACTGATATTTACTTCCAGTCCTAATTTCTTAGTGTTACTCAATAGTGTGTGCGTGTTGGCCTTTAGTATCTCCTCGCTATCGGCCAGTAGTACTACATCATCAGCATAAACTAACAGCTTATTAATACCATTGAGTTGTAAGCCTTCCTCATTCTCTAAAGATTTAATGGCATGCTCTAGTACAAAATTAAATAGTAGAGGAGATAGTGCATCTCCTTGCTTCAACCCATTCTGGATTTCAAAAGTGTCTGAAAACTGTTTGCCTACACGCACCCTACTCGTTGAGCCATTTAGACACATTCGTATAAGTCTAACTAACTTTTTAGGAATTCCGAACTCCAGCAGGATACTATATAACTTCTCCCTCTTAATTGAATCATATGCTTTTTTGAAGTCTACATATAGTTGATGTACAGTACCATTATATTCCCATTTCTTTTCTAAAATCTATCTTATACTAAAAATCTGATCTGTTGTAGACCTGTTTCTTCTAAATGCACATTGATGATCTCCTAGAATGTCATCAATATAGGGAGTAAGTCTGCTTACTAATATATTTGTTAGAATTTTGTACGAAGTTGAAAGTAATGAGATGCCCCTATATTTGTTGCAATCAGTTTTATCTCCTTTCTTTGTGTTACTTTGCTGAAATAAAAATTCACGGCATTACGCAATAGAAACATTCGTATACAGTAATCATTCAGCTCATGAAATTATCATTTGGGATATGTATCTTCCTTGTTTAAATAAAAATAATGGACATTCGCTGAATATTTTATCTACGTAACCTAATTGTAATTTGCAGCTAAACATTTTTAGTCAAACAAGTGAATTTAGGCGATGTAACATGTCAGTTTTTCGATTTATCCTAATTCAAGTCTAAATTTATTTGCTTACATTCCATTCTGTTTGAACTCTTTTTTTAGAAATTACATATTTACAAACAAATGTTCCATATTTCAAAGTAACAAATATATAAATAATGTAGGTTTGTTACAAATTACGGTACTCTATGTAGGCTAATATGAATTATATTACCGGCTAATTAGTACCTAAAAGCATAAACAGGCCTACATAGGCCTATGTTATTCGCCTGAAACTTCAGTTTTGTGACAAGACGATGTTATTTTTAATTTTACCTAACTTGGCTTTAAATAGGTTATTTAATACAAAATTAGAACGTGTTTGTCCTTGTACAGGTACCAGTACAATACATAATAAATGAGACATTGTTCTAGATTTACGTGTACATTATCTTACTTCAACGATTCAGCCCCTAAGAGTAGTCTTCTATCGTTGTCTCAGACTGGCTTTCATGGCGTCGTTAAAATGTTGATATTCCCTGAAGAAAATAACATTGTTCTCCGAACGTGCCCAATGTATCTTCTAGATTGATGAAGGTGAGCAATCAATTTCTTATAAACAATATTCGTCCTCATGATTTTTCTGAAAACCCGAACCATTTCAAGAAAATTATTCTAAACTGGTTTTTCCTTCTTAGAGAGCATTTTAAGAAGTTTTTCAATGATAATCTAGTATGTATCAAATAAAACAGTTGAGACAAGAAGTTGTGAACGTACCTAAAATAGTAAGATTGCTTACCATCGGGTCAAAGTAATTTTTTTGTGTGTCTAGAATTCTGAAATGTTTATCAAAGTCTTAAAACGTTATTGAATCAGTGTCTCGGTAAAAAAAAAACTAGCATTATCTGCTCTTTTCACACAAAATCAAAGGACAAACAAACTAGGTAAAATGTCTTACTTGGTGTTATATGATGAGGTAATATCTCAGGGTCTGTAAATTACATAATTTAATAAAAATCAATTTTAACACCACATTTTATGAACATACAACCAGACTGTCACATTTTTAGAATATTAATTACGAATTTGTTTTAAAGGTAGGTCTGTTTCCACATCCAGTCATATCCTGAGAAGACTTCTGGACGAAGATAATCGAGATTGTTTGCCAAATCTCTACGGTTGGTGGACGACTTGGACGGTGATGATTTACTTCAACACTTCACTTCCAAATAATGATTGATGTAGGTCTATGGTGTACTCCGTGCAGTCCATGGCTTTCTATATTGGTAAGTGGCATATTTATGTATGAGATCTAACAGTCTGATTAATTTATTATTATATTTTTGTATTATTGTAATGTAATTCTCATTTAATGTTGCTTGTTACATCAGTACTTAAATTTTACAAAATACTGACACCTAGATGTTATAACAACGTGTATTAAGAAGAGCGACGCAAATATTCCAACGTACGAATATACAATGTAAACTTAAATAGTATTTCTTTAAGTAAACATGCATGCGTACTCAGTAAAAATTTTATGGACATAAATATTATGTTCATATCAATAATAGTTTTATTATAAGGCAAATTGATAATATATTATTTCACGTTAAAAAACGTATGTTAACAGACAGGTATATAATTTCTATTTTTTGTCAATTGTCAGTATTGACTGAATAAAACATTCTTTGCTACAACTAATATTCAATACCCGACTACACACTCCTAAGTGTGACTTTATGCAACACTTATTAATCTTTAGCACACATTTTGGATATATTACTTTTACTCCCATTTTATTTTGATAATCCTAAAAATTTCAACATCACAAACAGGCCAGTTAATTTTGAGCATAATTCAGTGGTCTCTTTGCATCGATATTTTGAATACGTACCTGTTAATGTTCGTTTATAACTAATAATGAAATTCGACATAATATCGAATGAAATATATATTTCCGACGAGGAGATACTAAAGGCCAACACGCACACACTATTGAGTAACACTAAGAAAATTAGGACTGGAAGTAAATATCAGTAAAACTAAATATATGGTCTCACGTAGAAATACATTATATAATGGAAAAGGACAGCTAATGACAAATGAGGGAAATTTTGAGGAATTGGCTGAATTCAAATACCTAGGAACAATAATCACAAATAGGAATGAGATGCACAAAGAAATTAAACATAGGCTCAATTCTGGAAATGCATGCTATTATGCATTGCAGAGACTTTTGATGTCCCAACTCCTTTCAAAAAACGTTAAGCTGAAAATATATAAAACTATTATTCTACCAGTTATATTATATGGGTGCGAAACATGGACTCTTACTTTTAGGGAGGAAAGGAGATTACGAGTATTGAGAATAAAGTTCTTAGGAAAATTTTTGGACCAAAGAGAGATGAACAGACAGGTGAATGGAGAAGACTACATAACAATGAACTACATGGTCTTTATAGGAGCCAGATATAATAAGAACAGTTAAGTCCCGTAGACTGCGATGGGCAGGACATTGTTGCGCGTATGGGAATGAAAGACGTGCATGGAAGCTTCTTGTAGGAAAGCCAGAAGGAAAACGCCCAGTTGGTAGACCAAGAATGAGGTGGGAGAACAACATTAACTATGATTTGAGGGAAGTAGATTATACAGGGAATGATTGGAAAGCATTAGCTCAGGATAGGGATGTATGGAGAGCTTATGTCCGTGCGGCCATGAACCTACGGGTTCGATAGTGCCAGTGAGTAAGTAAGTAAGTAAGTAATATATATTTCCGAAAATATGTGGATTTTACTAATTCATTTCGAAGTTATCTTATAAACCCATCCATGAAACCTCACTTCAATTCCTCTAAAGTAAATAATTATTATGATGAATAATTAATGAGAACCTTATTTTCAAAATGTCTCTTGTCCATCTTATTCCAAAACCGACTTTTCATGTCTGAATTATTCTTAGATTGCTCTACGTAGAAATGTCATTCTCTGGCTTAAGAACATCCCTTAAATCACTATAAACTTGCGTTAAAGCTCAAGTTAATTTGTGGAATTGATGAGCATATTTTCGAAACGTCTCTTGTCAATTTTCGCGATTACGCTAATATGAACAAATTAAAACCTATTTCCTGTAATTTGAACTAGAGTCAAGGTGGTGTAATTGATTGTAACAGGCCTAACCACCTTGTCATTATGTGTTTACAATTTGTAAACAGGGCTAAATGTTAGCCGCAGAAAAAGGACGATAAAAGTATAACTAATAATAATAGAAATGTAATTAATTTATATTGTTTATGCCAAAATAGATGTAATAAAGAGGCGATAGGAGCGAAAACTAACCAATATAAAGTAATATATATATATATATATATATATATATATATATATATATATATATATATATATATATATATAATTAAATAATATGTGGAAATCCATTAAGGTTTTTAAAGCTTATCAAAGATAGTAATTATTTTGCCAAATGATCAGTTTCAAGTCCGTATCGCACTTTAGAGGACGATGCACTTTGGGAAAGTACCTTAAAATAGAACTACTGCACTTGAATAAAATGTATTTTCTGCTGACCGGTTTCCTGTCGTGTCAGATGTTAACGTGCTCAGGGAGCTAACGTAAACTCATTTCTCAGGATTCGTGCTTACGGACTATTCGGACTTAACGTAAACTCATTTCTCAGGATTCGTGCTTACGGACTATTCGGACTTAACGTAAACTCATTTCTCAGGATTCGTGCTTACGGACTATTCGGACTTAACGTAAACTCATTTCTCAGGATTCGTGCTTACGGACTATTCGGACTTAACGTAAACTCAATTCTCAGGATTCGTGCTGAGGGATTATTCGGAGCTAACGTAAACTCAATTCCCAGAAATCGTGCTCAGAGACTATTGAGAGCTAACGTAAACTCATTTCTCAACATTATTGCTTAGAGACAATTAATAGCTAACGGAATCTCAAGTTTCACCATTGTTGCTTTAAAGGCTACTGGGACCTAACACAAACTCAGATCTCAGATTTAGTGCTTCAGAGATTATTGGGAGCTAACGTAAACTCATTTCTCAGGATTGTTGCTTACAGACTATTGAGAGGTAACTTAAACTTAATTCTTAGGATTCGTGCTTAGATAATATTAACCTAAAGTCAGATCTCAGAATTGTTGCTTAGATACTATTGCGAACCAATGTAAACTCAGTTAACTGGTTTAGTGATTAGACTTTTTGGGAAATAACGTAAACTCTATTCTCAGGATTGTTTCATAGAGACTATTGGGAGCTAACGTAATCTCAATTTCAGGATTGTTCCTTAGAGACTAATGGGAGGTATCGTATGTTCAATTTTCAGAATTTTTGGTTAGAGATTATTGGGTGGTAACATAAGCTCAAATTTCATGATTTCTGGTTAGAAATTATTGACAGCTAACGCAAGCTCAATTCTCTGGGTTCTAATTCAAACTGTAAATCACCTTTATTTCACACTTTTCACTAACTACTTATTCATCTTATTAGATTAAAGCAGCTTCTTAAATTAAGTGTAATTTTCAGTTTGCCGTAAACAGCAACATAAAATAATAAAAGTTTCAGTACCGCACAGTATCCAATGTAGTGGCGAAAATATGATATACTCTTATCCAAATTAGTTTTTAATTTAGTTGAAATTGTTGTAAATAAATTATTTAGAGTTCAGTTTTCAGTCCTTGCTTAAGACATCTAATTTTCTTGATATTAAAAATTTAAAATAAACGAGTATCCGCGAATCTCTATTGTCAATGCAATAAATCTGAAGCTTTTAGGTTGAAACGATGTCTTATTTCAGTACTTTTCGGTATTGTAAAATGGCCGCAAATGGAACACAACAGTACCACGTATTGTAATATTCTCAAAACAGAGACAATTATCACCAACTTATGCATAAACTATTGTAAAATGATACATTAATTTTTGCAAATAAACATGAAACAGTACTCAACAATAATTATATAGGAATACAAAATAATTTGTCATCAGTAATTACCGGTATTTTATTATAAAGCCACCCAAAAATAAACTTCTGCGCGTTACAAAAATAGCTTTAACAATTACGATACATATTTTATTTTGTCTATTGGCAGTAGCGATTGAATGTCTCAATTTATTCAATCATACAAATAATATTGCAACGTTGACTAAACGTTTATAACTGAGTTTACGCAATGATTAATACTTTGTTGGAACATTCTTCGGATAAGCTTCTACTTTCATTCCTATTTTATCTTGAAGTAGTTTTAATGACGTCAACCTCATATATTGGTCACTTAATTCTCAGCATATTTGAGGAATGTCATCTTGTATCGGGTTTTCAATGTTTATACAGGGTGTAACAGGACATCATCGACAAAATGACAGGGGTGATAGGCAATGCAGAAAGGATCATTTTTGTGAAGGAACATAGAGTCGCAAACACGTCGTTTATGAGTTATCAGAATTGAATACAAACAATTGTACACTTATCATTTTATTGAAAAATACATATTTTTACAATAAGTATTCAAGCGATAAGTGTTTTGACGACGTCAGAAAGAATCCTACCATGATCGGCCGTGCTGGCGATATCAAACGTGCAATGGGGCACAGGGTCGACTGTTTGAACACTTACTGTAAAAACATGTCTTTTTCATTAAAATGATACGTGTACAATTGTTTGTATTCGATTACGACCCTTGCGGGTGAACAACTTCATCTGCGCATAACTCATAAACGACGTGTTTGCGACCATATGCTCCTTCACAAAAAGTGATCCTCTCTGCATGGCCTATCATCCCTATCATTTTGTCGATGAGGTCCTGTTACACCCTGAATAATAATTTTTATTAAAAGTAATGAAATCGGAAATTATATAGGCACCTAAATGTTATTTACAGAGATTGAAAGTGTTTTACGAATTCGTTTCGAAATGTCTCAACTCATTCATATATATATTTCGAACCATCAACAAAAATTACTAAGCCCTACCTGTTCCCTTTCAAAACGAAGCCTTATTTACAACAAAATTCAATAGAATAGATTGCTAGTTCGATATTTACCTACAAAATATATATATATATATATATATATATATATATATATATTAATTAAAACCATATTCTTGAAGGCCACGGGTAATGATGGCTTGTGGCTTGTAGAAGAGGTGTACTGTAAGTGTATGCTATGCACTATATAGTATAAAGTGCAGATAAGCTTTCGTTGTGTAGAGGAGTAAAATATATTTGAATAGAAGTACATTTTTAGGTATATTGTTGTATGTAGGCCTACTATATGTAATATATATTGCAGTGTTAGGTGCATTATTCAGGTAGTATGCATTCTGATGAAAGTTTATCAAATTATCTAGTCGCCATTTTGTTGCGAGGTATGGCCCACATTGGTTCGCTCAAACTCCGCCCATAAGGCGCCGAGCGTCGAGACGCATTCCTACTGGATCAATAATATGCACGTGTTCCAATCCGCGAAATTAAAAGTAGACAAATAATTTGAAGAGGTCACGACCTCCATAGTGGGGGCTGGGGATGACCTCGTCCTGCAGAAGCTGGGGATCGTGAGGTACAACAACGACTTCTGCAGATTGACAATCCGACTGCACTGCACCACTCGTGGTATTGATCAGGAGCAGGGGGGCGTGGCCCGCACGCAATCCCCGGCGCTGCTATTGATCGCCCTGCAATATTCACATAGTATTGATTCACTAGAATCATGGATGGGGCGCCATGCATGTAGGCCCATGTCATCTAGTAATATTCCAGGCAAGACTATTTGCTTAATGTGATAACAAAAATTGTAATTAGGAAGGTGATAGCAGCCAATGTGTGCCATTTACTCGTTCTCCCTTCCGTTTCCATGTTTATTACTACTTAAATACGTGACTAGAAAAAAATCCCAATAGGATATCTCTCCCATCCGTAGAGTGTCCTCACCCAAAATATCTACGAAGAATATTAATAATGTATTGTCTGAAAATTTGATTCTTTATTAAATTTCGTTATTTCCTTCCTACGCCTTTTCTTTCCCTAATTCTAATAGTGTATAAATAGGCTGGAGCAAATTCTATGTGATCTTGTTTCCCACAGGAAAATACATACCAACACCTACGCAAGATAAAAATGTACACCAATTCCATTACAAATTGTGGAAAATATACTATTTTAATAGTACTTTTCTGTGCTCTTTCATTAAGAAAGTGAATCTGTTTGAAAAAATGCCAAAGAATATTGTTTCTTTATATGAAATTACTGTAATATAAGCCTAAAGGAACGTTTAAAACACCGTTGTGTCTTTCAAGGATAGTAGCGAATCGTCTTTTACCTTTAATAAAATTCTTTGTACAGGCATATAGGCCTATGCATGTATGTATACAGGCTATGCCACTGTAGGCCTAACGATTTTCACATTTTACTTGTATTCATTACCTCTTATGCTGTATAAATTTGAGGATTGAACCCATTATGAAATTTAAAAAATAGCTCATTTTCTAGATAAATGAGCACTCTCATCCGTGCGCTAGATTAGGACAGTTTCACATCGACTGTCATTTTAATCGGAAACCAAAACATATTTAGGGCCTATTACAAAATTTCAGAAATGTTTATAATAGTCTACATATTTCAGGTTATAAGTACTCATTTATCATAAAAAAATATGTAATTTCTCAAAAATTTAAATATTCATTCGAATCCCGAAATTATAAAAAATAAGGGGCAATAATATGTTAAATAGACATTCTTTATGACAAAATAATTCATATGCAACTTAGTCTATGTATAGTTGGGCCAATAATCAATTTGAGCCTGTGTGAAACAGCTCTGTAGCATTTATTAAATTATAAAGAAAGTTAAGTTACATTAAAATAAGTATGTTTTCTATATTCTCACATCATCTCTAATATTCCTTGTTGCACCTATCTTCTGCTGTAAAATATATTTTAGTAGGTCTAAGTCAACTTACTAGACAGTTTTATACATGTATTAGATTACATGTTATTGGTTGTTACTTCTCGATCAGCTCCAGTTGTCAAACTAACGTAGTTTAGACTGTTTTGGAGAAGATAGTGTAATTTGATTTCCTTCGTAGTCTGTAAGTGATGCATTTACCAGCGAATTTATTGCTGCTTGCATAGCCTAAGATATGTTAGCTCAGAATTCCATGATTTGCTATTCCATAAAATTTCAATACCTTTGATAGATATTATTAGAGTACATTTATGTGATTATAGTAAATATATTTGTTATTAATCCCTATTTAATTATATAGAAGTTAACCTATTACAGAGAAAAAAGGTTTAATTGCAATCGTGCAAGTTGATAATTTGCTACGAATTACTAACAAATAATTTATCCACGAAAACATTGTGCTGGTTTCATTTCAACGTGCAATAGTTGTAATATTTCTGTAGGGCTAGATCACAGTAGATGAAAAAAAATCATAATTTCATATAATTTCTGAGAATTTGTATGGTTGAATGAGGTTTCAAATCTAGAGAAGTGTGAATATAAATCTCTGACGCCATCCATAATTTGCAAACCTCGTTATTTCACTTTTTTTAAATATTTTTTCCGCATTTATTCAGGAAATTGCACATTGTAATTATTGTGAAGTATAATACATTCTGAAAGCACTAAGATGTTATATATAATTTCAAACAAAAATTCTAGGAATCCTTTAATAACAGGACAATGTAAGTTCTCCGTCATTCCCGTAAAATTATGAAATATGGTAAATACGGGGTTTGTGAATTAAGATAACTATATATTAAAATGACAACTGTAACTAGGAATAGAGCTGCATGTTAAGAAAATGAACAACGTCCGCCATTTTGGAAAACTTGGTCAGGTGACGCTGTCAAGCTCTCCTTATTGGTTTATTTTGGAAGTAATATCAGATTTGATCTAAATACTTCTACACGAAAATATATTTCTGTTACTTACAAATTAGCCGTCACGTTTCACTTCCAGTGAAAAATAAGAGTTAATTTAAAAATGCTGTTAGTTATTAACACACGGGCTTGTTATAAGTTTGATGGAAATGGGAATTGATTTGAGCTACTCTATTTGATTTTAATTGGTTTTGATTAAATCATTTATATATCTTAAAAGCGTGTTAATTAAAGGTTAAATTTGTGGATTTGTTTCACTATCAAACGAATATATTTACTTTCTAAATTAGATGTATAGTTTCGTTATATGCTTAGACGAAAACCAGACTTATAAAAAGGGGGGGGAATTGGAATGCAAGCAAATACTCATTCCAATTGCACCCTAAAATTTCGAAAAGGAAAACCACTTTATTTATAGTGCAAAGCGTTGCGTTGTGTTGGTTGCATAGCTGAATACGGGTACCGGCAAGTGACATCATGGAGGTTACACGAGGCAATCTGAATGTGACGCGCAGTTGAATCAAAAGCCATGACCAAACAAGGTACAGAACAAAAGTAACGTACTGAATGCTTTTTATTAAAAAATATAGATGCATTTTGAACAATTGTCCACATTCATGATCAATATCATGTCGTTAGACAATTGTACTTCTAATTTTTATGTTTTAATTAGTTCATTATTATTTTATTATTATTCAGCTGTAAACCGCTGTGGTCCCGAGTAGCGTAATGCCTTGTCACACAGAGGGTCCGGGTTCGATCCCCGGTCGGGACAGTTTTTGTGGGTGAGGTTTTTATCGGGGTTTTTCCTCACCTGTAAGACAAATGTCAGGAAAACTTCAAGGCCCAAACGGTCCCCGAAATCATATGGCCATCATTATTCTTATCATCATCACCATCATCCTTCACCGGTGTGGAACGCAACAGGAAGCTACCACACCTACAATTCCCTAGTAAAGCTGCAAGCATAGCATGAAAATGCTATGATTGCAGTGAAGGACCTGCCTTCGGGCAGAATTACTATGGATGGATCATTCACTTATTATTATTGTTATTATTATTATTTTCATTATTATTATTATTATTATTATTATCGTCATCATTATTATCGTCATCATTATTATCATTATTATTATTATTATTATTGTTGTTGTTGTTTTTATTTTTATTGTTCTGTAGTTGTTAAAAGAGCAGTGTATATTTATTATTTCATACTTATTCTTAATTCAGAACATTACAGACTTATAAAATGGCCGGATGATGGAACTTTACATTACCATGTATGCTACTGTAATATTAACATACATACAGTATGAATAAACCATGGCAAACATAATAAGTAATTTGTCAAATAAACAACAATGATAACCAATAGAAATTATATGGGCATAAGAAGTTGATATCATCAATAGTAGGCCTACTTTCATTATGACTCTAAGTAAAAATAAACGATTTCGCATAAAATTTTATTTTTCAAAAATATCATTCAAATCACATTTGATTTTCTTGTAACCCGCTGTAGGCAACTTGTTGAACTAATTTAATTTGTTTCTTTTTACAAGTAATGCTAAAAATGTCTGACTATTCGTTTATTATTATAAATTATGCAGTGATTAACATCTGGTAGCACATATTTTGTACACATTACTTTATTCATATTTTACCTTAAAATAGTCTTAAAAACTTGAATATTACACACGAACCAATTCATTCTGAGCATGTTTTAGTGGTTACTTTTATTTTTCTTGAATACATAGGGTGAGTGTTAATATTCATGTATTAATGAAAGTAATAAGTAAGTAAGTAAGTAATAACATTGGATGTAATATGAAATAAAATTACATATGTAGTAACAATTATTTAAAGCGGTTCACGAATTCATTTCTAAATTACGATCTGAACTCTTCCGTAAAATCTAACTTTAATCCTTGGTGATGTAAATAACTATTTAATTCTATTGCGAAAATTTGACTCATTCACGTACAATATAAATATATTAACACATGTAAAATATCTATAAAATTTGTTTCCATATGATTAATATTAATTACCAATGTATTGCAAAAAAAAATAATTTAGTTTACAGTTAAATTATGCCAATCGATAATTCAAGATCTTATATGGCATGTATTTAAAATGTTTTTCAATTTTTATAATCGTATTTACAACCATGTTCCATTGTAAAGTGTAAAGTAAAGTGATTCCACAACAGGCCTCAGGAGACCCTTGGGGTAGTAGGAGGTTAAGGCTCCCACTTTTTCTAGACAATCGGCACTTGATGTCAGCCGGGTTGTCACCCTGCGTGACGGCCGCCTGGTACTCATTTCCGTTAGAGGCTGAGTCGACCACAGGGCCATAGTGCCGCCAGAGGGTTTGGGTCAGTTTAAAAATCCTGACCCCAACGGGACTTGAACCCTCGACCCTCCGACTTGTAGCTCAGTGCTTTAACCACTACGCTACGGCGTGCCCCCACTATGTTCCATTGTGCTCTCTAATTCAGGATTTTGAGTTGGACCCGAAAGACGGTAATAAATTCTTTCAATACCGAGGATATTATTATTTTCCCCTATTAAAAGGGAGCTACAATTTAAAATTTTGACAGAAATTGGTATTTGGCGTTGTTTTAGGTCTATGTATCTTTAAAAATACATACCTGTAAGCCTGCAAGAAGAAAGGAATGATTATTTTCGTGGAAAGTACATTAAATAGCATTTAAAAATTCTACTTGTTTTGCAGACGTGACCCCTGAAATAGCGGTACGATAACCGAAATTGGAAATAAAGTTGATAAAATTAATTTCAGTTGATGTTAAGTAGCTTAAAGTACTACGGAGAAATTCACGTAAACAAGTCACAAGTAGACTAGAACTAATGCGTAAAGCTGAAAACATGACATTAGGAATAGAATAGTGCCATGTAAATACTGATAAGAATATAGAGAACAATGTTTCTTATTGGTTAGTACTTATGAAAAAAATGTTTATCAATTTGCGTTTAGAGATTTTACACTGTGCAAAATATTAACAAACTTAATAAAAGTGGTCTCCAAGTGGGACTGCCACGGTGACGAACGTCATGAACGTCCGATTACTTTTTTTTTTTTTTTTTACATTCACTTTGAGTTTGTAAGAGCGAGTTTTCAACGCGTGTAGACCTAAATACAGTAGATCCACCAAAACCAAGTTTGTTTAATAGAATGCATTACACTCTCAGATATAGTGTTGTTAACAATAGTTTAAGACGACCGGTATATTTGAATAAATATGTGCAGGTCTTATATTTTTGGTTAGATAACTTGGTTATTCTATAGCAGAAGTGCACCTGTGAATGTTCCAACTGAGAACAAGTGACTACTAGCGCCATGTTGGCCAACGTGATAAAACAAGTTACCGGTATCAAATTCCGTTTTTTTATAAAGCTAGCTGGACTAAAGATATTACATCTGTCAGAAAATTGCCTTGATTGGTTTATTTCTTACCTCACTAATCATCAGCAATCAGTTTGTATTGACTATTTAACTCATGCCCCAAATGGGAGTCAATGACCTATCACGTTTCAATGATTTCTGTTTTACAACCAATCGGAGTCGTGTTTCACGAAATATTTATCAGTGTTATAATTACCATATTAAAGAAAGCTCCTCCTTTTTAATATTCTGAACAGGTCTGACCATTATTTTGCAGTGACTGAGCCTGTGAGAAATACGGCTACCAGATTGTATATATAGTGCATGAATGTCAACACATGCCGCCTGCGGGAGTTAATATAAAAACATTTGTAGCAATTGATTATAGCCTACCACCAAAAAAAGAAACCACCGTTTGCACTTTCTTAAACGTATTTTTTCCCAGGTAACAATCCAGAAAAATATAATTGTCATATTTACATCATACATCAGAAATGAATTAATATACAGTTTGATGTGTTTCATTTTTCTCCACTAGAGAGTATTCTTACAATATTGCGTTCCTTTGGCAATAAATAGTATGATCTGGTTGCAGTGATAAACAAAAGAAGCAGATGAAGCGTACCTATCGTTTCTCATTTGTTTTCAAACATCACCGTTTACATTAAATATATAAATATTTTAAAATAACTATAGTTAAATAATGATTTGTGAGTAAACAGCTTAATTTTATTCGTTAAATAGTCCTAACAAATGCCACTCTTGATTTCCAAATTCTCTAGATAAATTCACTCCTCACTTCGTGAGTCGTGAATTTATCGATAATTTGGAAATCACTCGTGGCATTACTTATGATAATCACATTTTTTCCTGGCGCTTGGTGAGGAAAGGAGCACCTTAAGGCGGCGTGCTCGCCACTCTCCTCTTCTCCATTCTAATTACGTGACCAAGAAACTACAAAATTGCAAGCACCATCTTTACGCAGACGACTTACAGATTTACACACAGTTTAGGTCTGACGAAATTAACGAAAACATTGACAAAGTGAACACTGACCTCAGACATATATCTTCATAGTCCAGACATTTCAAACTGAAACGTAAATAAAACGCAAGCAGTAATTATTGGACATCCAAGACTATTAATTTCCATGAACAGTAGCAATATGCCGGCAATCATGTTAGATAATGAACAAATTCCATATGCCAAAGACCTTAAAAACTTGGGATTCTGATCTAAACTGGAATACCCATATAAAACAAACATCTAGAAAGATCTTATCCATGATGTATTCCCTAAAGCGGTTCAAGAACTTTCTTCCTACAGCTCTTAAAATAGGCCTAATTTTAATTCAAACCTTAGTGATGCCGCATTTTAACTATTGCGACGTTCTACTAACTGACATAAGTGACGGATTGTCAGACAAACTGCAGCGTGTGTGTAATATGTGTATCAAATTCATATTTAATGTCCGAAAATGTTATAACGTTTCTCCATTTATCCATGATAGAAGAAAATTACACTGTCCAGTTCTCTTATTTGAGATTCTACATACCTCGACACTCAATTATTTAGCCTCTCGTTTCTAGTACACACACACACACACACACACACACACACATATATATATATATATATATATATATATATATCCACCAACCATACGATCACTACATAACATCTTACTTAATATACTGCTACTTAGGTAATCCCATCACTCCACGTCATGTAATATCTCCACTTCTCGCAACTGGAATTCCCTACCACAGGAAGTCTGGGGCAGCCGGACGTTGGCATCTTTTAAAATAAATCTAAATTTATATTTGCGGACATAAGCTCTCCATACAGCCCTTTCTATGAGCTAACGTTTTCCAATCATCCCCTCTATAATCTACTTCCCCCAATGATAATCTCCTATCTCATTCTTGGTCTAACAACTGGGCGTTTTATTTCTGGTTTTCCTTACAAGAAGTGTTTATTTCCCTCTTTCATTCCCCATTCGTGCCATATGTTCTGCCCATCGCAGTCTGCGAGACTTAACTGTTCATATTTTATCTGGTTTCCTCCAAAGATCATGTAGCTCACTCATATGTAGTCTTTTACATTCGCCTATCTATTCACCTCTCTTTGGGCCAAAAAAGTTCCCAAGCACTTTATTCTCAAATACTTGTAATCTTTTCTTCTCCCTTAAAGTAAGAGTCCATGTTCCTCATCCATATAATATAACTGGGAGATCAACAGTATTATATATTTTCAGTTAAATGTTTTTTGAGAGAAGTTGGGACGTCAAAAGTCCCTGTAATGTGTTTGCATTTTCAGAACTGAGTCTATGTGTAATTACTTTATGCACCTTATTCCTGTTTGTAGCGTTTTTTTTTAATTCAAACACTTCAAAATTTTCCTCATTTGTCCATTTCCAACCTAGGTCTAAAATGCATTTTTATGTGTGACCATATATTTGGTTTTATTGCTGTTTACTTCCAGTCCCAATTTCTTAGTGTTACTCAATAGAGTGTGCGTGTTGGCTCTTAGTAGGGCCTATCGGCTTATATAGGAGGATATAATTTTTCAGAACAACCTGTACAAAAGTGTGGTGGTCTTTTTGAGTTATATAAATATAGGATTGTATTAAACAGCCTAGTTTTACTGTATTTGTAATATAGTATATTGTGTTGTATTTTGCAGACGCGAACAGTGTGTTGTGTAGTGTTGTGTGATTAGTATCAAAGCAGGATGACCGAGCATAAAAAGCTGTTCCAGTGGATGAACATGGGCGGACGGAGCCAGTTTGCACAGCGAACTCAACTACTAGTGACAATATTGTGTTCCCACCAACTTTTAAAATTTCTCCGATTTCACTAAATCCAGAAGTGAGACTTTTACATAATTATGTATAGCATATTAGATTTCTCAAATATAAATATGCATTTAATTATAAATCGAAATAATATAGGCCTACAATTGAATTCATGGGTTAGGCTTTGTAGTTATTTTTTGCTTCTGAGAAATCTGCTCAATGTTTTCTAGGACTTTCAACTGCTATCCTTATGTTTAGTTTAAAAATTAAGTTGGCTAATTTGTATGCTAGTCAGTTTTTGATGTTCAGTTCTTATGACGTGGTACTTCATCTATTTCTGTTATGAGCTTCTAATATGGTGGTGATGCAGTAGTGTGTAGCCTTAGGAACTTCGAACTTCAAGTCTTATTGGAAATAGCCCATCCGGCTTGTTTTCTTGGACGTGGTACTTCATCTATTTCTTTTATTAACTTATAATATTTTGATGATATATTGTGTAGCCTTAGGAACTTCAAGTCTTATTGGAAATAGCCCATCCGGCTTGTTTTCTTGGACGTGGTACTTCATCTATTTCTTTTATTAACTTATAATATTTTGATGATATAGTGTGTAGCCTGAGGAATTGCTCGTCTTATTGGTAATAGCCAATCCGGCTCGTTTTCATGTGGCGTTTGTATTGCATCAAAATCATGCGCTTAAGACGGTGCTTTTTGGCGGATGGCCAGATAATTACAAGTAAAACTGGAGATGAGCTGCAAAGAGCTGATTCATAAGTAATGTGAGAGTTATAATTTTAAAATTTCGACAAATAAAACAAAAACAATGGCCTTCCAAGGTAAATATACTCTTAGGATCAAATTTGTTGTTAGTGACATTATATTGTCGCTAGTCACGGATTTTAAGTACTTAGGAACATATGTCAGTTATAAATATGAAAATAATTTTAAAGATAAATTACGCAGGTCCAACAGTTATGTGATACAAAAACAGAAGCCTAAAAACCAAACTATAAAAGAAACACGAATGTAGTTCTAAAAAGTATTGGCCGAGCCTGATTTTCTTACGGATCTAAAACATGGACGTTGACGAAAGCTGATTAAAATAAGGAACAGGCTGCCGAAATGAATTATCTGAGAACAGTAAAATAATGTATCCTTTTAGATAAAGCCTCAAATTAAAAAAATAAGGGAAGAGCTAGAAATAAATTACGAGTATTTGAAAGAAAAAAAGTATAAACTATAAAATAATAATAATAATAACAATAATAATAATAATAATAATATAATAATAATAATATAATAATAATAATAATAATAATGTTTTATTTATTCTGGCAGAGGTAAGGCCATAGGGCCTTCTCTTCCACTCAACCAGCACAAATACTAATAAATATTTGACAAATATAGATATACACTACAAGTTACTAATTATAAACAGTTGAAGATACATTAAATGTAGCAATGTACATTTCATATACAAACATTATTTTATACGATAATAACAATAATAATACTTACGATAATTATATGTACAATACTTATATTATGTTGATAGATTGCCGGAAGAGAGAATCCCAGAAAAAAATGTTATACTGTAGGTCTAAGGGAATAAGACATTCGGAAAGACCAAGAAATCGATGGTCATACAAGTTTTGAAGCCGGAACAGGCAGTACGGTATTACCTAATAGCAGGAGGGTAGAAGAAGAATATTGTTAATAGCCAATCAATTGATTTGATATTAATTTGAAATGTTGCGTTTGATTACTTCGTATCTAATTACTGGGCAGTAATATGAAGCAAATATAGAGGCCTATTAGATAACATCTCACAACATAGGTGCATTTACAGTCACCACAATCACCCGGCCCTTATAATGACACGACCTTTCGGGGAAGAATTTTAAGCGTTGGATCATACACATACTTTTTTTGACCGTACAAGGACCTAGAGGATCTTCCCGAATGAGTGATAAACTCAATCCAGGGCCTCCTCCGAGACAATAAGAACATTTAAGACGATACACACAATTCACTCAGATTCATACTAAACATGACGATTTTATAATGATTATTATGATGGCCAGATGATGTTCGGGGACCGTTTGAGTCTTAAACTTTACAGACATTTGTCTTACAAGTGAGGAATAACCCCGAAAGAAAACATTACCCAGGAAACTTGTTTCGACCAAGGGTCGAACCCAGACCCGCTGCGTATGAGACCACAGCGGAGAACATAATTATATATAATAAAGTATAATAATGAACCTTTAGTATGTATAATATAAAGTAAGAAATTTGATGTGAGTAAGGAATATATAACACATTTAACTCTGAGCTCCCAGTGTGAGTAATTAGACTGCACATGATCGGGCAATTATTAAATTATTTTTGTGATGAATGAATATAATATTAGGTATACGGTAATATTTATTTTAACTGTATGAAGTAATATTACTTGTTTCAGTAATGGGAAGTTTGAAATAAGGGTGATGATAAAAATAACAGTGTCCACCGCTGTGGTCTCGGGGTAGCGTGCTGCCTTGTCACGCAGCGGGCCCGGGTTCGATCCCGGTCGGGACAGTTTTTCTGGGTGAGGTTTTTATCGGGGTTTTTCCTCACCTGTAAGACAAATGTCAGGAAAACTTTAAGGCCCAAATGGTCCCCGAAATCATATGGCCATCGCAATCATCATCATTCACATTCATCTTAGGTTAAGCTTAGGATTAGGGACTCTCCTGGCGTACCATTATCATCATCATCACCCATCATATCATCGGAGCAACGTAACCCCGCCTTCCAGGCGCCCCAACCTCAGAAGTGGGTTACAAGTAAGCCATGCCAGGAATGTCGAAAGACAAACCTGGGGCATTTGAAAAAAAAATAAATAAAAAAATAAAAATAACAGTAGTCTATAGTTAGAAAGTCCACCACTGTGGTCTCGAGGTAGCGTGTTGCCTTGACACGCAGCGGGCCCGGGTTCGATTCCCGGTCGGGACAGGCTCCTGGGTGAGGTTTCTTCGAGGTTTTTCCTCACCTGTAAGACAAATGTCAGGAAGCTTAGGGCCCAACGGTCCCCGAAAATCATCCGGCCATCATCATCCTTATCATTATCGTCATCATCCTTCACCGGTGTGGAAAGCAACGGGAAGCTACCAAACCTACAATTCCCTAGTAAAACTGCAAAGAATACCATGAAAATGCTATGATTGCAGTGAAAGACCTGCCCTCGCGCAGAATTACTATGGACGGATAATTAGAAGAATAAAACACACAATATTAATATGTAAGAAATTAAATAGAATTGAAAATAAAATAAATTATATATCATAGGAAGAGTTAAGTCTCGTAGACTGTGATGGACAGGATATTGTTCTCATTTGAAATATGCAATTTGTTTCAAAATGCACACTATGAATTGGATTCTCTTCGAAAGTGACAAAATCCGCTTTTCTTAAAATTAAATATTACATAATTCTAATTAATTTAAAAGCAAGACATTGTGAACATTGGATCTTAATGCGCCAGTAAATACATATCAGCATTTGTAACAATATAGATTAGATTAGATTTGTTTAGCCTGGGTGGCACGAATGGGGATTGAAAGGCATGCGTGGAAGCTTTTTCTAGGAAAACCAGAGGGAAAACGCCCAGTTTGTAGACCAAGAGTGAGGTGGGAGAATAACATTTAACAAGATTTGAGGGAATTAGTTTATACAGGGAATGGTTGGAAAACATTAGCTCAGGATAGGGATGCATGAAGAGCGGCCATGCTAGTGAGTTAGTTATATATCATAGGAGTTTTATATTTATTAAATTACCATTTAACATTATAAAATACTCCCCCATTCCATGACGCAGATTAACCTCTCACCTTATACATACTTATTACGTATCACACGCCGCCCGGGTCACGACTTGTCGGGAGAGGGATTTTAACTGTAGATCACACACATATATTTTTATCACACAAGGACATGGAGGGCCTCCCTTAATTGAGTGATCAGCTCAATGTCAGGGCCTTCTCCGAGACAACACACCAAACGAAACACACTGTACTCACGCACACACAAATTCATACAAAACATGGCGAATATGATAATGATGATTATGATGGCCTCATTATGTTCGGGAGGCCCTTTGGGCTTTAAAGTTTCCTCACATTTGTCTTACAGATGAAGAAAACCCCCGATAAAACCATCACCCAAGAAACTTGTCCCGAATGGGAATTGAACCTGAGTCCGCTGTGTGCAAAGCAATGAAACTCGGTAGACGCAAAATATATTTTTAATTATTATTTTTTCAGCTTAGCAACTCTAGATATCGCGTCTACCACAGCGGTGGACGCAAAGTATATATTTTTAAATAAAAATTTTACAACTCAGCAACTCAGGATGTTAGTTAGCATTATAAAGTTTCTAACGACATTCTTCAAGATGTTTTGGCTGGAGTTGCATTTCTTTTTTTACTCTAAAATACGAGACTATTTATTTTGGTTTCTATTTTCATGATGTTTGAAAATTTTATGTGTGTGTTTGTTTTTATGAAAGAGTCGTTAATATTTTATAGCACTTAGTGATTTCATATTTCATCATCGTCACCTTCACTTCAACGGATAGGCATTGAATTGTCTGCTCCGTCTTCAAGTACTTTACAGCCATTTCCCTCTATTCTTACCCACTGTTCTGTTTCCACTAACTTTATAGTTCAATATTTGTTTATTCCAAATTTAAAACACTAAATTCTGAATAATATTATTCAGTAGCATATAGAAACGTCTAATTAGACATGTATATAAATTCTGGATTTTTTAAATTTAATTACAATTGTCAATCACAGAGTTGGATAGTCATCCAGCATTGAAGGTGTAAATGGATTTAACTCAAATTTACATCTGATATTTACAATCCGGCATTCAAATTAAATGGGATCGTGGACAGGTGTGATATGGTTTCGGACCTTAATTGGAGATTGGATGAAACCCATCTACTGTATTATGAGATAATCAGTTACACTTTTTAAAATAGGGGCAATTCTATAAAAGCTAAATTTTGAAGTTACGGTTAATTATAAATGAATAGTTGCCAAACAATTCCTAATTAACGTGTGAAGTTACCACTCCTCTTCCTACCACTCTTTTAATATTAATACTGGATAATGAGTACCATTATCATATTAGAAAAAAAAATTAACAACTTATAACTCTGATATTTTGTGTCTAATGCGCTGGACTCTCAAATTTCTTCTATTTAACATATTTACATTCTGTATGAATATATACATATAGTAAGTTCCATTAATCCTGCCCATACACAACAATTGTGTTTCCAATCGAAACAAAAATAAATAATTTGTAGTAGTTATTAGTTTACATACAAAAGGGGGAAGCAACTATATAGTTCTACTCGTCAATAAAACACAAGTAGAAACAATCGTTTTTCTTCCAATTGCCACTAACCAGTTATCATACGTCATTACCCGTTAAAAACATGAAAACGTTGAAAATGTGATCAGAATTGGTTGGAGAAGACAGGTTACTTAATGCTCTTACGGCACGGTTGCCATGTATAGTACAAGAAATTGGTCAGACTTCAACTTGGTGTAAAGGGAATCATATTCTTGATCAGACCCTGGCGTCTTGATACTCAGTGAGAGCGTGCCCCTCATGTGTAAAGTTTCCGATCCCTTAGCTGCATACATAAAAGGCAAGATGTCTGATCAATGGGGTACAATTCATTTTCTACTATAGAATATGCATTTTGAAAGACAACACTGAACTGGCTTGTATTTTCTCTTATCTGTTGTCGGTGCATCAACTCTTCGTGTGAGTGCACCGGAGCTCTATGAGAGCGTAACCCCCACCCGTGTTCTAGATATAAAAATATCCTCATAGATGTATGAATTAATTGGCCTCATGTTTTCCTTTGGGGATTTATCATATATATCAAGATAGTACGTGACAGGGACATATTTTACTGTATATTTGTAATTCCATTTTTTTGGAACACTGGATGAAACATGTCGGTTACAAGTCTTTTGTATCATTGTACGTGTGTATATATTAAAACCAATACTTTTCCAGATTTTGAAATGCATTAGGTATGGGAATGGACATTTAATAACAAACGAGCGAAATTTTGAAGAAGTAATGGAATTATAATGCCTAGCAATGATAATAACAGGAATGAGGTATGAAAAGATATTTAACATAGACTGTGTAAACGCACATTATTATACATTGGAAATACTTTTGTCATCCCAAATTATCTCAAAATCAATTTATAAAAATTGACAATTCATCCAGTTTTCTTACATGGATGGGAAACACGGTGTCTTACTACAATAGTAAATATGAGTATTTGAGAATAAAGTGCTTAGAAAAATGTTTGGACCAAAGAGATAACAAGAGTCAGACGAATAAGAAAACTACATAATTAAGTTCCATGATCTTTATAGAAAACTAGATGTAATAAGAACAGTTGAGATTCATATACTCCGATAGAGAGGAGTATGTGGCATGAATGGAGAAAGTAATAGGGGCATGAGGAATTCTTATAAAAAAACAAAGGAAAGCGCCCAATAAGTTTGCCAAGAATGAGATGGGAGAATAACTTCAACCATCAGTGGGGAAACTGAAATATACAGGGACTGTTTGGAAAAAATTAGCTCGGGATGTGAGGATTGTATTTGTCTGCGCGGACATGAATCTCCGGGATCTCTTGATAAGGTTCAGTTTATTAGAATTACCCATTATGATACATTTAATATATGCCTATTGTGATAAGGGCAATTGCAAAATTAATAATGAAGAAATATTTGTGTCTGCTCCAGAATTGCCTAAGTAACACAATAGGTATATAATAATTTTTTTACTTAGTTGTATAACTAACTCACTCACTCAGTGGCTCTATCGAACACGTAAGTTCATAGCAGCGCGGACATAAGCTCTCCATATATCCCTATCCTGAGATAATGCTTTCCAATCATTCCCTGTATATTCTACTTCCTTGAATCATAGTTAATGTTATTATCAAACCTTATCCTTGGTCTACCAACTGGGAGTTTTCCCTCTTGTTTCCCTACAAGAAGCTTCCATGCACGTCTTTCATTCTCCATTCGTGCTACATGTCCTGTCCGTCGCAGTCTGCGAGACTTAAACTGTTCTTATTATATCTGGCTTCCTATAGGCCTACATATCATGTAGCTAACCATTAGGAAGTGTTCTCCATTCACCTGTATGTTCATCTCTTTTTGGTCCAAAATTTTTCTAAGAACTTCATTCTCAAATACTCGTAATCTTCTTTCCTCCCTTTAGTTGTATCAAATATAAAATCCTAAAGAAAGAAACAAAGTTAGTTATCTTACCTTACTAATAAACAATGTCAGAAGATTGATTCTTCCTCCAGTTGTACAACTTTTGGACGGAAAATTTCCTCACTTTGGATACAAAACCATTGCACCGTCAAATAAAAATGTAACTCCTGGTAAAACACAGCCCCAATCCGTCCTTCGCGGGGTAACGTCGTTGTCTTAGACATAGGCCGAAAACAACAGTATAATATAGCTTACCAAAAGCAATTAATCTATGCATTCGTTGTTTAATGTAGCTATTGTGAACCATACACGTCACCAGTGATAGCTCCGATATTTAAAAAAAACGTACTAACTTACCGGAAATCAAACTCAGGCCTCCGAATTAATAGGCGGACGTGCTACCATCTGATCTCACGCCAAGCATGCGTTGTTAGCATAAATATATGATATTAAACAATGGCATTGCGCAATTAGGTTTCTGAACGCGAATACAGTTGAAAATCGTACAGCCATACTTTTGTTAAGAATATTTAGGTATTAAAAATATTGCAGATATGTCAAAATGTAAATCAAATGCTAGATTTATGGTAGCCATTTTCAAACTGATATCGATGCCATGAATTAAATGAAAAGGAAAATAGGATTTTAATTAAGTATGTGTTAGGCTGTAACTAACTAACTAACTTACTGGCACTATCGAACCCGGAGATTCATGGCCGTGCGGACATAATATCTCCATACATCCCTATCCTGAGCTAATGTTTTCCAATCATCCCCTGTATAATCTACTTCCCTCAAGTCATAGTTAATGTAATTCTCACACCTCATTCTTGGTCTACCAACTGGGCGTTTTCCCTCTGGTTTTCCTACAAGAAGCTTCCATGCACCTCTTTCGTTCCCCATTCGTGCCACATGTCCTGCCCATCGTAGTCTACGAGACTTAACTGTTCTCATTATATCTGGCTTCCTATAAAGACCATATAGTTCACTCTAATGTAGTCTTCTCCATTCACCTGTCTGTTCATCTCTCTTTGGTCCAAACATTTTCCTAAGATGTAGTAGGCTGTAACACATTATAAACAACACATTTCGACAGAATGGAATTTTTGTTAAATTACAGGTTTTAACAATATAAAGTAGGCCTATGTTAAATTTTGTATTAATCGTTGGTGAATCCGGACGCAAATGTCCACCGCTGTTGTCTCGATGTAGCGTGCTGCCTTATCACTCAGCGGGCCCGGATTCTATCCCCGGTCGGGACAGTTTTTCTGGGTGAGGTATTTATCGGGGTTTTTCCTCACCTGTAAGATGAATATCAGGAAAACTTTTAAGGCCCAAACGGTCCCCGAAATCATATGACCATCGCAATCATCATTCATATTCATCTTAGATTAAGCTTACGACTAGGAACTCTCCTGGCGCACTACTATCATCATCATCATCATCATCATCATTCATCATATCATCGGGGCAACGTAACCCCGCCTTCTAGGCGCCCCAACCTCAGAAGTGGGTTACATGCCAGGAGAGAACATCAGGAATGTCGAAAGACAACCTGGGGCATTTGCAAAATAAATAAATAAATAAATAAGATGATGCGGATTAAAACATAATTTCTATCAGAACTTTAGAATTCACTTTATAAACTTTACGAATATGATAATTTTGATGTGGCATCTAATAGGCCTATATCAATATTTTTTCTACGAAGCCATTTGTTACTATTTTCTTCTTCTTCACTTCACTGGTTAGGCAAATTGCCTGTTCCGCCTCACAGATGTTCTGTCCATCTTTTCACTGGCCTTCGTACATCCTTGAACCTTTTGGCTTGTAGTTAAATACTGTTTTGGTAATCTTGTTACATTAATTATTTTTACATTTTTAAACCATTTATCTCTATATTCCTTGATTATATCATTCAATGGATATATGCCTACATTTAACTCTGTTCTTATATCTTCATTCTTTATCCGATCCAATCTTCTGCAGCTTTTGTTCTTCTAAGGAAGTTAATTTCTACGCTTTGTATTCCTTCGTAATTTTTTGGTCATTACCAAGTTTTACTTCCATAAAGTAATACAGGAACTGCCAATGTTCTAAAAACTTCAATCTTGTATGTCTTCTTATTTTGTTCTTTAAAGTTTTATGTACAGTTCCGCATATCATTTGAAATTTCGGCAGTTTCAAATTTATGTCTCTTTCAGTTTTTGTGTCGATAGTAAAATTACAACCCAAATAATTAAAATTTGTTACTTGTTCCAGAGGTTTGTTGTCTATTATGATGTTTGGTCTTATATGTTTATTTCCCCAAATTACTATTATCATTAATATACAGTATTAATTAACAGGAAACCATTATATGATTAATTAAAATAATCATATTTTTAAATTAAGCAATATTTAATTATTAATCAGATTTAAATCGATCCTTCGGACGAACATTTTCAGAAAATATGTGTTAAAAGCAGTAGCTGTAAATTTAATTATTTCCCGTTATTCTGTGCACACATGACATCCATACAAATAAACGCTTGCTTCTCATAACGTGCCTTTTGGGCAAACCTTTATTGAAGAACAGTTACCCTTGCGATTTTAATAATAGCATATTGCAGTAATGAATATTGTTGTTCGTGATGGTTGTACCGTATTCAAAGTTTCTGTTATCAAGTACAGGCTTAAAAAATGTTTATTATAATAATGAAAATTATTAATATTAATAATTGCTATTAATAAACGTATTGCATATCACTTAGTAGATTGAAAATTTAATTAGGTCGACAGACTTCAGACATTACAACGAGAATAATATAAACTTTACTCCATACTTAAGTATGATTAAAATAATTTATATTTTGGCAACAGAATACATATTTCATTCAGGTCCTATCTTTTCACATTAAAAAGTAGGCAAACATCTTCAAAGTTCTTTTTATATAGAGTATAACATTTTTTGACTATCAAATATCAATTCATAGTTAGGAGTAATCCCAGGTTTACATTAAAAGAAAATTCTTATATACATGAACTTCTAATAAATATCTCTATCTTCGGGTTTTTACAGCTGCTGCCGTCTTCCCGTGCCAAACCTCCAAAGCCTGCGGTCTTGGGCATCTTCGATGCTTAGCCCTCTAGCTTGCATTACTGTCTTCATGTTTTCCTTCCATGTTAATCTTGGTCTTCCTCTTTTCTTCTTTCTGTTCGGATGCCATTCATAATCCTGAACTATTTTCAGAGTATTGACACTATAAAATAATAAAACATTTGGAAAATGAAATGCTATTGAATTTGGCAGTTACAAATGAGATGCTGCTGGTAGTCGGTAGATAACAAGTGTTTATTCAAAAATAGCAGATTTTAATGACACCTGAGATTTTTATTACTCCTCATTGTTTTCTAATTTATTTTTCAATTTTTTTGTACGTAAAAATGCGAATAGATAGAGGCAGAATCGAGCCTATGTTTATTTTCTTTCTGCACCTCATTCTTGTTTATAATTACTGTTCCTAGGTATTTAAAAATGGCTGAATTCAAATAACTAGGAATAATTATTAGAGACAAGAATGAGGTGCAGAAAGAAATTAAACATAAGCTCAATTCTGGAAGTGATTGCTATTATGCACTACAGAGACTCTCGTCATCTCAGCTCCTCTTAAAAAGCATTGAACTGAAATATGTGAAACTGTTGTTCTCCCTGTTATATATTATATGAGTGCGAAACATGGACACTTACGTTAAGCGAGGAGAAAATATTGCGAGTATTTGAGAGTGAAGTTCTTAGAAAAAATGTTGGACTAAAGACAGATGGACAGATAGACGAATGGAGAATACTATATAAAACAGTGAGTTACATGATTTTTATGGGGAAACCAGTTATAATAAGAATAATTAAGTCTCGCAGTCTACAATAGCAGGACATGTGGCACTAATGGGGAATGGACGAGAGCATGGAAACTCCTTGTAGAAGAACTAGAGGGAAAGCTGTCAATTTTATAATTTTTACCTGGTAAGTCGGTCGTCCTCAACTGAATTATTAAACTTCTTTAAGTTATTCTAATATGGAGGCCTTTCGAAAACAATGTTTCATCTTCTGCGTTTTAACTGGAACTGATGGTGTTATATAAGTTGTATAGCGGATTTATGTCTGCGGTTATGTTCTCGTTGGGCAGGTCTTTATTCCTTGCTTCTTTTAGAATCTCTATGTCTTCAAGGGTGCTGATTCTGCTATTATATTCTCTGTGTAGTATTGACAGAGTTATTGATTTTTTTTTCAAATCGATTACCTGTTTCTAGTATATGTTTGGCAAAGCTTGATTTTTCTTCATTGTTGATACAATTTTTGAAATGTTCCGAATATCGTGAGTGTTTTATTAATAATGAAGAAAAATCAAGTTTTGCCAAACATATACTAGAAACAGGTCATCGATTTGAAAAAATCGATAACTCTATGTCAATACTACACAGAGAATATAATAACAGAATAAGCATCCTTGAAGGCAAAGAGATTCTAAAAGAAGCAAGGAAGAAAGACCTGCTCAACGAGAACTTAACCGCATACATAAATCCGTTATACATCCTATATAACACCATGAGTTCCAGTTAAAACGCAGAAGATGAAACATTGTTTTCGAAAGGCCTCCATATTAGAATAACTTGAAGAAGTTTAATAATTTAGTTGAGGACGACTGATTTACCAGGTAAAAATTATATAATTAACATCTTGTAACATAACCTCAACTGTGCATCAATATGAATTTCAAAAGTGTTGACAGAGGGAAAGCATCAGTAGGCATGCCATGAACCTACGGGTTCGATAGTGCCAGTGAGTTAGTTAGGGTTACAAGTCCTATAAACGAAGTGTGAGTTTGAAGGCTTTCAGCAACTTAAACTTATCGTGCGAGTGTTGTGGCTTCTGTCTATTGCTGCGGGAGATGTCTTCAGGAAGGTTGGGTTAAAATGGCTAAATTAAACCTTGCTCACAGAGAAAAGCTTGTTTTTTTTTCACATTTAGTGCGCATATCTTCCGTGTAGAAAAAAAACCTAATATTTAACATTTGTACAAAATAGACAGCTTTTCTGAGGAGCAAACCATTCTAGAGGCAATATTCTCTTGTTATTTATATTTTAAAACGTCGTTTATCTTACTTGTTTACTGCACATTTGAAATTTATTTTTAATGATTTCTGTAATTTATAGTCGCTTTATCAAGTATTGATTATATCGATGTATTATTAAGATTGTTGTTGTTTCAGTACCTTGTACATACCATAATTTCGCTAGCGATTGCTTGCGCTAATAAAAACAACTGTGGCTGAGAAAATACGTTCTAATCAACATTCAAACAAACAGCTACTACTGGTACTGAGAGTGGAAGGGTTTACTTTAATCTACAATTTCAATTTAGATACCCAGTACGAGCATCAATTTTATGTTCACTTGAATAAATAATAGTTTTAAAAAACTAAAAGAACACGCTTTATTAGAAAACTAAAAAATGAAAAATAATTTTAATTTCCAATAGGCTTGGGATAAAATTAAAGTGGTCAACAAAAAATCATCTCCAACACATATAGAATAAAACTAGAGTTATCAACAAAAAGAAAATAATTTTACCATCAAAAGCGTGGGGTGCTCTATATCAATTAATGTATTTGATAATAAACAGATATTGGTAAAAGTAAAGTCTCTAAGAAGAAAATGTAAACATCATAAAAAGCACCCCACGCTTTTGATGGTAAAATTATTTTCTTTTTGTTGATAACTCTAGTTTTATTCTATATGTGTTGGAGATGATTTTTTTGTTGACCACTATAATTTTATCCCAAGCGTATTGGAAATTAAAATTATTTCTCATTTTTTAGTTTTCTAATAAAGCGTGTTCTTTTAGTTTTTTAAAGCTATTATTTATTTTTAATATTTTACAGAATAAGATAAAAATATAAATATCTTTAAATTCAATACTATTGTAGTATGAGCTAAAAGTAATACTCTTCTATGAAAAACCCTCCCAGCCGGATTTGAACAAGCGACGTATGGATTACTGAAATTATATACCACTAAGAATTCACTGCTCTACCAACTGAGCTCTTACAACGATTGACTAAAACGTCGACAAGTCCGCAACCTATTATACCAGTTTTCATTTTTTTGATTTTAGGATGATTCTGGCCAGGATTTTTTAAACAAAATATCAAATTATTGTATTGTCACGGGTCCTCTACACGTATACAAAGTTTCAAGTCGATCCAATGTTTCTAAGTGGGTGAAAATCGCGTTGATATATTCCGTTGCATTGATACAAAAACACTTTTTTTGATTTTCTGATGATTATGGCCAGGATTTTAGAAAATAAATATGAAATTATTGTATTGTCACGGGTCCTCTACAAGTATACAAAGTTTCAAGTTGATCCAATGTTTCTAAGTGGGTGAAAATCGCGTTGAAAGATTCCGTTACATTAATACAAAAACACTTTTTTTGATTTTCTGATGATTATGGCTAGGATTTTAGAAAATAAATATGAAATTATTGTATTGTCACGGGTCCTCTACAAGTTACAAAGTTTCAAGTCGATCCAATTATTTTACGTGGGTGAAAATCGCGTTGAAAAATTCCGTTACATAGATAGATAGATAGATAGATAGATAGATACAAGTCAAGCTAATATGAAGCGTGTAAAAAGGAAAATAAACTTTGGAGCAGTTTTTTATTTTCTAGGAAGCATGATACATTTTGAAATACGAATCATAAATAAAAATAAATAAAATCAAAATAAAAACTGTCTTGCGTTTAATTTGCTGACGTCTTAAAAATGTTAGTTTTATTTTGATTCAACGACTCAATTAAATTCATCCTTGAAAATTAATTCATAGTCTTTAAATATACTATGTGTAGAATATTCTTTAATAAATTCCGGGTTAGGCGCCTCTCACCGCTGGGATCCCGAGATCAAGTCTCGGTCACTATATATGAGTTTCGTATTGGATGAAACGGAGCTTGGGCAGTTTTATCGGGTTTCTCCCGTTTTCCCCTGCCACAAATTTCATTCCTACCATTCCCCCATACTCATCTCATCCATTTCGTTCATCCGCCCCTGTGACGGTGATTCAGGGATGGTCGACCGGCACCCTTGTAGATCACAGACCTCTATAAATATAGATACTTCTTCTCATCTCATTCCTAGACCCGACCAGTTGGGCACGAGTTTGAGGATATATAAGTTCATGGCACATCAGCCTGGATTTTTTGTGGTTTTCTTTTGTTTTCAATTCAAGTTCTGGATTGGAGTTGCATTATCTGAAGCCATTTCATCATTAATTATTATATCATTAAGAATTGGAAATCAATTAACTTCTATAAAAGACATGACTACATGAATAAGGAAATACACAGCCTGTTGGTTACAACCAAAGATTCTACACATTAGATATATGAGAAAGTACAAGAAACATATTTCCAAGTTACTATATTTCTGGCATTATTGAATCCGGAGTTTCATGGGCGAGCGGATATAAGCTTTCCAAACATCCTTATTCTCAGATGTATTCCAATCATTCACTATATGTTTCACCTCCGTCAAATCATGGTTGATGTTAATTTCTCACCAAATTTTAGGCTTACCTACTGGGCCCCTTCTCTGGTTTTTCAGGAAGAAGAATCTTCCATGATCCTCTTTCATTCCTCATTCGAGCCGCAAACCTGGCCATCGCAGTATACGAGACTTAACAGTACTTATTACATCCGATTTCCCATAAAGATCATGTAGCTCTTTGTTATATTTCTCCATTCACCTGTTTGTTCGTCTCTCTTTGATCCAAAATTTTCCCCCTTCATTCTCAAATATTCCTAGTCTTTTTTCCTATCTTAAAGGAAGAGACCATATTTCGCATCCATAAAGTATAATAGGTTAACTTTTTTTTAGTAGTTGGGATGACTAGAGTCTCTGTACAGAATAATAGTTCAAAAAGTATTTAGCATTTTATAAAATTATCTTCTTATCCTGACATCCGGCAAGACACTCCCATTTCATCTTTTTTCTTCGAAATTTTCACTATGTAGAACTATTTGTTATTAAGATGAACTGATTTCAGTTATAAAATAAACATTTCTCTTTCTTGTCCGTTTGTCCCGGACGTAACCTACTCTGTTGTTAACTGTGAAACTGTTAAAAGATTGTTATATCATAAACCCTCCCCATTCTATCTCTTTTTTTCCTCATTTATTTTTTATGAACTTCGTAAGTAAGGGATTCTTTAATCACCAGTCACTTTCAGTTGTCAAACTGTTGAGTTAAATATTCTCTCAGGTAGGGTTAAATTGCCATGCAGCTCCAAACAAAATATGTAGATTTATGAGCGCTAACGTACCTATTTCTCATTTTAGCTTAGGATAAATAACAAGGCAGCTCCCGGACTCAGTGATTCCCTCGGTCATTACCTGAGAGCAGCGTAAATGAGAAGTTTAAAATCTCCACTTACAGACTGTTTCATCATACTGTGTAATATGTTAACTGCAGAGTCAGTTAATAACCTCCCCCTCCGTAATGAGAAATACCAGAATCCGTCAAAATTAAGTCTCTCATTATTATGAGTAACTTACTTTTCCACTCAATGAGATCCAAGTAAAACGGCTTTCAACTGAATGAAAACTTAAAATAAAAGTATACGTTTCCAATAACTGCAATAATTAATTTAATTAAAAAGTTTGCTAAAATTGATAGTATTTCATGGAACCTCTATTTGCACCCTCTCTTCCATTGAAAGATTTTCAGCCTTTCATAGGTCAAATAACCGACGTCATTACCTAATCACCTGTAGGCAAGAAGCGGAAACAATGAACCACATATAATATATAGTGACTAGACAAGTACACAATGGCAGACCTCCCCCGATACTTGACCTGTGTAAGTAGTGCACCAGGGTCACTGCCGAAAACGGTACAAGATAGGGGACACACGCCCATGCCCAACGCTGTGATTAAACATTTCTTACCCCACCGGGATTTGGGCCTGAGACGTCGGATTGGATTGTAGGGACTCTATTGACAATCTTTTGAATTGGCCGTTAAAATAGGTCCTTACCTGTTTTACATTGTCATTTTTGGTCGTGAATATAATATCAGTAAATATCCAGATAACGTATATAAATTATATATGAAGGGCATAGGGCAGTAACATGATAAGCCACATTCTGATGAGAAATGTCGCTTATTACAATGATAGCAATGTATTGAAATATCCATAAAATAATTTGTAAGTGTGCAAGTGTTGAGTTGAAACATACAGGCACACAATGTGTTAACAACAATACTGCCCATTTAGTATTTATAGTTTTTTTTAAATACTAAAATCCTTATACCTCAGAGAGAACAATATGTAGCTCATCATGTTATTACCATAAGCCCTTCATATCCTTAATAAAGTTGAGCAATATTAGAGAAACTACATTCTTTATTAACATCCCGCATATTTATAGTATCAATTTTGTCCATAAAACCTTAATCATTCTTAATATTGTGATCCAGTGATCTGAAAACCAGTGATATCAGATTTTGAAGTGAAACTTGGACATAGGGAACAAAAGGTACAATAAAATTTAAGCTGCAGAAATGGGAAGTCTGAGACCTTGGCCGAATACAAAAGATTCGACAAGATAGAATACACGGTTATTAGGAACATACTTAAAGTTATAAATATAAATTTGAAGATCTAACAGATTATGGACGGAAAAGAAGAGAGCAGTGGAAAGAATTAATCCTGAGAGATACTCAAGAATTGATTTTGAGTATAGACAAATAGGATGATGATCAAGGGGTAAACCAGGGAAAAGATGGAACTAAGATTTTGAGACGTGTACAGGCGAATTCCTTGCTTGTTCCATTAAGTCAAAAAGAAGATTATATTTTTATTTGATTCTATGTTTAATATAAATAATATACAGAGAGCACTATGTATTTATTATGCGAAAATTTTAAATCAATTACATATGAATAAGGATTAAGTACCTATATTTAAATCTGAGTTCCCCGAGTAAGTAAGCACTCGTTTTCATTTAATAATTATATTATTTGCTAGGTAAATAAATTTAAATAATATTAAGTAGAAGTATACTGTTTATTTATACCATAAATAAGTCATATGGTTTGTTGTAAGAGAGTGTATGTATATATGTATGTGTGCATATATATATATATATATATATATATATATATATATATATATATATATATGTGTGTGTGTGTGTGTGTGTGTGTGGTGTGTGTGCGTGTGTGTGTGTGTAGTTGAAAAATGCAATAAAATTGTTATTAATAGACAATTGTATTGTAATATATAGGAGTTACCTATTTTATAAGTAAAATAATTCTATATTTATTACAAGAGCAGAAATTAATTATTTACTGTAATAATGGTGTAATAATCATGTAACTCCTTGTGATAAAGAAAAACCGTTATAAACCTGTCTTTGTAGATCGAGAATTTAATAATAACAATAATATAATAATAGTATTAATAATAATATGATGATAGTAATTAAATACCAATAGTAATAAAATAATAATAGTATCAATAATGATAATAATGATAATATAATAATGATAATAATGATAATAATTAATAATAATTGATAATAATGTTAATAATAATAATAATGATGATGATAATAATGATAATAATGTTAATAATAATAATGATAATAATAATGATAATAATAATAGTATCAATAATAATAATAAAGGTAGTATCATTAAAATAATATAAGTAATATTAATAATAATATACATTTACAGTTTGATTAAATTTTTTAATTGATAATGAAAGTACAAATATCTCTAGGACTTCAATATAATGTGTTATGTATAAAACTAAGACAAAATTTCAAAAGTTGGAGTTGCGTGAGATGATTTGTGAAGACTTCATATATAACACGCAGAATCTTCATGGTCTCTTATCTGTCTTTATCCTGGTTTGATGGTCATATTGGTTAAAATCGAGTCGCAACAACCTAAATGCAGCACCACGAAAGTTGAGACAAGCATTTTTTTTTTCGAAAAGAGGGGAGAATACTTTTTAACGCTTTAGGGAATGAAAGATTGCGTAGGTCTATATTTTGTATATGTTTCTCTTACGTGAAATAGCCAACTAAGGTTTTAGTTAATAGACACCTATTTTATTATCTTAATAAGAATCATCATAAAGGTACACTTGGTATACAATTTAATAAACGTTTACTGATTATTAATTTGCGTCTCCCCAACCGCTTGTTTCTAATTCTGTTGTGATATACATTGTGTACTCAATACTTTCACAATGCAACTCAAATTGGTGTTGTGTTTAAATGTAATATCACTATGATTTAGTAATCAATTGAGTTGGTGTTTACTTGATGAAAATCCATAGCTATTGCTTAAATAAAAATAAAACTTAGCTTTATTTGATTTTCACATTTATTAAGATATAATTCAGTGACAGCTGTTTCGGTACACTGTACCTTCTCCAGACATGTTAAAAAATTATGAATTGTGTTATTATAGTACATATCAACTGATATAAGCAACAATACAACAATGATTTTTTTTTTATTTAACAAAGGCGATTCATTCAAATCAAGTAGAGAATTTAACATTTTATTACTACTTTTCAATTTATTTATTTCTACAAACTCCATAAAGTCCAGCTTCTTACCCTTATCACAAACATGTAAAAATTTCAAAATTTGGGTCGAAACAATAGTTAAATTGGAATATGTGTTTAGCATATTTTGAATATAACAGAAATTTAGAATATAACAGAAATTTAGAATATTCAAAATATGCTAACCACCTATTCCAATTTAACCATTGTTTCGATCCAAATTTTGAAATTTTATATGTTTGTGATGATAAGGGTAAGAAGCTGAACTTTTTGGAGGCTGTAGAAATAAATAAATCGAAAAGTAGTAATAAACTGTTAAATTCTCAGCTTGATTTGAATGAATCGCCTTTGTTAAATTAAAGAAATTAAACAAATTATTGTATTGTTGCTTAGATCAGTTGATATGTACTATAATAACACAATTCATAATTTGTTAACATGTCTGGAGAAGGTACAGTGTACCGAAACAGCTGTCACTGAATTATATCTTAATAAATATGAAAATGAAATAAAACTAAGTTCTATTTTTATTTAATTAATAACTATGATTTAGATTTACAGGAATTAACGATGGATAATTAATTTTGTTTTAATAGACTTCGATGACCGATGACGATACCTTATGATACCCCATATGGGGATTAGATTGCTCCCCTAGCGGGAGTGTCTTAACCAAGTTAATTTAGTTACGCTGCTTACAACTTCTCAGGTATAATAATAAGATTTGTTTATTTTGTCTAAATAGGACCTTCGTTATGATTTTCAATTTCATGATTAATCAGTAGTGGTTTATTATATATATTCCATTCCATTAACTTGGTTTAACATTTCACCTTACAGGCACTTCTTACATGCCACAAGCCACTCAGACTTTACAGTAGCAAGGCCTATCGGAAGAAGGATTATGAACTGTGGATCACACAATATTTTTTAACCACATGAGGACATGGAGAGCTTCCCGAATGGGTGATCAGCTCAATGTCAGGACCTCCTCCGAGATAACACAATATTAAGTCGAAACACACCATTTACACATATACATAATTATATGTTATAATTGAAGGGCTTAGAGCAGTAAAATGAAAAGCCACATTCTGTTAAGTTATGTCATTTATTACAATCAAAGCAAATAAATGTATTGAAATATCAAGAAAATCATTTGTAAGTGCGCCAGTGATGAGTTAAAACATATAGACACACAATGTATTAACAACGATACGGTCCAATTAGTATTTATTTAAACATTAAAATCTTTATACCTCAGAAAGAACACTATGTGGTTTATCATGTTATTGCCCTAAGCCCTTCATTTATTTTTATACTACATATATATTATATTATATAGTAATTATGCCCGAGGACAGGTCTTTCACTGCAATCATAGCATTTTCATGCTATGCTTAGCAGCTTTACTAAGGAATTATAGGTGTGGTAGCTTCCCGTTGCTTTCCACACCGGCGGAGGGATGATGATGGTGATGGTGATGATGATGATGATGGTGATGGTGATGGTGATGATGATGATGATAATGATAATAATGATAAGGATGATGATGGCCGGACGATTTTCGGGGATTATTGGGCCCTAAGCTTCCTGACATTTGTCTTACAGGTGGGGGAAAAAAAACCTCACCCAGGAGCCTGTCCCGACCGGGAAACGAACCCTGGCCTGATGCGTGACAAGACAGCACGCTACCTCGAGACCACAGCAATGGATATATATATATATATATATATATTAGAGAAATAGATAAACTTTCTCAACTTGTAGTCCAATTCATTTGAAATGATGCAATTGGAGCAACCACATACTTGTGAACTACAACACTGTGAATACTCTTCTGAATATATGTACGGAGAGTTTATGTCCGCGCGGCCATGAACCTGCGGGTTCGATAGTGCCAGTTAGTTAGTTACTATATAATATACAGTTGAAACATATTTTTCTAATGGTGCTCCTTTTTATCCGAACAAAGCCGATATATCATTTTAAAGTGGAGAAAGCTTTTCTAATTATCTGAAAGTATTCTAAAATAGGGCTACCTGCTACCTTCACTATTCCCTTCAATTATGTCTGATGTTCTGTAAGCATGTAATTTACTGCTGTTGCAAAACTATGTAATGATGCGTTAAGCGGTAATCATAATCAACGTTGTGCTTATTCTTGGATTTTGATGGCTGGAGTAGTCAGTTTCATTACGATCGGAGAATAAGTTGTCCCATGTTAATGGAATGAATGTAACTTCCATTACAATTAAATTGATTGCTAATAACATTTAAATATATAATTTTGAAAGTAAACTTGCCCTTAAAATTTCAAGGCGGTAGACTTGTAATTTATTATAAAGTTTTGACAATTACGTACTGCGAAATTTCTAAGTATTTTTGATAATTTTACGTGTAATTAGTGATTAGATGTAATGATGTTAATTTTTGGAAATGCTGTTCATTTATTGTCTACCTTCCTCATTATCAGAATTCATTAGGCCTACTCGGTGAAATTAGGAGCTGACGGTTATCAACATATTTTATGACTATAAATTAACTTAAATTGCCAAAATACGAGTATCTTCATTATCATATTTTGTTTGTCGTGAAATCACGCTGTGCTAATATTAATTAAAGGTCTTACAATTATTTGTTACATCCATCCATAGTAATTCTGCCCGAAGGCTGGTCCTTCACTGCAATCATAGCATTTTCATGCTATGCTTGCAGCTTTACTATCTGCATTCTTGGTCCACTTATATAGTGTAACAGTTAGCGTGTGAGTATGGCATCTCGGAGACCCGGGTTCGATTCTAGCTACACCAAAGGCTTTTTGCTTTCTGCAAAATAACTTTTAGTGGAATTTATTTAATGGACATCCCTACCTGTAATTACATCTTAAAGACGTACAATTCGCAAAGCGAACCTCTGTGTTTAAAAAAAAAAGCATATCTTAAATCTGTCCATGTGAACGATCTTCATTTCTCCCTGTGTGCCATTCATCGGCTGTGAAATCACTAACCATTGACAGGTCATTTAACTAAGTGGGTTTGGCAAGGCTATCAACATGTTACAACCCCATATTATGACCAATGTCTGCTCATCCCTGGTTCACATATTCAAGAGAAACGAGAGTTACAGCGGCAGTCACCACATCCAATCAGATTGTAAGGAACAAAAGACGAGAAAAGAAGTTTTCGTTTGACGTGGCAGCATGAAGCAGTTTACACGTAACCGCATCAAATGCAACTTTGCCATTGATGGCTCCTTTATTTCAAGATTTACGCCTACTTCAAATGATGGTCGTAAATGTGGGATAACGCTTTAATTTACTGTCCCAATTACTACGTCCGTAGCCATTAAAAATTAACTGTGTCATATAAAGGTCTCGAGTAACACTGGAAATCGGTTTGTCTCAAGTCGCAACTTATCTGGAACGCAGTCTCATCTTGGAATTAGTTCTCTTTTTAGTACCGATACGGTGCATTTTAACAGATACCGTAGCCCCATATCTTAAATAAGTTTTTGTAGAATTCAGCGTTTATTTCTATGCAATTTTTGTAAGTATTAGGGGAAAGTGTTACACTATTAAATACCTGACTTGATTTTAAAAGGGTAGTTTTTAAACGCCATTTTTTATCAAAATTGAGATATACATATATTCTTATACAGTTTAACATACTGTACAATATTTGAAAGGACCAATGTCTCTAATAAATTTAACTGCTATGGTAAAGCATCAATATTTATAAATAATTTGTGTTACAAAATATTTAATTGCTTATAACTGAATCTGAGTTTTCTTTTGCATTGGCCCTAGCGACATAAATATCATTCAATCACTTATAGTTTTATGCCCAAATATGTCTTTCACAGCAAATTCAGAAGTGTTTGCAGTTTTACTAGGGATATGTAGCCTACAAATGCAATAGCTTCCAAGTTGCCCTTCACATATCACTCTTTATTCTATATCATAACGATCTCACGGAGACCACATGGATGTGAGGGAGAGTTGATTTCATCAGATGGAGCTCTCCGGACTTCATCGACATTCGCCACAAAGGTTTTTGACTTGGTCAGAGACCAAATTATTCCCATTAGCCTTTGCATGGAAACAACAAAAGCAGAAGTTGTAAAATAAAATGTTAAAACATAGGGAATGGAGCTAACACATTGAAACGTGCTGTTTTGTTTGTAGTTAATGGTTTCATATGAACTTAGTCACTATTATTTAGATTCAACAAGGATTACAAATTATTTCTGGTAGCAATCTTATGTAGTTCACGATAAAATAACGCGTTGTTTCCTATAAAACTCCCTTAAATCACGGCGACAACAGTGTTACGGTTACAATATTTTTCGACCATTAATTGTATATAGTTAAGTTCTAGTCAGGTTTAAATATCAAATATGGTGAAGGAAGTAGAAAAAATGTGTGTGCCGCCGAGGGTTGCACTGTTCCACAAGGTGTTGGCCACTCGTAGGAAAATTTCATAGGCTATCTTTAGAAAATGTTGACTACATTCTATAAAAAGGAACCTGCCTTCAAATTTGAAGTACGAGCTAATGTTATGCTATTATTCCTCAACTATTGCTCCATTTCCCTCGATAAAGATCCAACCCACCACCCGCATTTGTATGATATCTACGAACCAAGTAAGAAAACACTGACAACATATGGCACATTTATTTTCTGCAGAAAGAATCAAACAACAAAAATGTGAAAATTTCAGAATTAAAACAAAATGTTTGAGTTACCATCTTTCTCATAAAATAGAAGCTCTTTGATATTTCGTAAGTCGAAGTAATAAGTAAATGTTTATTTTTATATTATTGCCATTTAACTTTAAATTAATTTTTCTCAGTTCAGTTATCTTTTGCAGAATTAATTCAATTTCAAATTATAATTTGTTGTAATGACTGGCAGAATAACCTGACCTGAATTAAATGATACTTCATTCTTCGAGAACGCCACGTTTTGTCAGGGACTCCCCAGGTACTCTGTCTCTCATCGAAAAATAAGAACTGATACGTACCTGCTACACTGAGAAAAACACAAACTGTGTATATATAAATTAATAAGCGACTATTCCCACTTTTTGTTTCAAACTAATCTGATAGTTATGTATGTTTTGTAAAAATAAATTATAATCAAATGCCGATTTATTTTGTAATGTATCTGTAAAGAATACTGCAGTGCTAGCTTTCAGATATAGTTACAAGCAGAATTACAGAAAGATAAAAAAATGTGTTCCCAAATTTAAATAGCAGAGGAGATAATTCATCGCCTTGCTTTAATCCATTGTGAATGTTAAAAGTATCTGAAAACTGCATACTCATACCTTACTCCTTGTGTCAGAAACATTTGTATAGGTATAACGTACTAGAAATACTAAATTTGAGCAGGAAACTACAGACGTTTTCCCTCTTAATTAATGAATCATATGTTTCTTAGTCTTCATATTTGATATAGACACTTATATCATCTAGAATCTATATTACACTAAAACCCTTATCTATTGTAGACCAAATTATTTTTAATGCACATCGATTATCACCAATTATATCGTAAGTACATATAAGGAGTAATAATGCTTACAAACACATTTCTTAGAATTTTCTATGAAATTGGAAGTAATAAAATGCCCATTTTTATTTACTGCATTCAGTTTTATCTCCATTCTTGTAAATTGGTACGATAATCGATTATTTCCATTCATTACGGAGAGTTTTCTTTTCTCCTAATCATACTAGGGAATCGCTGACTATTGCACCCTGTTATTATGAGTTGCACTATTGTTCCATATAAACACCATGCTATATGAATCCTTACTATTTCTAGCACCATTTTTGCCTCTGATGCACTCGACTTTGTTACTAATATTTCTGTTGTCTGTAAATCATCTTCTTCAATTTTCTGTGGTGTATGTATTTATACAACAGCTTCTTAAAGTAATGTTTTTACCAATTTATTATATCATTTGAATCTGTATCATATTATATTTTTATTTTTAATTATATATGTTCTATCCTTAACAGCTTTATTTCACTGTAATTCCCTGACGCAGCTCTCTAGTGTTCCTACTTCTCGCGTTCATTTCTATATCAGTAATATTCATTCTTAAATATTCACTCATTTAATTCTTTCAAAATCTAGGTTTTCTTTCTGTTGTTACTATAATTTTCGAA